>CAWUFW010015267.1:0-369625 GCA_963921515.1 Calotriton arnoldi
TGGTAAATGCAGTCTCTTGTAGCTCGCTCCGATATTTTCGAGTGTTTCGCCAAGGTTGGCGCAGATAGTGCTGATCTCTAGACACGTGTTTCTGGTTTATTAACCGTCATCAGTAGAGAATACAGTCTTGTATTTTGGGGTTTGCTGAGTAGGCTGCCAAACATTATATCAGGTGCGGTACCTCTCACTGGCGCGCAGGTGCTTCATCCACGAGCTCGTCAGCTCAATGACTCATGGGAGTACTTTAAATAGACAACAGGATGTGGGAGCACACCGCTGACCTCTCAGACAAGGTTCGCCCCTGGCATTCTGGTAAATGCAGTCTCTTGTAGCTCGCTCCGATATTTTCGAGTGTTTCGCCAAGGTTGGCGCAGATAGTGCTGATCTCTAGACACGTGTTTCTGGTTTATTAACCGTCATCAGTAGAGAATACAGTCTTGTATTTTGGGGTTTGCTGAGTAGGCTGCCAAACATTATATCAGGTCCGGTACCTCTCACTGGCGCGCAGGTGCTTCATCCACGAGCTCGTCAGCTCAATGACTCACGGGAGTACTTTAAATAGACAACAGGATGTGGGAGCACACCGCTGACCTCTCAGACAAGGTTCGCCCCTGGCATTCTGGTAAATGCAGTCTCTTGTAGCTCGCTCCGATATTTTCGAGTGTTTCGCCAAGGTTGGCGCAGATAGTGCTGATCTCTAGACACGTGTTTCTGGTTTATTAACCGTCATCAGTAGAGAATACAGTCTTGTATTTTGGGGTTTGCTGAGTAGGCTGCCAAACATTATATCAGGTCCGGTACCTCTCACTGGCGCGCAGGTGCTTCATCCACGAGCTCGTCAGCTCAATGACTCACGGGAGTACTTTAAATAGACAACAGGATGTGGGAGCACACCGCTGACCTCTCAGACAAGGTTCGCCCCTGGCATTCTGGTAAATGCAGTCTCTTGTAGCTCGCTCCGATATTTTCGAGTGTTTCGCCAAGGTTGGCGCAGATAGTGCTGATCTCTAGACACGTGTTTCTGGTTTATTAACCGTCATCAGTAGAGAATACAGTCTTGTATTTTGGGGTTTGCTGAGTAGGCTGCCAAACATTATATCAGGTCCGGTACCTCTCACTGGCGCGCAGGTGCTTCATCCACGAGCTCGTCAGCTCAATGACTCACGGGAGTACTTTAAATAGACAACAGGATGTGGGAGCACACCGCTGACCTCTCAGACAAGGTTCGCCCCTGGCATTCTGGTAAATGCAGTCTCTTGTAGCTCGCTCCGATATTTTCGAGTGTTTCGCCAAGGTTGGCGCAGATAGTGCTGATCTCTAGACACGTGTTTCTGGTTTATTAACCGTCATCAGTAGAGAATACAGTCTTGTATTTTGGGGTTTGCTGAGTAGGCTGCCAAACATTATATCAGGTCCGGTACCTCTCACTGGCGCGCAGGTGCTTCATCCACGAGCTCGTCAGCTCAATGACTCACGGGAGTACTTTAAATAGACAACAGGATGTGGGAGCACACCGCTGACCTCTCAGACAAGGTTCGCCCCTGGCATTCTGGTAAATGCAGTCTCTTGTAGCTCGCTCCGATATTTTCGAGTGTTTCGCCAAGGTTGGCGCAGATAGTGCTGATCTCTAGACACGTGTTTCTGGTTTATTAACCGTCATCAGTAGAGAATACAGTCTTGTATTTTGGGGTTTGCTGAGTAGGCTGCCAAACATTATATCAGGTCCGGTACCTCTCACTGGCGCGCAGGTGCTTCATCCACGAGCTCGTCAGCTCAATGACTCACGGGAGTACTTTAAATAGACAACAGGATGTGGGAGCACACCGCTGACCTCTCAGACAAGGTTCGCCCCTGGCATTCTGGTAAATGCAGTCTCTTGTAGCTCGCTCCGATATTTTCGAGTGTTTCGCCAAGGTTGGCGCAGATAGTGCTGATCTCTAGACACGTGTTTCTGGTTTATTAACCGTCATCAGTAGAGAATACAGTCTTGTATTTTGGGGTTTGCTGAGTAGGCTGCCAAACATTATATCAGGTCCGGTACCTCTCACTGGCGCGCAGGTGCTTCATCCACGAGCTCGTCAGCTCAATGACTCACGGGAGTACTTTAAATAGACAACAGGATGTGGGAGCACACCGCTGACCTCTCAGACAAGGTTCGCCCCTGGCATTCTGGTAAATGCAGTCTCTTGTAGCTCGCTCCGATATTTTCGAGTGTTTCGCCAAGGTTGGCGCAGATAGTGCTGATCTCTAGACACGTGTTTCTGGTTTATTAACCGTCATCAGTAGAGAATACAGTCTTGTATTTTGGGGTTTGCTGAGTAGGCTGCCAAACATTATATCAGGTCCGGTACCTCTCACTGGCGCGCAGGTGCTTCATCCACGAGCTCGTCAGCTCAATGACTCACGGGAGTACTTTAAATAGACAACAGGATGTGGGAGCACACCGCTGACCTCTCAGACAAGGTTCGCCCCTGGCATTCTGGTAAATGCAGTCTCTTGTAGCTCGCTCCGATATTTTCGAGTGTTTCGCCAAGGTTGGCGCAGATAGTGCTGATCTCTAGACACGTGTTTCTGGTTTATTAACCGTCATCAGTAGAGAATACAGTCTTGTATTTTGGGGTTTGCTGAGTAGGCTGCCAAACATTATATCAGGTCCGGTACCTCTCACTGGCGCGCAGGTGCTTCATCCACGAGCTCGTCAGCTCAATGACTCACGGGAGTACTTTAAATAGACAACAGGATGTGGGAGCACACCGCTGACCTCTCAGACAAGGTTCGCCCCTGGCATTCTGGTAAATGCAGTCTCTTGTAGCTCGCTCCGATATTTTCGAGTGTTTCGCCAAGGTTGGCGCAGATAGTGCTGATCTCTAGACACGTGTTTCTGGTTTATTAACCGTCATCAGTAGAGAATACAGTCTTGTATTTTGGGGTTTGCTGAGTAGGCTGCCAAACATTATATCAGGTCCGGTACCTCTCACTGGCGCGCAGGTGCTTCATCCACGAGCTCGTCAGCTCAATGACTCACGGGAGTACTTTAAATAGACAACAGGATGTGGGAGCACACCGCTGACCTCTCAGACAAGGTTCGCCCCTGGCATTCTGGTAAATGCAGTCTCTTGTAGCTCGCTCCGATATTTTCGAGTGTTTCGCCAAGGTTGGCGCAGATAGTGCTGATCTCTAGACACGTGTTTCTGGTTTATTAACCGTCATCAGTAGAGAATACAGTCTTGTATTTTGGGGTTTGCTGAGTAGGCTGCCAAACATTATATCAGGTCCGGTACCTCTCACTGGCGCGCAGGTGCTTCATCCACGAGCTCGTCAGCTCAATGACTCACGGGAGTACTTTAAATAGACAACAGGATGTGGGAGCACACCGCTGACCTCTCAGACAAGGTTCGCCCCTGGCATTCTGGTAAATGCAGTCTCTTGTAGCTCGCTCCGATATTTTCGAGTGTTTCGCCAAGGTTGGCGCAGATAGTGCTGATCTCTAGACACGTGTTTCTGGTTTATTAACCGTCATCAGTAGAGAATACAGTCTTGTATTTTGGGGTTTGCTGAGTAGGCTGCCAAACATTATATCAGGTCCGGTACCTCTCACTGGCGCGCAGGTGCTTCATCCACGAGCTCGTCAGCTCAATGACTCACGGGAGTACTTTAAATAGACAACAGGATGTGGGAGCACACCGCTGACCTCTCAGACAAGGTTCGCCCCTGGCATTCTGGTAAATGCAGTCTCTTGTAGCTCGCTCCGATATTTTCGAGTGTTTCGCCAAGGTTGGCGCAGATAGTGCTGATCTCTAGACACGTGTTTCTGGTTTATTAACCGTCATCAGTAGAGAATACAGTCTTGTATTTTGGGGTTTGCTGAGTAGGCTGCCAAACATTATATCAGGTCCGGTACCTCTCACTGGCGCGCAGGTGCTTCATCCACGAGCTCGTCAGCTCAATGACTCACGGGAGTACTTTAAATAGACAACAGGATGTGGGAGCACACCGCTGACCTCTCAGACAAGGTTCGCCCCTGGCATTCTGGTAAATGCAGTCTCTTGTAGCTCGCTCCGATATTTTCGAGTGTTTCGCCAAGGTTGGCGCAGATAGTGCTGATCTCTAGACACGTGTTTCTGGTTTATTAACCGTCATCAGTAGAGAATACAGTCTTGTATTTTGGGGTTTGCTGAGTAGGCTGCCAAACATTATATCAGGTCCGGTACCTCTCACTGGCGCGCAGGTGCTTCATCCACGAGCTCGTCAGCTCAATGACTCACGGGAGTACTTTAAATAGACAACAGGATGTGGGAGCACACCGCTGACCTCTCAGACAAGGTTCGCCCCTGGCATTCTGGTAAATGCAGTCTCTTGTAGCTCGCTCCGATATTTTCGAGTGTTTCGCCAAGGTTGGCGCAGATAGTGCTGATCTCTAGACACGTGTTTCTGGTTTATTAACCGTCATCAGTAGAGAATACAGTCTTGTATTTTGGGGTTTGCTGAGTAGGCTGCCAAACATTATATCAGGTCCGGTACCTCTCACTGGCGCGCAGGTGCTTCATCCACGAGCTCGTCAGCTCAATGACTCACGGGAGTACTTTAAATAGACAACAGGATGTGGGAGCACACCGCTGACCTCTCAGACAAGGTTCGCCCCTGGCATTCTGGTAAATGCAGTCTCTTGTAGCTCGCTCCGATATTTTCGAGTGTTTCGCCAAGGTTGGCGCAGATAGTGCTGATCTCTAGACACGTGTTTCTGGTTTATTAACCGTCATCAGTAGAGAATACAGTCTTGTATTTTGGGGTTTGCTGAGTAGGCTGCCAAACATTATATCAGGTCCGGTACCTCTCACTGGCGCGCAGGTGCTTCATCCACGAGCTCGTCAGCTCAATGACTCACGGGAGTACTTTAAATAGACAACAGGATGTGGGAGCACACCGCTGACCTCTCAGACAAGGTTCGCCCCTGGCATTCTGGTAAATGCAGTCTCTTGTAGCTCGCTCCGATATTTTCGAGTGTTTCGCCAAGGTTGGCGCAGATAGTGCTGATCTCTAGACACGTGTTTCTGGTTTATTAACCGTCATCAGTAGAGAATACAGTCTTGTATTTTGGGGTTTGCTGAGTAGGCTGCCAAACATTATATCAGGTCCGGTACCTCTCACTGGCGCGCAGGTGCTTCATCCACGAGCTCGTCAGCTCAATGACTCACGGGAGTACTTTAAATAGACAACAGGATGTGGGAGCACACCGCTGACCTCTCAGACAAGGTTCGCCCCTGGCATTCTGGTAAATGCAGTCTCTTGTAGCTCGCTCCGATATTTTCGAGTGTTTCGCCAAGGTTGGCGCAGATAGTGCTGATCTCTAGACACGTGTTTCTGGTTTATTAACCGTCATCAGTAGAGAATACAGTCTTGTATTTTGGGGTTTGCTGAGTAGGCTGCCAAACATTATATCAGGTCCGGTACCTCTCACTGGCGCGCAGGTGCTTCATCCACGAGCTCGTCAGCTCAATGACTCACGGGAGTACTTTAAATAGACAACAGGATGTGGGAGCACACCGCTGACCTCTCAGACAAGGTTCGCCCCTGGCATTCTGGTAAATGCAGTCTCTTGTAGCTCGCTCCGATATTTTCGAGTGTTTCGCCAAGGTTGGCGCAGATAGTGCTGATCTCTAGACACGTGTTTCTGGTTTATTAACCGTCATCAGTAGAGAATACAGTCTTGTATTTTGGGGTTTGCTGAGTAGGCTGCCAAACATTATATCAGGTCCGGTACCTCTCACTGGCGCGCAGGTGCTTCATCCACGAGCTCGTCAGCTCAATGACTCACGGGAGTACTTTAAATAGACAACAGGATGTGGGAGCACACCGCTGACCTCTCAGACAAGGTTCGCCCCTGGCATTCTGGTAAATGCAGTCTCTTGTAGCTCGCTCCGATATTTTCGAGTGTTTCGCCAAGGTTGGCGCAGATAGTGCTGATCTCTAGACACGTGTTTCTGGTTTATTAACCGTCATCAGTAGAGAATACAGTCTTGTATTTTGGGGTTTGCTGAGTAGGCTGCCAAACATTATATCAGGTCCGGTACCTCTCACTGGCGCGCAGGTGCTTCATCCACGAGCTCGTCAGCTCAATGACTCACGGGAGTACTTTAAATAGACAACAGGATGTGGGAGCACACCGCTGACCTCTCAGACAAGGTTCGCCCCTGGCATTCTGGTAAATGCAGTCTCTTGTAGCTCGCTCCGATATTTTCGAGTGTTTCGCCAAGGTTGGCGCAGATAGTGCTGATCTCTAGACACGTGTTTCTGGTTTATTAACCGTCATCAGTAGAGAATACAGTCTTGTATTTTGGGGTTTGCTGAGTAGGCTGCCAAACATTATATCAGGTCCGGTACCTCTCACTGGCGCGCAGGTGCTTCATCCACGAGCTCGTCAGCTCAATGACTCACGGGAGTACTTTAAATAGACAACAGGATGTGGGAGCACACCGCTGACCTCTCAGACAAGGTTCGCCCCTGGCATTCTGGTAAATGCAGTCTCTTGTAGCTCGCTCCGATATTTTCGAGTGTTTCGCCAAGGTTGGCGCAGATAGTGCTGATCTCTAGACACGTGTTTCTGGTTTATTAACCGTCATCAGTAGAGAATACAGTCTTGTATTTTGGGGTTTGCTGAGTAGGCTGCCAAACATTATATCAGGTCCGGTACCTCTCACTGGCGCGCAGGTGCTTCATCCACGAGCTCGTCAGCTCAATGACTCACGGGAGTACTTTAAATAGACAACAGGATGTGGGAGCACACCGCTGACCTCTCAGACAAGGTTCGCCCCTGGCATTCTGGTAAATGCAGTCTCTTGTAGCTCGCTCCGATATTTTCGAGTGTTTCGCCAAGGTTGGCGCAGATAGTGCTGATCTCTAGACACGTGTTTCTGGTTTATTAACCGTCATCAGTAGAGAATACAGTCTTGTATTTTGGGGTTTGCTGAGTAGGCTGCCAAACATTATATCAGGTCCGGTACCTCTCACTGGCGCGCAGGTGCTTCATCCACGAGCTCGTCAGCTCAATGACTCACGGGAGTACTTTAAATAGACAACAGGATGTGGGAGCACACCGCTGACCTCTCAGACAAGGTTCGCCCCTGGCATTCTGGTAAATGCAGTCTCTTGTAGCTCGCTCCGATATTTTCGAGTGTTTCGCCAAGGTTGGCGCAGATAGTGCTGATCTCTAGACACGTGTTTCTGGTTTATTAACCGTCATCAGTAGAGAATACAGTCTTGTATTTTGGGGTTTGCTGAGTAGGCTGCCAAACATTATATCAGGTCCGGTACCTCTCACTGGCGCGCAGGTGCTTCATCCACGAGCTCGTCAGCTCAATGACTCACGGGAGTACTTTAAATAGACAACAGGATGTGGGAGCACACCGCTGACCTCTCAGACAAGGTTCGCCCCTGGCATTCTGGTAAATGCAGTCTCTTGTAGCTCGCTCCGATATTTTCGAGTGTTTCGCCAAGGTTGGCGCAGATAGTGCTGATCTCTAGACACGTGTTTCTGGTTTATTAACCGTCATCAGTAGAGAATACAGTCTTGTATTTTGGGGTTTGCTGAGTAGGCTGCCAAACATTATATCAGGTCCGGTACCTCTCACTGGCGCGCAGGTGCTTCATCCACGAGCTCGTCAGCTCAATGACTCACGGGAGTACTTTAAATAGACAACAGGATGTGGGAGCACACCGCTGACCTCTCAGACAAGGTTCGCCCCTGGCATTCTGGTAAATGCAGTCTCTTGTAGCTCGCTCCGATATTTTCGAGTGTTTCGCCAAGGTTGGCGCAGATAGTGCTGATCTCTAGACACGTGTTTCTGGTTTATTAACCGTCATCAGTAGAGAATACAGTCTTGTATTTTGGGGTTTGCTGAGTAGGCTGCCAAACATTATATCAGGTCCGGTACCTCTCACTGGCGCGCAGGTGCTTCATCCACGAGCTCGTCAGCTCAATGACTCACGGGAGTACTTTAAATAGACAACAGGATGTGGGAGCACACCGCTGACCTCTCAGACAAGGTTCGCCCCTGGCATTCTGGTAAATGCAGTCTCTTGTAGCTCGCTCCGATATTTTCGAGTGTTTCGCCAAGGTTGGCGCAGATAGTGCTGATCTCTAGACACGTGTTTCTGGTTTATTAACCGTCATCAGTAGAGAATACAGTCTTGTATTTTGGGGTTTGCTGAGTAGGCTGCCAAACATTATATCAGGTCCGGTACCTCTCACTGGCGCGCAGGTGCTTCATCCACGAGCTCGTCAGCTCAATGACTCACGGGAGTACTTTAAATAGACAACAGGATGTGGGAGCACACCGCTGACCTCTCAGACAAGGTTCGCCCCTGGCATTCTGGTAAATGCAGTCTCTTGTAGCTCGCTCCGATATTTTCGAGTGTTTCGCCAAGGTTGGCGCAGATAGTGCTGATCTCTAGACACGTGTTTCTGGTTTATTAACCGTCATCAGTAGAGAATACAGTCTTGTATTTTGGGGTTTGCTGAGTAGGCTGCCAAACATTATATCAGGTCCGGTACCTCTCACTGGCGCGCAGGTGCTTCATCCACGAGCTCGTCAGCTCAATGACTCACGGGAGTACTTTAAATAGACAACAGGATGTGGGAGCACACCGCTGACCTCTCAGACAAGGTTCGCCCCTGGCATTCTGGTAAATGCAGTCTCTTGTAGCTCGCTCCGATATTTTCGAGTGTTTCGCCAAGGTTGGCGCAGATAGTGCTGATCTCTAGACACGTGTTTCTGGTTTATTAACCGTCATCAGTAGAGAATACAGTCTTGTATTTTGGGGTTTGCTGAGTAGGCTGCCAAACATTATATCAGGTCCGGTACCTCTCACTGGCGCGCAGGTGCTTCATCCACGAGCTCGTCAGCTCAATGACTCACGGGAGTACTTTAAATAGACAACAGGATGTGGGAGCACACCGCTGACCTCTCAGACAAGGTTCGCCCCTGGCATTCTGGTAAATGCAGTCTCTTGTAGCTCGCTCCGATATTTTCGAGTGTTTCGCCAAGGTTGGCGCAGATAGTGCTGATCTCTAGACACGTGTTTCTGGTTTATTAACCGTCATCAGTAGAGAATACAGTCTTGTATTTTGGGGTTTGCTGAGTAGGCTGCCAAACATTATATCAGGTCCGGTACCTCTCACTGGCGCGCAGGTGCTTCATCCACGAGCTCGTCAGCTCAATGACTCACGGGAGTACTTTAAATAGACAACAGGATGTGGGAGCACACCGCTGACCTCTCAGACAAGGTTCGCCCCTGGCATTCTGGTAAATGCAGTCTCTTGTAGCTCGCTCCGATATTTTCGAGTGTTTCGCCAAGGTTGGCGCAGATAGTGCTGATCTCTAGACACGTGTTTCTGGTTTATTAACCGTCATCAGTAGAGAATACAGTCTTGTATTTTGGGGTTTGCTGAGTAGGCTGCCAAACATTATATCAGGTCCGGTACCTCTCACTGGCGCGCAGGTGCTTCATCCACGAGCTCGTCAGCTCAATGACTCACGGGAGTACTTTAAATAGACAACAGGATGTGGGAGCACACCGCTGACCTCTCAGACAAGGTTCGCCCCTGGCATTCTGGTAAATGCAGTCTCTTGTAGCTCGCTCCGATATTTTCGAGTGTTTCGCCAAGGTTGGCGCAGATAGTGCTGATCTCTAGACACGTGTTTCTGGTTTATTAACCGTCATCAGTAGAGAATACAGTCTTGTATTTTGGGGTTTGCTGAGTAGGCTGCCAAACATTATATCAGGTCCGGTACCTCTCACTGGCGCGCAGGTGCTTCATCCACGAGCTCGTCAGCTCAATGACTCACGGGAGTACTTTAAATAGACAACAGGATGTGGGAGCACACCGCTGACCTCTCAGACAAGGTTCGCCCCTGGCATTCTGGTAAATGCAGTCTCTTGTAGCTCGCTCCGATATTTTCGAGTGTTTCGCCAAGGTTGGCGCAGATAGTGCTGATCTCTAGACACGTGTTTCTGGTTTATTAACCGTCATCAGTAGAGAATACAGTCTTGTATTTTGGGGTTTGCTGAGTAGGCTGCCAAACATTATATCAGGTCCGGTACCTCTCACTGGCGCGCAGGTGCTTCATCCACGAGCTCGTCAGCTCAATGACTCACGGGAGTACTTTAAATAGACAACAGGATGTGGGAGCACACCGCTGACCTCTCAGACAAGGTTCGCCCCTGGCATTCTGGTAAATGCAGTCTCTTGTAGCTCGCTCCGATATTTTCGAGTGTTTCGCCAAGGTTGGCGCAGATAGTGCTGATCTCTAGACACGTGTTTCTGGTTTATTAACCGTCATCAGTAGAGAATACAGTCTTGTATTTTGGGGTTTGCTGAGTAGGCTGCCAAACATTATATCAGGTCCGGTACCTCTCACTGGCGCGCAGGTGCTTCATCCACGAGCTCGTCAGCTCAATGACTCACGGGAGTACTTTAAATAGACAACAGGATGTGGGAGCACACCGCTGACCTCTCAGACAAGGTTCGCCCCTGGCATTCTGGTAAATGCAGTCTCTTGTAGCTCGCTCCGATATTTTCGAGTGTTTCGCCAAGGTTGGCGCAGATAGTGCTGATCTCTAGACACGTGTTTCTGGTTTATTAACCGTCATCAGTAGAGAATACAGTCTTGTATTTTGGGGTTTGCTGAGTAGGCTGCCAAACATTATATCAGGTCCGGTACCTCTCACTGGCGCGCAGGTGCTTCATCCACGAGCTCGTCAGCTCAATGACTCACGGGAGTACTTTAAATAGACAACAGGATGTGGGAGCACACCGCTGACCTCTCAGACAAGGTTCGCCCCTGGCATTCTGGTAAATGCAGTCTCTTGTAGCTCGCTCCGATATTTTCGAGTGTTTCGCCAAGGTTGGCGCAGATAGTGCTGATCTCTAGACACGTGTTTCTGGTTTATTAACCGTCATCAGTAGAGAATACAGTCTTGTATTTTGGGGTTTGCTGAGTAGGCTGCCAAACATTATATCAGGTCCGGTACCTCTCACTGGCGCGCAGGTGCTTCATCCACGAGCTCGTCAGCTCAATGACTCACGGGAGTACTTTAAATAGACAACAGGATGTGGGAGCACACCGCTGACCTCTCAGACAAGGTTCGCCCCTGGCATTCTGGTAAATGCAGTCTCTTGTAGCTCGCTCCGATATTTTCGAGTGTTTCGCCAAGGTTGGCGCAGATAGTGCTGATCTCTAGACACGTGTTTCTGGTTTATTAACCGTCATCAGTAGAGAATACAGTCTTGTATTTTGGGGTTTGCTGAGTAGGCTGCCAAACATTATATCAGGTCCGGTACCTCTCACTGGCGCGCAGGTGCTTCATCCACGAGCTCGTCAGCTCAATGACTCACGGGAGTACTTTAAATAGACAACAGGATGTGGGAGCACACCGCTGACCTCTCAGACAAGGTTCGCCCCTGGCATTCTGGTAAATGCAGTCTCTTGTAGCTCGCTCCGATATTTTCGAGTGTTTCGCCAAGGTTGGCGCAGATAGTGCTGATCTCTAGACACGTGTTTCTGGTTTATTAACCGTCATCAGTAGAGAATACAGTCTTGTATTTTGGGGTTTGCTGAGTAGGCTGCCAAACATTATATCAGGTCCGGTACCTCTCACTGGCGCGCAGGTGCTTCATCCACGAGCTCGTCAGCTCAATGACTCACGGGAGTACTTTAAATAGACAACAGGATGTGGGAGCACACCGCTGACCTCTCAGACAAGGTTCGCCCCTGGCATTCTGGTAAATGCAGTCTCTTGTAGCTCGCTCCGATATTTTCGAGTGTTTCGCCAAGGTTGGCGCAGATAGTGCTGATCTCTAGACACGTGTTTCTGGTTTATTAACCGTCATCAGTAGAGAATACAGTCTTGTATTTTGGGGTTTGCTGAGTAGGCTGCCAAACATTATATCAGGTCCGGTACCTCTCACTGGCGCGCAGGTGCTTCATCCACGAGCTCGTCAGCTCAATGACTCACGGGAGTACTTTAAATAGACAACAGGATGTGGGAGCACACCGCTGACCTCTCAGACAAGGTTCGCCCCTGGCATTCTGGTAAATGCAGTCTCTTGTAGCTCGCTCCGATATTTTCGAGTGTTTCGCCAAGGTTGGCGCAGATAGTGCTGATCTCTAGACACGTGTTTCTGGTTTATTAACCGTCATCAGTAGAGAATACAGTCTTGTATTTTGGGGTTTGCTGAGTAGGCTGCCAAACATTATATCAGGTCCGGTACCTCTCACTGGCGCGCAGGTGCTTCATCCACGAGCTCGTCAGCTCAATGACTCACGGGAGTACTTTAAATAGACAACAGGATGTGGGAGCACACCGCTGACCTCTCAGACAAGGTTCGCCCCTGGCATTCTGGTAAATGCAGTCTCTTGTAGCTCGCTCCGATATTTTCGAGTGTTTCGCCAAGGTTGGCGCAGATAGTGCTGATCTCTAGACACGTGTTTCTGGTTTATTAACCGTCATCAGTAGAGAATACAGTCTTGTATTTTGGGGTTTGCTGAGTAGGCTGCCAAACATTATATCAGGTCCGGTACCTCTCACTGGCGCGCAGGTGCTTCATCCACGAGCTCGTCAGCTCAATGACTCACGGGAGTACTTTAAATAGACAACAGGATGTGGGAGCACACCGCTGACCTCTCAGACAAGGTTCGCCCCTGGCATTCTGGTAAATGCAGTCTCTTGTAGCTCGCTCCGATATTTTCGAGTGTTTCGCCAAGGTTGGCGCAGATAGTGCTGATCTCTAGACACGTGTTTCTGGTTTATTAACCGTCATCAGTAGAGAATACAGTCTTGTATTTTGGGGTTTGCTGAGTAGGCTGCCAAACATTATATCAGGTCCGGTACCTCTCACTGGCGCGCAGGTGCTTCATCCACGAGCTCGTCAGCTCAATGACTCACGGGAGTACTTTAAATAGACAACAGGATGTGGGAGCACACCGCTGACCTCTCAGACAAGGTTCGCCCCTGGCATTCTGGTAAATGCAGTCTCTTGTAGCTCGCTCCGATATTTTCGAGTGTTTCGCCAAGGTTGGCGCAGATAGTGCTGATCTCTAGACACGTGTTTCTGGTTTATTAACCGTCATCAGTAGAGAATACAGTCTTGTATTTTGGGGTTTGCTGAGTAGGCTGCCAAACATTATATCAGGTCCGGTACCTCTCACTGGCGCGCAGGTGCTTCATCCACGAGCTCGTCAGCTCAATGACTCACGGGAGTACTTTAAATAGACAACAGGATGTGGGAGCACACCGCTGACCTCTCAGACAAGGTTCGCCCCTGGCATTCTGGTAAATGCAGTCTCTTGTAGCTCGCTCCGATATTTTCGAGTGTTTCGCCAAGGTTGGCGCAGATAGTGCTGATCTCTAGACACGTGTTTCTGGTTTATTAACCGTCATCAGTAGAGAATACAGTCTTGTATTTTGGGGTTTGCTGAGTAGGCTGCCAAACATTATATCAGGTCCGGTACCTCTCACTGGCGCGCAGGTGCTTCATCCACGAGCTCGTCAGCTCAATGACTCACGGGAGTACTTTAAATAGACAACAGGATGTGGGAGCACACCGCTGACCTCTCAGACAAGGTTCGCCCCTGGCATTCTGGTAAATGCAGTCTCTTGTAGCTCGCTCCGATATTTTCGAGTGTTTCGCCAAGGTTGGCGCAGATAGTGCTGATCTCTAGACACGTGTTTCTGGTTTATTAACCGTCATCAGTAGAGAATACAGTCTTGTATTTTGGGGTTTGCTGAGTAGGCTGCCAAACATTATATCAGGTCCGGTACCTCTCACTGGCGCGCAGGTGCTTCATCCACGAGCTCGTCAGCTCAATGACTCACGGGAGTACTTTAAATAGACAACAGGATGTGGGAGCACACCGCTGACCTCTCAGACAAGGTTCGCCCCTGGCATTCTGGTAAATGCAGTCTCTTGTAGCTCGCTCCGATATTTTCGAGTGTTTCGCCAAGGTTGGCGCAGATAGTGCTGATCTCTAGACACGTGTTTCTGGTTTATTAACCGTCATCAGTAGAGAATACAGTCTTGTATTTTGGGGTTTGCTGAGTAGGCTGCCAAACATTATATCAGGTCCGGTACCTCTCACTGGCGCGCAGGTGCTTCATCCACGAGCTCGTCAGCTCAATGACTCACGGGAGTACTTTAAATAGACAACAGGATGTGGGAGCACACCGCTGACCTCTCAGACAAGGTTCGCCCCTGGCATTCTGGTAAATGCAGTCTCTTGTAGCTCGCTCCGATATTTTCGAGTGTTTCGCCAAGGTTGGCGCAGATAGTGCTGATCTCTAGACACGTGTTTCTGGTTTATTAACCGTCATCAGTAGAGAATACAGTCTTGTATTTTGGGGTTTGCTGAGTAGGCTGCCAAACATTATATCAGGTCCGGTACCTCTCACTGGCGCGCAGGTGCTTCATCCACGAGCTCGTCAGCTCAATGACTCACGGGAGTACTTTAAATAGACAACAGGATGTGGGAGCACACCGCTGACCTCTCAGACAAGGTTCGCCCCTGGCATTCTGGTAAATGCAGTCTCTTGTAGCTCGCTCCGATATTTTCGAGTGTTTCGCCAAGGTTGGCGCAGATAGTGCTGATCTCTAGACACGTGTTTCTGGTTTATTAACCGTCATCAGTAGAGAATACAGTCTTGTATTTTGGGGTTTGCTGAGTAGGCTGCCAAACATTATATCAGGTCCGGTACCTCTCACTGGCGCGCAGGTGCTTCATCCACGAGCTCGTCAGCTCAATGACTCACGGGAGTACTTTAAATAGACAACAGGATGTGGGAGCACACCGCTGACCTCTCAGACAAGGTTCGCCCCTGGCATTCTGGTAAATGCAGTCTCTTGTAGCTCGCTCCGATATTTTCGAGTGTTTCGCCAAGGTTGGCGCAGATAGTGCTGATCTCTAGACACGTGTTTCTGGTTTATTAACCGTCATCAGTAGAGAATACAGTCTTGTATTTTGGGGTTTGCTGAGTAGGCTGCCAAACATTATATCAGGTCCGGTACCTCTCACTGGCGCGCAGGTGCTTCATCCACGAGCTCGTCAGCTCAATGACTCACGGGAGTACTTTAAATAGACAACAGGATGTGGGAGCACACCGCTGACCTCTCAGACAAGGTTCGCCCCTGGCATTCTGGTAAATGCAGTCTCTTGTAGCTCGCTCCGATATTTTCGAGTGTTTCGCCAAGGTTGGCGCAGATAGTGCTGATCTCTAGACACGTGTTTCTGGTTTATTAACCGTCATCAGTAGAGAATACAGTCTTGTATTTTGGGGTTTGCTGAGTAGGCTGCCAAACATTATATCAGGTCCGGTACCTCTCACTGGCGCGCAGGTGCTTCATCCACGAGCTCGTCAGCTCAATGACTCACGGGAGTACTTTAAATAGACAACAGGATGTGGGAGCACACCGCTGACCTCTCAGACAAGGTTCGCCCCTGGCATTCTGGTAAATGCAGTCTCTTGTAGCTCGCTCCGATATTTTCGAGTGTTTCGCCAAGGTTGGCGCAGATAGTGCTGATCTCTAGACACGTGTTTCTGGTTTATTAACCGTCATCAGTAGAGAATACAGTCTTGTATTTTGGGGTTTGCTGAGTAGGCTGCCAAACATTATATCAGGTCCGGTACCTCTCACTGGCGCGCAGGTGCTTCATCCACGAGCTCGTCAGCTCAATGACTCACGGGAGTACTTTAAATAGACAACAGGATGTGGGAGCACACCGCTGACCTCTCAGACAAGGTTCGCCCCTGGCATTCTGGTAAATGCAGTCTCTTGTAGCTCGCTCCGATATTTTCGAGTGTTTCGCCAAGGTTGGCGCAGATAGTGCTGATCTCTAGACACGTGTTTCTGGTTTATTAACCGTCATCAGTAGAGAATACAGTCTTGTATTTTGGGGTTTGCTGAGTAGGCTGCCAAACATTATATCAGGTCCGGTACCTCTCACTGGCGCGCAGGTGCTTCATCCACGAGCTCGTCAGCTCAATGACTCACGGGAGTACTTTAAATAGACAACAGGATGTGGGAGCACACCGCTGACCTCTCAGACAAGGTTCGCCCCTGGCATTCTGGTAAATGCAGTCTCTTGTAGCTCGCTCCGATATTTTCGAGTGTTTCGCCAAGGTTGGCGCAGATAGTGCTGATCTCTAGACACGTGTTTCTGGTTTATTAACCGTCATCAGTAGAGAATACAGTCTTGTATTTTGGGGTTTGCTGAGTAGGCTGCCAAACATTATATCAGGTCCGGTACCTCTCACTGGCGCGCAGGTGCTTCATCCACGAGCTCGTCAGCTCAATGACTCACGGGAGTACTTTAAATAGACAACAGGATGTGGGAGCACACCGCTGACCTCTCAGACAAGGTTCGCCCCTGGCATTCTGGTAAATGCAGTCTCTTGTAGCTCGCTCCGATATTTTCGAGTGTTTCGCCAAGGTTGGCGCAGATAGTGCTGATCTCTAGACACGTGTTTCTGGTTTATTAACCGTCATCAGTAGAGAATACAGTCTTGTATTTTGGGGTTTGCTGAGTAGGCTGCCAAACATTATATCAGGTCCGGTACCTCTCACTGGCGCGCAGGTGCTTCATCCACGAGCTCGTCAGCTCAATGACTCACGGGAGTACTTTAAATAGACAACAGGATGTGGGAGCACACCGCTGACCTCTCAGACAAGGTTCGCCCCTGGCATTCTGGTAAATGCAGTCTCTTGTAGCTCGCTCCGATATTTTCGAGTGTTTCGCCAAGGTTGGCGCAGATAGTGCTGATCTCTAGACACGTGTTTCTGGTTTATTAACCGTCATCAGTAGAGAATACAGTCTTGTATTTTGGGGTTTGCTGAGTAGGCTGCCAAACATTATATCAGGTCCGGTACCTCTCACTGGCGCGCAGGTGCTTCATCCACGAGCTCGTCAGCTCAATGACTCACGGGAGTACTTTAAATAGACAACAGGATGTGGGAGCACACCGCTGACCTCTCAGACAAGGTTCGCCCCTGGCATTCTGGTAAATGCAGTCTCTTGTAGCTCGCTCCGATATTTTCGAGTGTTTCGCCAAGGTTGGCGCAGATAGTGCTGATCTCTAGACACGTGTTTCTGGTTTATTAACCGTCATCAGTAGAGAATACAGTCTTGTATTTTGGGGTTTGCTGAGTAGGCTGCCAAACATTATATCAGGTCCGGTACCTCTCACTGGCGCGCAGGTGCTTCATCCACGAGCTCGTCAGCTCAATGACTCACGGGAGTACTTTAAATAGACAACAGGATGTGGGAGCACACCGCTGACCTCTCAGACAAGGTTCGCCCCTGGCATTCTGGTAAATGCAGTCTCTTGTAGCTCGCTCCGATATTTTCGAGTGTTTCGCCAAGGTTGGCGCAGATAGTGCTGATCTCTAGACACGTGTTTCTGGTTTATTAACCGTCATCAGTAGAGAATACAGTCTTGTATTTTGGGGTTTGCTGAGTAGGCTGCCAAACATTATATCAGGTCCGGTACCTCTCACTGGCGCGCAGGTGCTTCATCCACGAGCTCGTCAGCTCAATGACTCACGGGAGTACTTTAAATAGACAACAGGATGTGGGAGCACACCGCTGACCTCTCAGACAAGGTTCGCCCCTGGCATTCTGGTAAATGCAGTCTCTTGTAGCTCGCTCCGATATTTTCGAGTGTTTCGCCAAGGTTGGCGCAGATAGTGCTGATCTCTAGACACGTGTTTCTGGTTTATTAACCGTCATCAGTAGAGAATACAGTCTTGTATTTTGGGGTTTGCTGAGTAGGCTGCCAAACATTATATCAGGTCCGGTACCTCTCACTGGCGCGCAGGTGCTTCATCCACGAGCTCGTCAGCTCAATGACTCACGGGAGTACTTTAAATAGACAACAGGATGTGGGAGCACACCGCTGACCTCTCAGACAAGGTTCGCCCCTGGCATTCTGGTAAATGCAGTCTCTTGTAGCTCGCTCCGATATTTTCGAGTGTTTCGCCAAGGTTGGCGCAGATAGTGCTGATCTCTAGACACGTGTTTCTGGTTTATTAACCGTCATCAGTAGAGAATACAGTCTTGTATTTTGGGGTTTGCTGAGTAGGCTGCCAAACATTATATCAGGTCCGGTACCTCTCACTGGCGCGCAGGTGCTTCATCCACGAGCTCGTCAGCTCAATGACTCACGGGAGTACTTTAAATAGACAACAGGATGTGGGAGCACACCGCTGACCTCTCAGACAAGGTTCGCCCCTGGCATTCTGGTAAATGCAGTCTCTTGTAGCTCGCTCCGATATTTTCGAGTGTTTCGCCAAGGTTGGCGCAGATAGTGCTGATCTCTAGACACGTGTTTCTGGTTTATTAACCGTCATCAGTAGAGAATACAGTCTTGTATTTTGGGGTTTGCTGAGTAGGCTGCCAAACATTATATCAGGTCCGGTACCTCTCACTGGCGCGCAGGTGCTTCATCCACGAGCTCGTCAGCTCAATGACTCACGGGAGTACTTTAAATAGACAACAGGATGTGGGAGCACACCGCTGACCTCTCAGACAAGGTTCGCCCCTGGCATTCTGGTAAATGCAGTCTCTTGTAGCTCGCTCCGATATTTTCGAGTGTTTCGCCAAGGTTGGCGCAGATAGTGCTGATCTCTAGACACGTGTTTCTGGTTTATTAACCGTCATCAGTAGAGAATACAGTCTTGTATTTTGGGGTTTGCTGAGTAGGCTGCCAAACATTATATCAGGTCCGGTACCTCTCACTGGCGCGCAGGTGCTTCATCCACGAGCTCGTCAGCTCAATGACTCACGGGAGTACTTTAAATAGACAACAGGATGTGGGAGCACACCGCTGACCTCTCAGACAAGGTTCGCCCCTGGCATTCTGGTAAATGCAGTCTCTTGTAGCTCGCTCCGATATTTTCGAGTGTTTCGCCAAGGTTGGCGCAGATAGTGCTGATCTCTAGACACGTGTTTCTGGTTTATTAACCGTCATCAGTAGAGAATACAGTCTTGTATTTTGGGGTTTGCTGAGTAGGCTGCCAAACATTATATCAGGTCCGGTACCTCTCACTGGCGCGCAGGTGCTTCATCCACGAGCTCGTCAGCTCAATGACTCACGGGAGTACTTTAAATAGACAACAGGATGTGGGAGCACACCGCTGACCTCTCAGACAAGGTTCGCCCCTGGCATTCTGGTAAATGCAGTCTCTTGTAGCTCGCTCCGATATTTTCGAGTGTTTCGCCAAGGTTGGCGCAGATAGTGCTGATCTCTAGACACGTGTTTCTGGTTTATTAACCGTCATCAGTAGAGAATACAGTCTTGTATTTTGGGGTTTGCTGAGTAGGCTGCCAAACATTATATCAGGTCCGGTACCTCTCACTGGCGCGCAGGTGCTTCATCCACGAGCTCGTCAGCTCAATGACTCACGGGAGTACTTTAAATAGACAACAGGATGTGGGAGCACACCGCTGACCTCTCAGACAAGGTTCGCCCCTGGCATTCTGGTAAATGCAGTCTCTTGTAGCTCGCTCCGATATTTTCGAGTGTTTCGCCAAGGTTGGCGCAGATAGTGCTGATCTCTAGACACGTGTTTCTGGTTTATTAACCGTCATCAGTAGAGAATACAGTCTTGTATTTTGGGGTTTGCTGAGTAGGCTGCCAAACATTATATCAGGTCCGGTACCTCTCACTGGCGCGCAGGTGCTTCATCCACGAGCTCGTCAGCTCAATGACTCACGGGAGTACTTTAAATAGACAACAGGATGTGGGAGCACACCGCTGACCTCTCAGACAAGGTTCGCCCCTGGCATTCTGGTAAATGCAGTCTCTTGTAGCTCGCTCCGATATTTTCGAGTGTTTCGCCAAGGTTGGCGCAGATAGTGCTGATCTCTAGACACGTGTTTCTGGTTTATTAACCGTCATCAGTAGAGAATACAGTCTTGTATTTTGGGGTTTGCTGAGTAGGCTGCCAAACATTATATCAGGTCCGGTACCTCTCACTGGCGCGCAGGTGCTTCATCCACGAGCTCGTCAGCTCAATGACTCACGGGAGTACTTTAAATAGACAACAGGATGTGGGAGCACACCGCTGACCTCTCAGACAAGGTTCGCCCCTGGCATTCTGGTAAATGCAGTCTCTTGTAGCTCGCTCCGATATTTTCGAGTGTTTCGCCAAGGTTGGCGCAGATAGTGCTGATCTCTAGACACGTGTTTCTGGTTTATTAACCGTCATCAGTAGAGAATACAGTCTTGTATTTTGGGGTTTGCTGAGTAGGCTGCCAAACATTATATCAGGTCCGGTACCTCTCACTGGCGCGCAGGTGCTTCATCCACGAGCTCGTCAGCTCAATGACTCACGGGAGTACTTTAAATAGACAACAGGATGTGGGAGCACACCGCTGACCTCTCAGACAAGGTTCGCCCCTGGCATTCTGGTAAATGCAGTCTCTTGTAGCTCGCTCCGATATTTTCGAGTGTTTCGCCAAGGTTGGCGCAGATAGTGCTGATCTCTAGACACGTGTTTCTGGTTTATTAACCGTCATCAGTAGAGAATACAGTCTTGTATTTTGGGGTTTGCTGAGTAGGCTGCCAAACATTATATCAGGTGCGGTACCTCTCACTGGCGCGCAGGTGCTTCATCCACGAGCTCGTCAGCTCAATGACTCACGGGAGTACTTTAAATAGACAACAGGATGTGGGAGCACACCGCTGACCTCTCAGACAAGGTTCGCCCCTGGCATTCTGGTAAATGCAGTCTCTTGTAGCTCGCTCCGATATTTTCGAGTGTTTCGCCAAGGTTGGCGCAGATAGTGCTGATCTCTAGACACGTGTTTCTGGTTTATTAACCGTCATCAGTAGAGAATACAGTCTTGTATTTTGGGGTTTGCTGAGTAGGCTGCCAAACATTATATCAGGTCCGGTACCTCTCACTGGCGCGCAGGTGCTTCATCCACGAGCTCGTCAGCTCAATGACTCATGGGAGTACTTTAAATAGACAACAGGATGTGGGAGCACACCGCTGACCTCTCAGACAAGGTTCGCCCCTGGCATTCTGGTAAATGCAGTCTCTTGTAGCTCGCTCCGATATTTTCGAGTGTTTCGCCAAGGTTGGCGCAGATAGTGCTGATCTCTAGACACGTGTTTCTGGTTTATTAACCGTCATCAGTAGAGAATACAGTCTTGTATTTTGGGGTTTGCTGAGTAGGCTGCCAAACATTATATCAGGTGCGGTACCTCTCACTGGCGCGCAGGTGCTTCATCCACGAGCTCGTCAGCTCAATGACTCACGGGAGTACTTTAAATAGACAACAGGATGTGGGAGCACACCGCTGACCTCTCAGACAAGGTTCGCCCCTGGCATTCTGGTAAATGCAGTCTCTTGTAGCTCGCTCCGATATTTTCGAGTGTTTCGCCAAGGTTGGCGCAGATAGTGCTGATCTCTAGACACGTGTTTCTGGTTTATTAACCGTCATCAGTAGAGAATACAGTCTTGTATTTTGGGGTTTGCTGAGTAGGCTGCCAAACATTATATCAGGTCCGGTACCTCTCACTGGCGCGCAGGTGCTTCATCCACGAGCTCGTCAGCTCAATGACTCATGGGAGTACTTTAAATAGACAACAGGATGTGGGAGCACACCGCTGACCTCTCAGACAAGGTTCGCCCCTGGCATTCTGGTAAATGCAGTCTCTTGTAGCTCGCTCCGATATTTTCGAGTGTTTCGCCAAGGTTGGCGCAGATAGTGCTGATCTCTAGACACGTGTTTCTGGTTTATTAACCGTCATCAGTAGAGAATACAGTCTTGTATTTTGGGGTTTGCTGAGTAGGCTGCCAAACATTATATCAGGTGCGGTACCTCTCACTGGCGCGCAGGTGCTTCATCCACGAGCTCGTCAGCTCAATGACTCACGGGAGTACTTTAAATAGACAACAGGATGTGGGAGCACACCGCTGACCTCTCAGACAAGGTTCGCCCCTGGCATTCTGGTAAATGCAGTCTCTTGTAGCTCGCTCCGATATTTTCGAGTGTTTCGCCAAGGTTGGCGCAGATAGTGCTGATCTCTAGACACGTGTTTCTGGTTTATTAACCGTCATCAGTAGAGAATACAGTCTTGTATTTTGGGGTTTGCTGAGTAGGCTGCCAAACATTATATCAGGTGCGGTACCTCTCACTGGCGCGCAGGTGCTTCATCCACGAGCTCGTCAGCTCAATGACTCATGGGAGTACTTTAAATAGACAACAGGATGTGGGAGCACACCGCTGACCTCTCAGACAAGGTTCGCCCCTGGCATTCTGGTAAATGCAGTCTCTTGTAGCTCGCTCCGATATTTTCGAGTGTTTCGCCAAGGTTGGCGCAGATAGTGCTGATCTCTAGACACGTGTTTCTGGTTTATTAACCGTCATCAGTAGAGAATACAGTCTTGTATTTTGGGGATTGCTGAGTAGGCTGCCAAACATTATATCAGGTGCGGTACCTCTCACTGGCGCGCAGGTGCTTCATCCACGAGCTCGTCAGCTCAATGACTCATGGGAGTACTTTAAATAGACAACAGGATGTGGGAGCACACCGCTGACCTCTCAGACAAGGTTCGCCCCTGGCATTCTGGTAAATGCAGTCTCTTGTAGCTCGCTCCGATATTTTCGAGTGTTTCGCCAAGGTTGGCGCAGATAGTGCTGATCTCTAGACACGTGTTTCTGGTTTATTAACCGTCATCAGTAGAGAATACAGTCTTGTATTTTGGGGATTGCTGAGTAGGCTGCCAAACATTATATCAGGTGCGGTACCTCTCACTGGCGCGCAGGTGCTTCATCCACGAGCTCGTCAGCTCAATGACTCACGGGAGTACTTTAAATAGACAACAGGATGTGGGAGCACACCGCTGACCTCTCAGACAAGGTTCGCCCCTGGCATTCTGGTAAATGCAGTCTCTTGTAGCTCGCTCCGATATTTTCGAGTGTTTCGCCAAGGTTGGCGCAGATAGTGCTGATCTCTAGACACGTGTTTCTGGTTTATTAACCGTCATCAGTAGAGAATACAGTCTTGTATTTTGGGGATTGCTGAGTAGGCTGCCAAACATTATATCAGGTGCGGTACCTCTCACTGGCGCGCAGGTGCTTCATCCATCTCTACTGATGACGGTTAAAGAACCAGAAACACGTGTCTAGAGATCAGCACTATCTGCGCCAACTCTGGCGAAACACTCTGAATACTTGAGCAAAGCAAGCAACAAGAGACTGCATTAACCAGAATGCCAGGGGCGAACCTTGCTGGGAGGTGAAGCAGTGTGCTCCCACCCCTGTTCCTGTTTCAAGTACTCCCGTGAGTCATTGAGCTGACGAGCTCGTGGAAGAAGCACCCGCGCGCCAGTGAGAGGTACTTGACCTGATGCAATGTTTGGCAGCCTACTCAGCAAACCCCAAATCTGAAGTCTTAATCTCTACTGATGACGGTTAAAGAACCAGAAACACGTGTCTAGAGATCAGCACTATCTGCGCCAACTCTGGCGAAACACTCTGAATACTTGAGCAAAGCAAGCAACAAGAGACTGCATTAACCAGAATGCCAGGGGCGAACCTTGCTGGGAGGTGAAGCAGTGTGCTCCCACCCCTGTTCCTGTTTCAAGTACTCCCGTGAGTCATTGAGCTGACGAGCTCGTGGAAGAAGCACCCGCGCGCCAGTGAGAGGTACTTGACCTGATGCAATGTTTGGCAGCCTACTCAGCAAACCCCAAATCTGAAGTCTTAATCTCTACTGATGACGGTTAAAGAACCAGAAACACGTGTCTAGAGATCAGCACTATCTGCGCCAACTCTGGCGAAACACTCTGAATACTTGAGCAAAGCAAGCAACAAGAGACTGCATTAACCAGAATGCCAGGGGCGAACCTTGCTGGGAGGTGAAGCAGTGTGCTCCCACCCCTGTTCCTGTTTCAAGTACTCCCGTGAGTCATTGAGCTGACGAGCTCGTGGAAGAAGCACCAGCGCGCCAGTGAGAGGTACTTGACCTGATGCAATGTTTGGCAGCCTACTCAGCAAACCCCAAATCTGAAGTCTTAATCTCTACTGATGACGGTTAAAGAACCAGAAACACGTGTCTAGAGATCAGCACTATCTGCGCCAACTCTGGCGAAACACTCTGAATACTTGAGCAAAGCAAGCAACAAGAGACTGCATTAACCAGAATGCCAGGGGCGAACCTTGCTGGGAGGTGAAGCAGTGTGCTCCCACCCCTGTTCCTGTTTCAAGTACTCCCGTGAGTCATTGAGCTGACGAGCTCGTGGAAGAAGCACCCGCGCGCCAGTGAGAGGTACTTGACCTGATGCAATGTTTGGCAGCCTACTCAGCAAACCCCAAATCTGAAGTCTTAATCTCTACTGATGACGGTTAAAGAACCAGAAACACGTGTCTAGAGATCAGCACTATCTGCGCCAACTCTGGCGAAACACTCTGAATACTTGAGCAAAGCAAGCAACAAGAGACTGCATTAACCAGAATGCCAGGGGCGAACCTTGCTGGGAGGTGAAGCAGTGTGCTCCCACCCCTGTTCCTGTTTCAAGTACTCCCGTGAGTCATTGAGCTGACGAGCTCGTGGAAGAAGCACCCGCGCGCCAGTGAGAGGTACTTGACCTGATGCAATGTTTGGCAGCCTACTCAGCAAACCCCAAATCTGAAGTCTTAATCTCTACTGATGACGGTTAAAGAACCAGAAACACGTGTCTAGAGATCAGCACTATCTGCGCCAACTCTGGCGAAACACTCTGAATACTTGAGCAAAGCAAGCAACAAGAGACTGCATTAACCAGAATGCCAGGGGCGAACCTTGCTGGGAGGTGAAGCAGTGTGCTCCCACCCCTGTTCCTGTTTCAAGTACTCCCGTGAGTCATTGAGCTGACGAGCTCGTGGAAGAAGCACCCGCGCGCCAGTGAGAGGTACTTGACCTGATGCAATGTTTGGCAGCCTACTCAGCAAACCCCAAATCTGAAGTCTTAATCTCTACTGATGACGGTTAAAGAACCAGAAACACGTGTCTAGAGATCAGCACTATCTGCGCCAACTCTGGCGAAACACTCTGAATACTTGAGCAAAGCAAGCAACAAGAGACTGCATTAACCAGAATGCCAGGGGCGAACCTTGCTGGGAGGTGAAGCAGTGTGCTCCCACCCCTGTTCCTGTTTCAAGTACTCCCGTGAGTCATTGAGCTGACGAGCTCGTGGAAGAAGCACCCGCGCGCCAGTGAGAGGTACTTGACCTGATGCAATGTTTGGCAGCCTACTCAGCAAACCCCAAATCTGAAGTCTTAATCTCTACTGATGACGGTTAAAGAACCAGAAACACGTGTCTAGAGATCAGCACTATCTGCGCCAACTCTGGCGAAACACTCTGAATACTTGAGCAAAGCAAGCAACAAGAGACTGCATTAACCAGAATGCCAGGGGCGAACCTTGCTGGGAGGTGAAGCAGTGTGCTCCCACCCCTGTTCCTGTTTCAAGTACTCCCGTGAGTCATTGAGCTGACGAGCTCGTGGAAGAAGCACCCGCGCGCCAGTGAGAGGTACTTGACCTGATGCAATGTTTGGCAGCCTACTCAGCAAACCCCAAATCTGAAGTCTTAATCTCTACTGATGACGGTTAAAGAACCAGAAACACGTGTCTAGAGATCAGCACTATCTGCGCCAACTCTGGCGAAACACTCTGAATACTTGAGCAAAGCAAGCAACAAGAGACTGCATTAACCAGAATGCCAGGGGCGAACCTTGCTGGGAGGTGAAGCAGTGTGCTCCCACCCCTGTTCCTGTTTCAAGTACTCCCGTGAGTCATTGAGCTGACGAGCTCGTGGAAGAAGCACCCGCGCGCCAGTGAGAGGTACTTGACCTGATGCAATGTTTGGCAGCCTACTCAGCAAACCCCAAATCTGAAGTCTTAATCTCTACTGATGACGGTTAAAGAACCAGAAACACGTGTCTAGAGATCAGCACTATCTGCGCCAACTCTGGCGAAACACTCTGAATACTTGAGCAAAGCAAGCAACAAGAGACTGCATTAACCAGAATGCCAGGGGCGAACCTTGCTGGGAGGTGAAGCAGTGTGCTCCCACCCCTGTTCCTGTTTCAAGTACTCCCGTGAGTCATTGAGCTGACGAGCTCGTGGAAGAAGCACCCGCGCGCCAGTGAGAGGTACTTGACCTGATGCAATGTTTGGCAGCCTACTCAGCAAACCCCAAATCTGAAGTCTTAATCTCTACTGATGACGGTTAAAGAACCAGAAACACGTGTCTAGAGATCAGCACTATCTGCGCCAACTCTGGCGAAACACTCTGAATACTTGAGCAAAGCAAGCAACAAGAGACTGCATTAACCAGAATGCCAGGGGCGAACCTTGCTGGGAGGTGAAGCAGTGTGCTCCCACCCCTGTTCCTGTTTCAAGTACTCCCGTGAGTCATTGAGCTGACGAGCTCGTGGAAGAAGCACCCGCGCGCCAGTGAGAGGTACTTGACCTGATGCAATGTTTGGCAGCCTACTCAGCAAACCCCAAATCTGAAGTCTTAATCTCTACTGATGACGGTTAAAGAACCAGAAACACGTGTCTAGAGATCAGCACTATCTGCGCCAACTCTGGCGAAACACTCTGAATACTTGAGCAAAGCAAGCAACAAGAGACTGCATTAACCAGAATGCCAGGGGCGAACCTTGCTGGGAGGTGAAGCAGTGTGCTCCCACCCCTGTTCCTGTTTCAAGTACTCCCGTGAGTCATTGAGCTGACGAGCTCGTGGAAGAAGCACCCGCGCGCCAGTGAGAGGTACTTGACCTGATGCAATGTTTGGCAGCCTACTCAGCAAACCCCAAATCTGAAGTCTTAATCTCTACTGATGACGGTTAAAGAACCAGAAACACGTGTCTAGAGATCAGCACTATCTGCGCCAACTCTGGCGAAACACTCTGAATACTTGAGCAAAGCAAGCAACAAGAGACTGCATTAACCAGAATGCCAGGGGCGAACCTTGCTGGGAGGTGAAGCAGTGTGCTCCCACCCCTGTTCCTGTTTCAAGTACTCCCGTGAGTCATTGAGCTGACGAGCTCGTGGAAGAAGCACCCGCGCGCCAGTGAGAGGTACTTGACCTGATGCAATGTTTGGCAGCCTACTCAGCAAACCCCAAATCTGAAGTCTTAATCTCTACTGATGACGGTTAAAGAACCAGAAACACGTGTCTAGAGATCAGCACTATCTGCGCCAACTCTGGCGAAACACTCTGAATACTTGAGCAAAGCAAGCAACAAGAGACTGCATTAACCAGAATGCCAGGGGCGAACCTTGCTGGGAGGTGAAGCAGTGTGCTCCCACCCCTGTTCCTGTTTCAAGTACTCCCGTGAGTCATTGAGCTGACGAGCTCGTGGAAGAAGCACCCGCGCGCCAGTGAGAGGTACTTGACCTGATGCAATGTTTGGCAGCCTACTCAGCAAACCCCAAATCTGAAGTCTTAATCTCTACTGATGACGGTTAAAGAACCAGAAACACGTGTCTAGAGATCAGCACTATCTGCGCCAACTCTGGCGAAACACTCTGAATACTTGAGCAAAGCAAGCAACAAGAGACTGCATTAACCAGAATGCCAGGGGCGAACCTTGCTGGGAGGTGAAGCAGTGTGCTCCCACCCCTGTTCCTGTTTCAAGTACTCCCGTGAGTCATTGAGCTGACGAGCTCGTGGAAGAAGCACCCGCGCGCCAGTGAGAGGTACTTGACCTGATGCAATGTTTGGCAGCCTACTCAGCAAACCCCAAATCTGAAGTCTTAATCTCTACTGATGACGGTTAAAGAACCAGAAACACGTGTCTAGAGATCAGCACTATCTGCGCCAACTCTGGCGAAACACTCTGAATACTTGAGCAAAGCAAGCAACAAGAGACTGCATTAACCAGAATGCCAGGGGCGAACCTTGCTGGGAGGTGAAGCAGTGTGCTCCCACCCCTGTTCCTGTTTCAAGTACTCCCGTGAGTCATTGAGCTGACGAGCTCGTGGAAGAAGCACCCGCGCGCCAGTGAGAGGTACTTGACCTGATGCAATGTTTGGCAGCCTACTCAGCAAACCCCAAATCTGAAGTCTTAATCTCTACTGATGACGGTTAAAGAACCAGAAACACGTGTCTAGAGATCAGCACTATCTGCGCCAACTCTGGCGAAACACTCTGAATACTTGAGCAAAGCAAGCAACAAGAGACTGCATTAACCAGAATGCCAGGGGCGAACCTTGCTGGGAGGTGAAGCAGTGTGCTCCCACCCCTGTTCCTGTTTCAAGTACTCCCGTGAGTCATTGAGCTGACGAGCTCGTGGAAGAAGCACCCGCGCGCCAGTGAGAGGTACTTGACCTGATGCAATGTTTGGCAGCCTACTCAGCAAACCCCAAATCTGAAGTCTTAATCTCTACTGATGACGGTTAAAGAACCAGAAACACGTGTCTAGAGATCAGCACTATCTGCGCCAACTCTGGCGAAACACTCTGAATACTTGAGCAAAGCAAGCAACAAGAGACTGCATTAACCAGAATGCCAGGGGCGAACCTTGCTGGGAGGTGAAGCAGTGTGCTCCCACCCCTGTTCCTGTTTCAAGTACTCCCGTGAGTCATTGAGCTGACGAGCTCGTGGAAGAAGCACCCGCGCGCCAGTGAGAGGTACTTGACCTGATGCAATGTTTGGCAGCCTACTCAGCAAACCCCAAATCTGAAGTCTTAATCTCTACTGATGACGGTTAAAGAACCAGAAACACGTGTCTAGAGATCAGCACTATCTGCGCCAACTCTGGCGAAACACTCTGAATACTTGAGCAAAGCAAGCAACAAGAGACTGCATTAACCAGAATGCCAGGGGCGAACCTTGCTGGGAGGTGAAGCAGTGTGCTCCCACCCCTGTTCCTGTTTCAAGTACTCCCGTGAGTCATTGAGCTGACGAGCTCGTGGAAGAAGCACCCGCGCGCCAGTGAGAGGTACTTGACCTGATGCAATGTTTGGCAGCCTACTCAGCAAACCCCAAATCTGAAGTCTTAATCTCTACTGATGACGGTTAAAGAACCAGAAACACGTGTCTAGAGATCAGCACTATCTGCGCCAACTCTGGCGAAACACTCTGAATACTTGAGCAAAGCAAGCAACAAGAGACTGCATTAACCAGAATGCCAGGGGCGAACCTTGCTGGGAGGTGAAGCAGTGTGCTCCCACCCCTGTTCCTGTTTCAAGTACTCCCGTGAGTCATTGAGCTGACGAGCTCGTGGAAGAAGCACCCGCGCGCCAGTGAGAGGTACTTGACCTGATGCAATGTTTGGCAGCCTACTCAGCAAACCCCAAATCTGAAGTCTTAATCTCTACTGATGACGGTTAAAGAACCAGAAACACGTGTCTAGAGATCAGCACTATCTGCGCCAACTCTGGCGAAACACTCTGAATACTTGAGCAAAGCAAGCAACAAGAGACTGCATTAACCAGAATGCCAGGGGCGAACCTTGCTGGGAGGTGAAGCAGTGTGCTCCCACCCCTGTTCCTGTTTCAAGTACTCCCGTGAGTCATTGAGCTGACGAGCTCGTGGAAGAAGCACCCGCGCGCCAGTGAGAGGTACTTGACCTGATGCAATGTTTGGCAGCCTACTCAGCAAACCCCAAATCTGAAGTCTTAATCTCTACTGATGACGGTTAAAGAACCAGAAACACGTGTCTAGAGATCAGCACTATCTGCGCCAACTCTGGCGAAACACTCTGAATACTTGAGCAAAGCAAGCAACAAGAGACTGCATTAACCAGAATGCCAGGGGCGAACCTTGCTGGGAGGTGAAGCAGTGTGCTCCCACCCCTGTTCCTGTTTCAAGTACTCCCGTGAGTCATTGAGCTGACGAGCTCGTGGAAGAAGCACCCGCGCGCCAGTGAGAGGTACTTGACCTGATGCAATGTTTGGCAGCCTACTCAGCAAACCCCAAATCTGAAGTCTTAATCTCTACTGATGACGGTTAAAGAACCAGAAACACGTGTCTAGAGATCAGCACTATCTGCGCCAACTCTGGCGAAACACTCTGAATACTTGAGCAAAGCAAGCAACAAGAGACTGCATTAACCAGAATGCCAGGGGCGAACCTTGCTGGGAGGTGAAGCAGTGTGCTCCCACCCCTGTTCCTGTTTCAAGTACTCCCGTGAGTCATTGAGCTGACGAGCTCGTGGAAGAAGCACCCGCGCGCCAGTGAGAGGTACTTGACCTGATGCAATGTTTGGCAGCCTACTCAGCAAACCCCAAATCTGAAGTCTTAATCTCTACTGATGACGGTTAAAGAACCAGAAACACGTGTCTAGAGATCAGCACTATCTGCGCCAACTCTGGCGAAACACTCTGAATACTTGAGCAAAGCAAGCAACAAGAGACTGCATTAACCAGAATGCCAGGGGCGAACCTTGCTGGGAGGTGAAGCAGTGTGCTCCCACCCCTGTTCCTGTTTCAAGTACTCCCGTGAGTCATTGAGCTGACGAGCTCGTGGAAGAAGCACCCGCGCGCCAGTGAGAGGTACTTGACCTGATGCAATGTTTGGCAGCCTACTCAGCAAACCCCAAATCTGAAGTCTTAATCTCTACTGATGACGGTTAAAGAACCAGAAACACGTGTCTAGAGATCAGCACTATCTGCGCCAACTCTGGCGAAACACTCTGAATACTTGAGCAAAGCAAGCAACAAGAGACTGCATTAACCAGAATGCCAGGGGCGAACCTTGCTGGGAGGTGAAGCAGTGTGCTCCCACCCCTGTTCCTGTTTCAAGTACTCCCGTGAGTCATTGAGCTGACGAGCTCGTGGAAGAAGCACCCGCGCGCCAGTGAGAGGTACTTGACCTGATGCAATGTTTGGCAGCCTACTCAGCAAACCCCAAATCTGAAGTCTTAATCTCTACTGATGACGGTTAAAGAACCAGAAACACGTGTCTAGAGATCAGCACTATCTGCGCCAACTCTGGCGAAACACTCTGAATACTTGAGCAAAGCAAGCAACAAGAGACTGCATTAACCAGAATGCCAGGGGCGAACCTTGCTGGGAGGTGAAGCAGTGTGCTCCCACCCCTGTTCCTGTTTCAAGTACTCCCGTGAGTCATTGAGCTGACGAGCTCGTGGAAGAAGCACCCGCGCGCCAGTGAGAGGTACTTGACCTGATGCAATGTTTGGCAGCCTACTCAGCAAACCCCAAATCTGAAGTCTTAATCTCTACTGATGACGGTTAAAGAACCAGAAACACGTGTCTAGAGATCAGCACTATCTGCGCCAACTCTGGCGAAACACTCTGAATACTTGAGCAAAGCAAGCAACAAGAGACTGCATTAACCAGAATGCCAGGGGCGAACCTTGCTGGGAGGTGAAGCAGTGTGCTCCCACCCCTGTTCCTGTTTCAAGTACTCCCGTGAGTCATTGAGCTGACGAGCTCGTGGAAGAAGCACCCGCGCGCCAGTGAGAGGTACTTGACCTGATGCAATGTTTGGCAGCCTACTCAGCAAACCCCAAATCTGAAGTCTTAATCTCTACTGATGACGGTTAAAGAACCAGAAACACGTGTCTAGAGATCAGCACTATCTGCGCCAACTCTGGCGAAACACTCTGAATACTTGAGCAAAGCAAGCAACAAGAGACTGCATTAACCAGAATGCCAGGGGCGAACCTTGCTGGGAGGTGAAGCAGTGTGCTCCCACCCCTGTTCCTGTTTCAAGTACTCCCGTGAGTCATTGAGCTGACGAGCTCGTGGAAGAAGCACCCGCGCGCCAGTGAGAGGTACTTGACCTGATGCAATGTTTGGCAGCCTACTCAGCAAACCCCAAATCTGAAGTCTTAATCTCTACTGATGACGGTTAAAGAACCAGAAACACGTGTCTAGAGATCAGCACTATCTGCGCCAACTCTGGCGAAACACTCTGAATACTTGAGCAAAGCAAGCAACAAGAGACTGCATTAACCAGAATGCCAGGGGCGAACCTTGCTGGGAGGTGAAGCAGTGTGCTCCCACCCCTGTTCCTGTTTCAAGTACTCCCGTGAGTCATTGAGCTGACGAGCTCGTGGAAGAAGCACCCGCGCGCCAGTGAGAGGTACTTGACCTGATGCAATGTTTGGCAGCCTACTCAGCAAACCCCAAATCTGAAGTCTTAATCTCTACTGATGACGGTTAAAGAACCAGAAACACGTGTCTAGAGATCAGCACTATCTGCGCCAACTCTGGCGAAACACTCTGAATACTTGAGCAAAGCAAGCAACAAGAGACTGCATTAACCAGAATGCCAGGGGCGAACCTTGCTGGGAGGTGAAGCAGTGTGCTCCCACCCCTGTTCCTGTTTCAAGTACTCCCGTGAGTCATTGAGCTGACGAGCTCGTGGAAGAAGCACCCGCGCGCCAGTGAGAGGTACTTGACCTGATGCAATGTTTGGCAGCCTACTCAGCAAACCCCAAATCTGAAGTCTTAATCTCTACTGATGACGGTTAAAGAACCAGAAACACGTGTCTAGAGATCAGCACTATCTGCGCCAACTCTGGCGAAACACTCTGAATACTTGAGCAAAGCAAGCAACAAGAGACTGCATTAACCAGAATGCCAGGGGCGAACCTTGCTGGGAGGTGAAGCAGTGTGCTCCCACCCCTGTTCCTGTTTCAAGTACTCCCGTGAGTCATTGAGCTGACGAGCTCGTGGAAGAAGCACCCGCGCGCCAGTGAGAGGTACTTGACCTGATGCAATGTTTGGCAGCCTACTCAGCAAACCCCAAATCTGAAGTCTTAATCTCTACTGATGACGGTTAAAGAACCAGAAACACGTGTCTAGAGATCAGCACTATCTGCGCCAACTCTGGCGAAACACTCTGAATACTTGAGCAAAGCAAGCAACAAGAGACTGCATTAACCAGAATGCCAGGGGCGAACCTTGCTGGGAGGTGAAGCAGTGTGCTCCCACCCCTGTTCCTGTTTCAAGTACTCCCGTGAGTCATTGAGCTGACGAGCTCGTGGAAGAAGCACCCACGCGCCAGTGAGAGGTACTTGACCTGATGCAATGTTTGGCAGCCTACTCAGCAAACTCCAAATCTGAAGTCTTAATCTCTACTGATGACGGTTAAAGAACCAGAAACACGTGTCTAGAGATCAGCACTATCTGCGCCAACTCTGGCGAAACACTCTGAATACTTGAGCAAAGCAAGCAACAAGAGACTGCATTAACCAGAATGCCAGGGGCGAACCTTGCTGGGAGGTGAAGCAGTGTGCTCCCACCCCTGTTCCTGTTTCAAGTACTCCCGTGAGTCATTGAGCTGACGAGCTCGTGGAAGAAGCACCCGCGCGCCAGTGAGAGGTACTTGACCTGATGCAATGTTTGGCAGCCTACTCAGCAAACCCCAAATCTGAAGTCTTAATCTCTACTGATGACGGTTAAAGAACCAGAAACACGTGTCTAGAGATCAGCACTATCTGCGCCAACTCTGGCGAAACACTCTGAATACTTGAGCAAAGCAAGCAACAAGAGACTGCATTAACCAGAATGCCAGGGGCGAACCTTGCTGGGAGGTGAAGCAGTGTGCTCCCACCCCTGTTCCACTTCCAATATAAACATACTACTATAATTCAGGACTGGGATTCTTTGTAAATGCCTCTCTTGTACTTTCTGAAAATACACAGGTACCGGGATATCTCAGCGTGGAACACGCTGCATTCCTGGAGAAAACAAACTGGCTGGCCGACAAGCTAAACAGTGCCCCGGAAGCAGAGAATGAAGCCCAGAAGGAACAGAGCACCGAAGGACACTGGGAGAGAAATCCCCAGGACGTCCCCACACTACGTCGCCGATCAGAGGAAGCAAGAGACTGCAGGTAAGGACAGCGAAAACGTAAGGGAGGCCTGGCGGGGTCCGTGATGGAATGCGAAGTGCGTTTCCCTTGGGGGCCCCCTCCCTTTTAACTGCCTCAAGTGCCGCCTTCGCCAGCTGACGAGAGTCGAAAGGTGGGGCTCGCATAGGAGGCTGCGGGCGGGAACAAGAGCGCTGCTGTGGGACTCGCTGGACGCGAAGCCTGACAGTGACAACTTTCCGGTGTCTCACCAAAAATAAGATGTATGAATGTAAATGCATACTCCTTAAAAAGAAAGGCACAGGAATTCCCAAGAATGATTGATTATGATAAACAACAAACAACAACTCTTATCCAATGGGTCTGCAACCAAGCCATGAAAGTGCACCACCTTTAAGGCCCTCCATCTCTCCAGCAATAATCCTAACAAAGACCCAAGGGTGCAAGTCCAAGATCTCAAACTTTTATTAAATGTTTATACCAAAATCTTTCAAACTTTCCAAAGTGAAGAAATCCCCCAACCACCGGAGGACTACAGATATCTTTCCTGGATCTATCCCCAAGATCTGCAACATTCCATAAGTTATGTGTTAGTGTACAATTGTATACCCTCTGTTTAATGTGGGTGTGGCTGCATCCATATGTTGCCAAAGATCTGCTTAGTCAAATGGAGTCCACCCCGACATTTGCACAGCGCTTACATAGTGACCTCTCCCATGTCACCTATAATTCCACTGAACACAACATTAGTATTCCACACTCACCACACAGCGCACTCTTACAAAACATATGGTATCGGCACATGACCGCCGTGGGCGCCCAGACTTCAGCCATGTCATGTTACGTCTGTTCACTGATACCACATGCAATAGGCGGAGGCAGGCTTTAATTGTCTCAAGAGGTTTCCCCAGCAAAAGTGAAATTCCTTCTCCACCTGTACCTATGTAGGATTAGGGCCTAGATACAGCCCAACAGAATAGAACCCCATAGAGTAGTAGTGAGTGAGAGTAGTGAGTGAGACCAATCCCATAGCACTCTACCTCTTCACCGATCCTATCGAGATTCAAACAGAGCTAGATAGGATACCATAGGGGAGGATGCTGTGTGGCCCTGAACATGTCTGCTCCTGCTTCCTTCTGTGGTCCCAGTGTGGCCCTTAGCTTGTCTGGTGCAGTCTTCCTTAATAATAAATGGATGCCAGAGATAGAGTTCCAGTATAGGGCCATCCACCTCGGAAACACGAAGGGAAATGTGACTCGTAGGGGAGGATTAAACACCAGCATAGATAACCCATATCAGAATATAAGGAACACTGAGATAGATAGGTACATTGATTGGAAGGGAAGGGACAACCCCTGATTGTACAGAAACTTACACTGTATTCTTGTGTTTCAGAGGTAAATGAAAAATTCCACTCTGCACAAATGAGAACTGTGGCGCAAAACTGCACGTACCAGACATGCAATAGGGCACCTACATGCTGAAGGATACCTACTGGCAATGTGGTGTATTTGCCTACGTCCAACTTGTCCCTGAATGGTAGAGCCTGTGCTCCATGTTCACCATACCCACCCCTACCCTGGCCATTCCTGGAGAAGATCTGTCAGAGTTGTACCAACATCCTCTACAGAAGAAAACAACTCTATTGCATCAGACTTGATAAAAAAGAACTGCTGATTATTTTGTGTTCAAAAGACTTTATTTCGAATAACTATACATAATATTCTCAAAGAACAAATGGTAAAATAGCAAGCAAATATTAACAATACACTTTCTATAAAATACTAAAGTCTTTTAAAAATTTTAAGGGAGTAAGTGGGGGGGGAAGAAAGGGAAATGGAAGGGATAAGAAAAATTCCTACATTTAAATATAATAAAAAAATACACATCCTCACCCATGTCAGTCTAATTAGGCATAGCTACCATATATGCACTTACAAAATGACAACATTCCCTTCAAATATAAAAGAAGATAGAGAATAACTTAAACACGGAGGCTGGAAATTTTCAGACAGTGTAGGACTAGTATGTGATAAAGTAACATCAATTTGTTTAAGAAATACAGTAAGAGGCAACCATAATCTCGGTGCATTATGAGAGGAAGAATATTGCATCATATACGTAATAATATCCAATTTATGATGACAACATATGGAGTCCCACCAGACCTGTTATGATACCTTAGCTGAAGATTTCCAGTTAAAGATGATTTGCTAAACTGCAATAGCTAATACAATATTCTGTTATTTATCGCTGCAAAATAATGGCGAAATAGACTGGGATAAGGTACCCAAAAATAAATAAAAAATGTTAAAGGAGTGAGGTATGTGAAATATCTTTTGAACTTGCGACCAAACCCTATGCCAAAAGGAAAGGGTATCAGGACATTTAAATAAAATATGCATAAGATCTGCTTGAGGATAATCACAAGACCAACATTTTGCAGAAATATCTGAGGAAAACATAGAGCATTGCCTAGGAGTATAATATAATCGGTGGTAAATGAAAAATAGGGATTGAGTAATACTAGCTGATCTAGAAACCTTATAAATAAGTAGGGTCTGGAATCGAAAGATATTTGTAGATTGCCGCTGCTTTAGAATCTGTTTTGAGGAATTCAGTAAATCATGAAGCGAGAGAAACTGAAGTAGGAGACAAATTCTGGAGGGAAAAGTATTTATCAAGCACTACATTCATCATTGATAGAAAGTGAGAATAGAAGGACTTGGGGCAATGAGAAGTATCACAGAATTGGGGAAAAGAAATCAGAGTATTATTAGAGAAGAGTTGATGAACCCACATCCGTATCCTTTCAATTACGCCAAAAAAGAGGTCTATTGTTAACCTGAATTAAAGAATTATACTATAATGGCATTTCAAGATATATGGAAGGAGTCAAGTGAGTTGAAAGAAAGGTAGATTTAAGCAGTGAAACATATTGCTTAAAACCCGTAGAATGTAGGAGTGATTTCACAGAAGAAAAAGACAAAATCTCTTCAAAGGAGACGGGCTTAACAAAAGCTCTCTCAAAATCTAACCACAAAGGAGGAAGAGGTGACGTTATATCAGAAATCCAAAGGGCAGCTTGTCTCAAAATATATGCTCTATGATAATAATAAAAATCATGAAAATTAATTCCTCCATCAGCTTTAGGTTTTTGCAAAGTTGAAAAAGCAACCAGCGATTTCATTTTATCCCGTAAAATGATAAGACGCAATTAATTACATTTTTTAAATCAGTATTTTGGTATATGAAATGGTAACATGGAAAGAAGATTAAAAAAAATAGGGGAAACTATCATCTTAATCGCATCTAGACGTCCCCAACAATGGATTTCAAGATGAAAGAAAACTTTCGACTTTCATGTTAAGTTCTTTAAAATTAACTCTAATTGTATCAACAAAAGAATTTGTGACCCATATACCTAAATATTTAATTATGGAAGAAGCTGACCACTTAAAACCAGTTAGGTTATAAGGATCACTAAAAGTATATTTATTGAGAAGAAGAATTTCCGTTTTATCTTTATTTACTCTATATCCAGATACCTCTGAGAGGTTCACTGACAGAATATCGATGTAAAAAATATAAAAGTAAAACATATCGCTGAAAAAATATAGAATGCAAAAATATTGACTCCCTATACTTAAACAGGTAAGTACAAAAATATCGAGAGAAAAAAATCGATGTAGAAACAAAAACATTAATTATTACAAGAATTTACTTTTTATTTTTCCTGTCCTATAACACCACACAATTCACAACCCATAGCTAAGTTTTAAAACAAAATGTGCTTCCTTAATTTACACAATTAATCATCAATTAAAGAAATATTGTTAATTAAAAAACAAATGAATACTCATCAAAATTAATTGACTTCACACACTTTACCCCTATAATCCCCACAACCCACAGATAAAATTAAACTGTAAAAAAATTATTACTAATGGAATTTAACAACTAATTATAAAGTAGGTAAAATTAATTTACTTCCCACACTGTACCCCTATAACAGTAAAACCCACACATAAAGAAATATAAACAAATACCCTAATTAAATATCAATTAATTAATATTAATGATCAACTAATTAGTAATTAATTAAACATAAACTACTTCCCACCCATTACCCCTATAAACCCCACAACCCACACTTTAAATTAATTACACAATTTCCATATTTAGTTTTCAATGAATGAATTAATATTAATTAAAAACGAATTATTAATTAAACATAAATGACTTCCAACCCTTAACCCCTATAAACTTCACAACCCGCACCTAAAACTAATTACACAATTTCCATAATTAATTTACAATAAACTAATTAATATAAATTAACAACTAATTATTAATTAATTAAATATACATTACTTCCCACCCTTTACCCCTATAAACCTCACAACCTGCACCTAAAATTAATTACATAATTTCCATAATTCATGTTCAATCAATTAATTAATATAAATTAACAACTAATTATTAATTATTCAAAAATTACTTCTCACCCTTTACCCCTATTAACCCCACAACCCGCACCTCAAACAAATTACACAATTACCATAATTAATTACCAATTAATTAATTAACATTAATTAACAATTAATTACAAATAAATTACTTCCCACCCTTTACCACAATTAACACTATAAATCTCAAATAAATAAATGTTAATAATTAAAAAATAATCATTAATTTATTATAATTAAATTACTTCCCCCTCTATTCCCCTATAAACCCACCACCCGCTACGGAACTAAAAAATGCAAAATTTACTTATACATATTTAAAAAAGCATAAACAATACTTATACAAAAAAAACATACATCACATACATTTAAAAAATAAACTAAAATACATATTACTAGTTAAAAAATCAATATTTTAAACAACTGTATTTTTGCAAACAATATTAATGACTTCTATATTTTTTTAAACAATATTTCTTACCTTAAATTCGATATTCTTGACCACGATATTCTTGCTGTCGATATTTCTGTCACAATATTTTCAACTCGATATTTGTGTAAGTCGACATTTCAAACTTGATATTCTGCCTGAATAACCTCAGAGAAAAGGGAAATCTCTGTCAAAAGAGAAGGCAAAGAACTTTCAGGAGAGGAGATGAACAAGAGGATATCATCTGCATAAGCAGCAAATTTCAAATGATGATCACCATTAGGAAAGCCAGAGATCGATGGGTTAAGACGAATCCGGGAAAGAAAAGGTGCCAGTGCCAATACAAAAGATAAGGGGGAGAGTGGATAGCCTTGTCTTACTCCTCTCTATGGAGAGAAATATGAAGAAAGTCTACCATTAACCATAATGGATGCATTCAGAGAGTTATACAAGAGGGAGAAAAAAGCAATAATTTTAGGTCTGAATCCATGCCAGGATAAGGATTTGAACCAAACACAAGGAGATGATGGACGGAGCGCTGAAACTTTTCAGACACTCACCCCCTGTCACAGATCTGGGTTGAATCCATCATCGTTCTTTAGCTCACTTTGCCACCCCAGTTCAGACACAGCTGTATGCAAATCAGTCTTGACCCTGTGCCTCAAGGGAACAGTCCAGCCCGAACTGCCAAGCCATGTCTTCCCTGGACTGGAAACAAGCATCCTTGGACCGGTTTTGGGCTAACACCCCTCATCAGCCAGGCTAGCTCGAATCCAGTGGCAAAGTGAGCAAGGGACACACGTCTGGGCATACCCTCCAACTTAGGGCGAACAAAGCAAACACAAGGAGATGATGGACGGAGTGCTGAAACTTTTCAGACACTCACCCCAGTCACAGATCTGGGTTGAATCCATCATCGTTCTTTAGCTCACTTCGCCACCCCAGTTCAGACACAGCTATATGCAAATCAGTCTTGACCCTGTGCCTCATGGGAACAGTACAGCCCTAACTGCCAAACCATGTCTTCCCTGGCCTGGAAACAAGCATCCTGGGACCGGTTTTGGGCAAACAGCCCTCATCAGCCAGGCTAGTTTGAATCCAGTGGCAAAGTGAGCAAGGGACACATGTCTGGGCATACCCTGCCAACTTAGGGAGGACAAAGCAAACACAAGGAGATGATGGACGGAGCGCTGAAACTTTTCATACACTCACCCCCAGTCACAGATCTGGGTTGAATCCATCATCGTTCTTTAGCTCACTTTGCCACCCCAGTTCAGACACAGCTATATGCAAATCAATCTTGACCCTGTGTCTCATGGGAACAGTCCAGCCTGAACTGCCAAGCCATGTCTTCCATGGACCAGAAAAAAGCATCCCGGGACCGGTTTCGGGCTAACAGCCCTCATAAGCCAGGCTAGCTTCAATCCAGTCGAAAAGTGAGCAAGAGACCCACGTCTGGCCACACCCTGCCAACTTAGGGCGAACAAAGCAAACACAAGGAGATGATGGACGGAGCGCTGAAACTTTTCAGACACTCACCCCCAGTCACAGATCTGGGTTGAATCCATCATCGTTCTTTAGCTCACTTCGCCACCCCAGTTCAGACACAGCTATATGCAAATCAGTCTTGACCCTGTGCCTCATGGTAACAGTCCAGCCCGAACTGCCAAGCCATGTCTTCCCTGGATAAGGATTTGAGCATAAACTCCCAACTAATCCTATCAAAGGCCTTCTCAGCATCAATTGTTATTGCTGCAAGCGAAGATTTAAATAGGGGGGCCTTGCTAAGAACATTGAACAGTAAATGAGATTTGTTAGAAACAAATCTGCCTTTAGAAAAACCTGATTGCTCTTTCCCAATAAGATACAGGAGGAAAAACTCCATACGGAGAGTTAGCAACTATCAAAAATCTTATAATCAACATTTAGCAAAGAGATAGGTCTATAATTTTAACAATCATGGGGATCTTTACCTTCTTTATGTATTAGACATGCAATAGCTTCCTGAAAAGTTCCAGACGTTGAAGAGGTATCAACAAAGTAGGAAAATAATCGAAATAAATATGGGAGAAGAATATTTGAAAAGTGGAAGTAAAATTCAACTGTAAAGCCATCTGGTCCTGGCGTTTTCCCCAGTTTTAATGCTTGCAGGGCACAAGAAGTTTCTTCGGGGGTGAGATCTTTTTCTAAGGATTGAAAGTACAAATCAGGGAAGGTGGGGTGAGAAGCAGGACCTAAATAGTCTACAATATTGGAGGACCGAGTCTGTGCCTCCGGAGTACACAGAGACTTAAAAATATCATTATGAATCATTTTGGTTCTCCCTCTATAATAACGTGCACTATTCCAAAGGAGAGCACAATTTGCCTCAATAGTAGAAATGGAGTTAAACTTTAGCTTTGCCTGAATTAAGTTCTGAAGATCTGAGGGCGACTTAGAAGAAAAGTACTTTTGGTCCATAGATTTTATTGAAGAAAGTAGGGCTGAATGCTCCTTATCACGACTCCTTTTAGTTGTAGAAACAGAGGGGCATATGTACAAGCCTCTATCGCCACGGAAACGTCACTTTTTGTGACTTTGTGGCTTTGCCTTATTTACAAGGCAGCGTTAAGCCACTTAACGTGGCTTAACGCTGCCTTGTAAATAACGCCCCTTTCACACAATGCTTAGCGTGAAAGGGGTGGGCAGTGGGTGTTGCAGTGGCTGTTTCACCGCAACATCCATTGATTTTGACACTGCTCCCTATTTACAAGCATAAATAGGAGGCAGCGCCAAAATTAAGACCAGGGAAAACCTGGTCTTAAGTTGGTGAAACGAGGAGAAATGCTTTTTTTCTCATTGTTTTTGCTTCTTCCATGTGTGCTGCCTTGTGAAGTGACAAAATGCCATTTAAAGATTGTTTATGTCAGAGTCAGTCAGAAAATACTTTATTCGACTCTTGAAAGAGCCATAAAAGATTGCACATGCATAATTTAATTTAAAAAAGAGAAAAACCAACAGGTCCACATACACAATAATTACACATTATGATCAGCAGTTAATATTTGCTACAAATCTTAAAAGTAGTAAAAAGATATTTTAAAATACAGAATATAATTTCAGTTGTTTCTAAGGAGAGTAAATATTCGAATGCCAATTTATGGTTTCTAATCCCAACAGTAAGTAAAAGTGGACGAATATACCGTTTCATCTGGGGGGTATAAAAACTGCAAAATAAAATAAAGTGCATAGTGCTTTGGCATGAACGACTATCGCAAGGGCATACTGGAAGTGAAGCAAACCATGAGCCTTGGGTGGGGAAAACAACTAGGTAATGGATTGTTTTTAACTGCAACCTAGTCAGCAGAAATTTCCGCCTTTCATTTAAATCAATTTGTAAATAAAGTGCTGGTTCTCTTTGTAGCTGGGAAAGAGGCTCTGGACATTTTGTCGTATTACAAGTAATATATGTCCACTCATGACTTTGGTAAAAAGTGATTTAATAGAGGCGGCGGAAACATTCTGTAGGGTGTAAAAGTTTGTATAATATTCTGTTACACCCATTTTAATAAAATTCATTTTGACATATCTTAACTATGGTATATCTAGTCTCTTATCCAGCTCCATACAATCAGTCAGTATCGTCCTACAAAGGATGGCCTCAGGGTTTTTCCAAATTTTTAACCAAAGCAGCAGCAGTTGTAATGCAATGTTATCTTTCAGGTAACTCATTCCTACTTCATCATGGCAGAAAGCAACAGGGGAGCTCTGGGGCACTGATAGATATCTCCTTACAAACTTATTTTCTGTTATTTGTAGTGATTTACAATTTACATGTCCCCAGACCCCAGCCCCAAAGGTTACCACCGAGAGACTTTTACTTTTATAGATGCATAAAATCTCCTAGGCCAGTATGTGACCCAGTCTTTTAGCAAATGTAAAAATGGCATCATTTGATTTCTGGAATTGCATCATTCTAATGCTTAAAGCATGTTTCCAATTAAAATCAGCATTGAATGGTACCCCCAGATAAGTAAAATACAGAACTTTTTAATTTCTTCACTCCCCAATAAAAATTTCCTTGTTTTAGAAATATTTTGGTCCACATTTCATTACAAAAGATTTCGTACAATTAACTTTTAATCCCAGATCATTCATAAAAGCATTAAAAGAGTCAAACAGTATTTATAGGCCATTTGCTGTTCTGGCTATCATGAGAGCATCGTCAGCGTAAAGTAATACGGGGATTTGACACATGTTTAATCTCAGGATGTCCTTCCCCACCTCACAAAGTCGGTCTCCCAGTCCATTTATATATAATAAAAAGTGGAAATGGGCCAGAACACACCCCTGCCTTACCCCTATATCAGAGGGAAATTCTTCTGTTAAGTCTCCTTCGCTACTATAGCGTACTGAGGCTGAGGTGCATTCATGGAGCCTGCTTAACAAAGTGATAATTGCTCCATCAATCCCCATTTGTGACATTATGGACCATAATTTGCAACAGTTTACTGAGTCAAATGCGCAGGTTAGGTCCATAAAAGCTAAATGAATACTGCCCCTTTGGGCTTTAGTGGACTTTAGGACAGTTAATGCCAGATTTAATGTTTGTACCACAGTACCCAGTCCGGGCCGAAATCCGAACTGGTATATCGAGAGTGCCTGGTGTTCAAGTGCCTATAGTTCCAATTTAGCCAAGATTACCCTGCCCAAGATTTTAACTGAGCTATCTAGCAGGGAAATTGGAAGGTAACAATGAGGCTGGGATTTATCCCCCTTTTTCAAGATTGGAACTATGATAGCTTCTTGCCAGGTCTTAACTAATAGGCTCACTATTCCTGCCTTAAGGACGTTTGTTATCAACGGGGCCCAAAAATCTGGTAGATACTTATATAAATCAACCGGGATTCTGTCCGGGCCCGGGGCTTTCTCTGGGCGGCTATTCTCTATGGCCAACATAACATCACCCACCTCTATTGAGTCACTTAGAGCCTTAGCAGATCTCCTGTCATAGGCGATTTTTGGTGCAGATGGACCCTTTGATAATCCTTGCTTCGGTGAGAAAATGTTCGAGAAGTGATTAACCCAAGCTTCAGCTGGCACTACAGTAACTAAATTAGTTGTTTCGTCACCAGTCATAGGGGATGAGTTTACCACCTCCCAGAATGCACACGAGTCTTTGAGACTTGAGGCAATTTTTAAGTCTTCCCAGGCCTTATCCTTCAAAAACTGTTTCCTTTCACCGATAGCCCTTTTATAATCTTTCCTGGCTTTTGCTATTTCGTCCTTGTCCCTGTGGCTCTATTTTAGGGCTGACCATGGGATCTTATGGGCTTCAGAACAGCTCTTATTAATCCATCTTGGGTTCTCAGGACCATTTCTGCTGGGTTTAGTTAATTTGTCTGACATGGTGATATTTAGATTTACGAAAACCCCTATAACATTTTCAGGTGAAGTGGAGTCTGAGAGCACTGTCTCAATGTCAGGCTTATTATTTTTCATGAGGTCTGTGAGGAAGGACTTTTTGTCAACCTTTTTCCAATTTGATATTAATCCCCTTATTTCTATTATATGCTACCCTGGGCTTTAGTTTCTCATCCCTTTTTGTATTCCCATATAGATTTAGAGTTAAAACAATAGGGTTTTTGTCACTCACACAGCTTGCCTTAACTATACAGCCCTTACAAGATTGTTTATGTGCAGGAAGGGTGACCTTCATTTATGTGCAGGAAGGGTGACCTTCCTGCACATAAACTATCTTCCCCTGCACGCAGACACACTTGCACTATGGTGCAAGGGTTCCTGCGTTGGCGCTACACTGCTAAATGTAGCACCAGCGCAGGGGGAAACGCAAGGCTGCACCATATTGTTGTAAATATGATGCAGCCTTGCGTTTTTGAAGTGGCGGAGTGAGGCGTTACGCCATGACGGCTAATGCCTCACTCTGCCAATTCCTTGTACATATGCCCCTTAATTTAAAATAAAACCACGCGCCGATGCTTTAAACGTATCCTATAACAACAAAGGAGAAACAGAAGCATTATCATTAAATTAAAAGAATACAGGGCAAAAGGAAACAAAGAAACTAGAAAACTGAACATCCTGCAAGAGAGAGGTATTAAACCACCATCTATGCAAGGGAGGCAAAGGAGGAACCAAATCCAAGGAACCATAGCGTGATCAGAAATTATAATAGGGGAAATGTATGATTGTGTGATATGTTGCGAAAGGGATTTAAAAAGAAAAATGTGATCTAAACGTGAAAGTGTACCATGAGAGGGGGAGTAATAGGTGTAATCCCGCACAGTAGAGTTAAAAAGCCTCCAAGAATCAACCAAGGCAGCTTTAGCAATGGATGTATGAAATTGTTTATGCAATCTGTGGGATAAAAATTGAGTCGAAGAACAACTATCCAAAAGGGGTCCATCATTTGGTTGCAATCCCCCCCAAAATAAAATATGAGTCATGATATTGCATACATTTCTGAGCAATAGAAGGCCAAAAAGTGAGATCGGGAACCGTAGAGGCATATACATTTACCACCGCAGGGGGACATTATCAATAAGACAGGAAACAATAATCCATCTACCTGTATCATCCATTTCTTGTGACATAAGTGTAAAATTGAGTGTTTTCCTGCACAATATAACAACACCATTCTTTTTATTCAGTGATGGGGAAACAAACACATTTCCCACCCAACTTTGTTTGAATTTTAAAGCTAACCAAAAATAAAGGGGGAGACAGAGGTAGAGGCTAGGTTTATCCTCCTGACAGTTATGTAGTAAGACAAAAATTGAGTATTCAAAGAAAACCTGCCCTTAGGGAAAAAAGGATCCAACGTGAGTTCGTTGTAATCCTTAATCTAGAAAAAAGACTCTTTTTCTAGAGACCCCTCACCCACCAGGGTTGCCCCTCTGTGGCATGCTTCATCATTGGGGTTCCTCTCAATCGTCTACGGATTGAGGCGTGCTGCGACTTACGAACTACGTAGGAGCACTTTTATGTAGTCTATGTTTAGTTCAGTGATGTGGAGTGAAGAGGGAAAGAAAATTTAAAAATACCTAACTAGGGGCAACCCTGGGGGGTGAGGGGTCTCTAGAAAAAGAGTCTTTTTTCTAGATTAAGGATTACAACGAACTCACGTTGGATCCTTTTTCCCTAAGGGCAGGTTTTCTTCGAATACTCGATTTTTGTCTTACTACTGAATTGTAAAGCTTCCAATTCAGTAAGGTGGGTTTCTTGCAGCAGTACCAGGTCAGTAGTAGATTTACCCAAATGGGACAATATCCTCTGTCTTTTAACAGGATTAATAGATCCTTTAATATTCCATTAAATTATATGGAATTATAAACAATAAAAAAATAGTTAACTTGCTTGTAGTCATTGACGTGGAAAAGAAAAGACCAGAAAAAATAAAACGAGAGAGATGATCGAAGTAGTAAAGGAATAGGAAAAGAGAGGTATAACTTATAGAGAGTAAGGAAAACTAGAAAAGGTAAAGAGGAAGGTAAGGAAGAGAAAAGAGAAAGCAAAAGAAGAGACAGTACATATCCAAAAAGGACGACTAAAAAAACGTACCTGAGGAAGTAGGGAAGGGAAAGGAAGTGGGGTGGTGACAACACATGTAACGATGACACGCCCAAAAGGGGGAAGGAATCCAGGCCACACCAGGACCATAAACATTCGAGAAGATGGACCACACAAACGTAATTACATAAGATGAATCTGCAAGGAGATAAAAAAAGCATTATATAACACATCGTATATCATAAATATCTCCCAAAATTACATTTGTTTTTTAAATATACTAATGAATACATTAAACAAAACATAAATTTAGACCATCTGAAAAAGCCTAATATGCAGAAGAAAAAGTAAGAAAAAACAAGATGAACAATTAGAAGGCCCAGCAGTGTCCATAGTAACTAAAGAATACATTTGTATAAACTTTTTAAGTTCTGCTGGATCCTCAAATACCGTAGTATTATTCTGGAAAGTCACTTTGAAAGTGCAGGGAGGAATAAGACCATATCTGGTGCCAAGAGAACGTAGGGGAGCTCTAAGATTGAGAAATTCTTCTCATCATGCTGCGTGGCATTGGAAACATCTTGAGATAGGAATACTCTTTGTCCAAACCAAGTAACCTGGCACTTGGCTTTAGCTGCAAAAAGAACGGACAATAAGTCAGTAAATAAAAAAAAGTATGATGACACCTCTGGGTTTCGCAGGAGACGCCGAGAAAGGTGGGCGAGGTCCAAGTCTATGAGCTCTCTGAATGTTAAGCTAGGTTGAAGAACTAGGCTGCCCGCCAGGCCCACGATCTAAGTTTACGGAGACTTTGTGTAAAACCTTGGAACCGTTTCTCACCATTGCTCACTATACCATCCTAGGGGACTTTAATTTTCACATTGATAACAAGCAGGATAATGACTCAGTTCTCCTTTTAGATCTCATGACTACCCTGGGGTACGAGCAACTGGTTTGCTCTCCAACCCATACAGCCGGTCACACCGTGGACGGCATTTTCACTAACCACAATAATCTGGTTATCAAGCAGTTCAGCCCCTTAGTTGGGTGGATCACTGGCTGATTGAGTTCAAAGGTTTTCTGCCATGCCCTATCCGGGTTGCTAAGGATCCCTCCCCTAGGCATATACGCCTTAGGGGCTTGAATAAAATCACAGCTGGAAACTGGGAGGCCGCTCTGGCTATGGCATCCAATGGGAGGAATAGTACACACTCTCCCACAGCAGAGGGTTTTCATGATTGGATTAACGAGGTCCTAGACATTGTTACTCCATATAACAACTGTGTCAATAAAAGAATGAAATCCTCGGCCCCTTGGTTCTCGGAAGAGCTCATGTCCCTTAGGCAGGAATGCCGAAGACAAGAACGTAAATGGCATGCTAGCACCTGCCCCAGTGAAAAAGGAAAGCAGAAATATCTTCTGCAGAAATATAAACAAGCCATTTTCCAGGCCAAATCCTGTTTTTTCACTGAAAAAATCAAGTTGGCTGATAATTCCTCTAGCATGCTGTTCAAAGTCATAAAGGAGATTTCTGAGCCACCAAGTACACAGCTGCTGAACCCCTCCCAAGAATTCTGTGCTAAGGTTACAGTCCACATTCAGGACAAGGTCCCTAAGATCGTTCATGAGCTCATCTCTATTGGAAGTGAGGAACCAGCGTTGTGCAATTACCTCAGAATGCTGGGAAGAATCTCTTCACCACCTTTCCACAGATCACGGTTCAGCAAACAAAGGAACTTTTGCTGGGCCTAAAATCCGGCGCTCCATCGGACCTTTGTATGCCCTCCATACTTAAATTGGCTCCTGACCTAGTGGCCAATTTCCTGTGCAAGGTGTTCAATGACAACCTTCAATCTGGTAGTTACCCGGCCATCTGGAAGGAAGCCATTGTCACACCGCTTCTCAAAAAACCTAATGCTGACCCCCTGCATCTTGAACATTTTCACCCAATTTCTCTTCTCCCCGCCCCTGCTAAGATCCTGGAGAAATTCATCAATATAGAACTGCTGAAATACATTGAATCCCAGGAGATCCTGGATCCATCTCCGAACGGGTTCCGTGCCGGTCACAGTACTGAGTCTTCCCTCATTGCAGCCACTGACTATATCCGGGCACATGTTGATCAGGGCGGGACAGAGGTTTTGATAATGCTCGACCTATCGGCAGCAGTCAACACCATCTCCTCGGTGTGTATGGTTCAGCGCTTGCGGCAAATGGGAGTTGCTGGAAATGCCTTGCAGCTTCTCCACTCTTTTATGTCAAACAGGGCCCACATCGTCAGCTGTGGAGGCTTTAGAGCCGAGGCCTTTAATCTTCCTTGTGGGGTGCCCCAGGGCTCATCTTTGAGCCCCACTTTTTTTAACCTTTATGTGACCCCCCTGGTCGAGCTGGTACGATCCTTCAGATTTCAGATGCTCTCCTATGCTGATGATATGCAAATTATCGTCTCCATCTCGATTGACCTGCAATCAGTTTCGGAGAAGTTCAATCAGTGTATGTCCAGCATTATCTCCTGATTGAAGGGCAATTCATTGAAGATTAATGTAGACAAGATTGAATCGCTGGTATTTGGCTGGCAGAATTCCATCTGGTTAAATGCTTGGTGGTCGGCAGTTTGTGGTCCCCTCCCTGTCCCGGTTAGGACAGCAAAGAATTTGGGGGTCATTTTTGACGAAGGTCTGAGCTTTGATCCACAGGTTAGCCGCACAGTTAGTACTTACTTTTATATTCTGAAGACTCTTAGAAAGGTTTTACCTTTTATTCCGTCCAAACTGCTCCAGTCTATCAGCATCACATTAGTCACCTCTCGGCTGAACTATTGCAATGCTCCGTACGTTAACATCAATGCGGTCTCCCTTAATAGGCTCCAGGTGGTACAGAGCGTCAGTCAGTCAGCCAGGAATGGAATTTGTTCCTTGCATTGGTTCCCCATCAGGAAGCGTATCTCCTTTAAGGTTCTGAGCATGGTATGTAGGGGCATGCATAGTAAGGGTACGCCACATCTGAATACTCTTTTCCAATGATACACTCCTGGGAGGGTCTAGAGATCCTCCTCACAGAGAAAACTGGTGACTCCCAGATTTCGCAGGTCCAGATGGGGTGGCCATTCCTTTTCAGCAGCGGCCACCAAGCTTTGGAATTCCCTGGCCGCCTTTATTTCCAATGCAGACTCCTTACCGGTTTTTAAAAAACTTCAGAAAACCTGGCTTTTTTCATCTTAGATGGCTGTAGGTGTGTTTCTTTCTTCTCCTCACCTGTCTGCTTGGCACCCTGAAACCCATGGGTATAAGTCCACTCTATAAATATTATCCTATCCTATCCTATATCTAATAATTTTGGTGAGAAAGAGGTAAAAAAGGAGATAGGATCAGTCCCTTCCAAAGGCTCAGGCATGCCATAAATGTAGAGACTATTTCGCCTATTTCTGTTTTCCAAGTTCTCGGTGTGCTGTTAGAGGCGACACACCTCCCATTCCAAGGAATGAATTTTACGAGCTTCCTCATGCAGATCCACAAGCTGTTAATTTCCTCTACAAAAGGATGCAATGCCTGAATCTCCTCCAACAGTAACTCCATAGAAATAGGGGACATTGACTTGTCAGGTGAAGGAGGATCTTGCTTCAGCCTTTTAGATGCAGAAAAGGGGGACACAGTCTTGGTAACAGCAGATTGCAAAGAGTCATTACGAGGAGTGACGGAATTCGCCATTACACCAGGAGAGTTTGATGGAGCTCCAGTTAATAAATGTGAAACAGAGACAACACACAAACCAGATGAAGAGAGTCCTTTAGGGGTAAAAAGAAACTGTGGTTTCTGCAATTTCCCCTATAAAATTAACAGCATACAGCGCCAGAAACAGCAAACCAAAGTAAGCAAAGGACTTAGTATATCCCAAATGCCCCTGTACCAACAGAGAGCAACACTAGATTTCACATAGCTTCAAAACATCTTAGGTGCCAGAAACAAAAATAGATTAAGAACAGATATAGGCAGCACCACATATGAGGAAAACATTTCGGACCTCCTTTCAGAATGCAGAGCGCATCACCATTCTGCCCGCTTTAGTGAAATGGCAGCGCTTCTGTGGGAACATCTGCGCTGAAAAAAAAAATAGGTGCCTTTTTTTTAAAAACGGCACAGCAAATTGCTGCTACTTTAATCTTCTAAATTCCAAAGAACATACTCGTCGAAGTGGCGTCTGAACATGCAGAAAAGCCACAGCCAGTCTGTAGCACAGTGGAGCCTCCTCGTTAGGTGGCCATCTTAGGTGGCGCCGAAGCCACGCCACTCTGCTGATTATATTTGCTGGTCTCAGTTCAAGGACATTTTAGAAGAATTCAGACTATTTTCTGACACACAAGTCAATGAGGGAGGGCCCATACCCTTCTTTACTGTGCAGATGAAAGCAAACGCCTGCTGCTTGCAAATAACCAGATGGAAAATGATGAAAAGTACTGAGCTTGGTTAATGAAATCAAGGAAGAACTAAGATCTAGCCGCCTCATGGTGATACATCGGTATGTGTTGGACTCGATGACTTGGTGCAGAAATGCTGTACATGATTTGGACATGTCCAACACTACACAGTTATTGGGATGTAGTCACGAAAACAGTGGCAAGTATCACTGAGAGCACGGTTCCCTGGTCACTGGCCCACTGCCTCCTAAGCTTGTTACCCCACACCTCCACGACAAGGGTCACTAGAAGGTTCTATGACTTGCCCTTTATCCTGGCCAAACGGGAAATAACGAGGAATCAGGAGGCACCAGGGGGGCCCCAGATTGAGATATGGAAAAATAACTAGAAAGATGGCTAGGCTGTGAGAGTAGAGTCCTGCTTAGGAATGCCCGGAGTGGGATCAGCTTGGTCAAAAGAGCCAGAGCCTGGGAAGAACTGGTGGATGGCATGAGAGACCCTAGGCCTGAATCAGGTGGTTCTTCACTGCGGATACAGTCCCCACCTGTCAGTCCAACACTCCACGATCCTGAGGAGGGGGCGTCGAGAGTAAACTCAGCTGAGTAAAGAGTAGACGGCCTATAACACCTGAGGGAAGGGTGAGAACGAGACTAAGGATGGCCCAAAGGAAAGATGGGCATAACCCAGATACATTTTTAATACTTTGATGTGACCTGCAGAGGGGAGAGGGAGGGGGATTTAGAAATGGGAAAGTTAGAATAGATGCAACTGATTTATGCTGATCTGCACCATGTAAATTATGTTTGTTCACTGACTAAGTGGGAAGCGACTCCTGCACAATATGCATATTGTAAGAATATTGAATGCATTAAAATCTGTTTAAAAAAAATAAGAAGTCCACTAGGGTGTCGCACAGTTCTTGGGAGGGGGGATGTTGTTTTCAGTGGCTGTGGGGTTGCAGAATTCCTTCACGATGCTCTTTGACGCAGTTGGTTCGGGGTTTTATTGCGTCAGTGAGTGTGTCTTCTTTTGTTTCTTTTAGTAGGCAGTGATATTGGTTGGGTGGTGTCTCGAAGGCGGTGAAGTCTCCTGTTTGTTTGCTGGTGTGACATTTCCTTTCAAGTTGCCGGCAGTTGCGTTTGGTGGATTTCAATTCTGTGGTAAACCAGCTGGCTCTTCTAGTAGGAACTTGAATTTTGCTGGCTTGGCGGGGTTAACTGTGCTGGCACATTCTGAGATCCACTGGGAGTGATACTTCGCAGCCTGATCTTGGTCAGATGTTGTTCCTGGGTGGTGGGAGTTGAGGGCATTGTTCCACTGGTCTTCTGTAACCTTTTTCCAGTTTCTGCATGTGGATTTGGGGAGCACGGTGCCCATGTTGTTAGACCCTGAGATTGTGAGATCAACACTGTAGTGGTCGGTCCAGGAGAGCTGTGTGACGTGGCTGTACTTGACTCTGTCACTGGACATGAAAATGAGGCTGACTATGAGTCCTGTGATGTAGGTGGGGTCAGTGACCAGTTGCTTGAGGTCGATGTTGTCCATGCTTTCTAGGAGGTCGGTTGTGTTGGTTTCACTGTGGTCATCGAGGTGGAAATTGAGATCCTCTAGGAGGATGAAGAGCTCGGAGTTGATGGCGATAGGGGAGAAGAGGTCAGGGAGGATGATAGTCTGTATGTGAGGGTGCCTTGGATGGTGCTTTTTTTGTCTTTGTGGAGTTGAATATCGAGGTGCTCCATTATCAGGGCAGTTTGTCCTGGGAGGTTGTACAGTGTATTGTGTCCTTGTTGATGATGGCGATACCATCTCATGTTTGTTTGTTCAGTCTTGGTCTGTTATCTTGTAGCCTTCAGGGGCCAAGATGGCGATGTCCGGTGCGGAGGTTTGGTTTAGCCAGGTCTCCGCATGTTGAAAAACTTTCTTCCGCTACTATCCGAGTCTGCTGGCAGGAAGGTAGTGCAGGCCCTGATTACGTCTAGATTGGACTATGGGAATGCTCTGTACCTCGGCCTCCCGGACTATCTCCGTAATAAACTACAGGTGGTTCAGAACTCCGCAGCAATTCTGCTGCTCAGACTTCCTCCCAGGTCCCACATGACCTCTCATCTAAGGGCCCTGCACTGGCTACCGGTGAAAAAGAGGGTGGCTTTTAAGGCCATGGTCCTCATGCATAAGGCCTTGCATGGGACGGGGCATCATATCTCAAGAAGTATGTACACCCCCACTCGCACCCTCTGCTCTTCCTCAGCGTTCCTGGCAATGGTGCCCCGCATTGGTCGCCTCAGAATGGGTGGGAGATCCTTTTCCTATCTAGGACCTCTTTTCTGAACTAGACTCCCACCAGATCTTCGGCTGACACACAGACTCGATATGTTCAAGAGGAAGCTCAAACCCTGCCTTTTTAACAGCTAATCCCACCGCTTGTCTGATTCCCCCTTGCCTAGCGCCAGGACTCTCTGCCGAGTAGCTGTGCGCTTTATAAATAAATATAACATAGCATAACATCTTCATGAATTTTGGGAAGAGCGTAAAGAACTTTTGTCCTAGGAGATTTCTTGTTCAGAAACTCAAATTCTGATTACACAAATTTTGGCATCTAGAATTTTGCATCTGATCATAGGGAGGAGATTGGCAGACAGTTTCTTATAGTGATTGGGATTGCTGCCTTATAATTTCTGCTTCATATTTTTGTCTGTCTTGTTTTTTAACTATGCCCCTCTTTCACCTGCAGGTTTATTATGATTGAATCTTCTATTCAGAGCTTTTGAGAGAATGTCTTTCAAGCCACAAGATATTATATAGTGTTAATGACCTCACTGTCCTGAGAGTATTGATGTCTTCAAGTACCGCCTTTTCGAAGCTTAGCAATTCTGGGTGCCTCATAGCATTGGGAGGGAGGAAGGAGGACATGGGTCTCAACTGTGATACCGAAGGGCCCGAGGAAGTGTCTCTGTCATGGAAAAAATGTTTCAATCTGACTCACCTGAAAAATCAGTGGAGTTCTCATTGAACTTTAAAGATAATGAATTTTTTCATTTATAGTAAAGGAAAGACATTTACTCAAAAGGGGAACCTCATCTGAGCCTAGAATGTGGTAGGTTGAAGATAGGAATACATTGTGATGCAATGGTGGTGGAGGTAGGGAAAATGGTATCACTTATCTGCAAAGTCCCAGATGCAGTAGTCAATGCTGTAGAGTGTCTTGTCGCACTAGTGTCTGTGTAGTTTACTTCCTACCCGAGCTCCATTTGTAATAGTGACGGCAGGTCAGGCTGTCCCCTGCGTACTGGTTCCATGGGCACCCTCAGTTCCCTCTGTTGCCCCCACCCCTTGAAGTTTGTCCTACAAATGGTTGAGGACTGGGTTCCCTGTGTTAGTACTACTTCCTTCTCCTCTGTCTTCTGAACTATAAGAGCCACCCGAGGATTCTGAGAATGTGATCAGCTTCTGGTCCCTGCATCTTCCCCAAGAGATGTTCCTCTGTCGGGGTTGTGCCTGTGAATAGTACTCGTCGTGTAAGTAAGTACATGCCTTCTCTTTTGTAAAGGTGTTAATAGCCTTGTGAACCTTGTATATTTTATTTTTCAATTCTATAGTGTTGAACTCATTAATGGTTTTATTATATTTATCAAGTGTTGTTTTTGCCTCTTCAAGGTTGTCGCAGCCTAACAGTTCTTTTTCTAATTCAGCTATTTCTTTTAATTCTTCTTCACTGTGTTCTAATGCCATCTCCGTGCCAAGTACCACCCAAGGCCTCGAGAAAGTGGTGGCAATATAGTTAAAAACTACTTTGAACCTCTTGTCTTCTCAAATAATACTGGGGATGTTGCGTACTTGTAAGCAGAGGAGTATAATATCTGCTTTTAGGTATGCGGTGAGCATGCCAGCATGCAAATCTGTTCTCATGTGTTTTTTAATTGCCTTCTCTAGTTTTTCTAAGATGCCTTATTTGGGGCTTGTTACAAGTATGGGTGTACTGGAAGAGAAGAGTGAGGGCCCGTTGATAACTTTAGCTATATATTCCTCAGTGCAAACCGGCGCTTCCCTGTCTGACATTGTTTATAGGATTGTGGTAGAAATAGAAGAAATGTACTGCAATAGAGTATTAGTTTATTCTGGTGTAATAAACATGCATAACAAAAAATGCCCCTACTTACCAAGGGGAAGTTAAGTAGTGTGTTTTAACTGTGTGACTCTGTTGTCATAAGGATCAGTGATAACAATTATAGAGATGAGGCCACGAAGACCAGAGTGAAATAATAGATAAGAGTAATACTCACGGTGTATGACCCACAAATGGAGTTCAAGAGCAAGAGTTAATATTCTTAGAGATTGGAGAATTAATCACAGTAAAAACTCTGAAATGGTGTGGAAAAGAGTATTATGATATGGGCTGCCAGTGTGGTTCATCTAAATAGGCGATCTCTCAGCCGGAGAAATGCCAATCTTCTATTGAAGGAAGCTCCTTGATGATCAGAGCATATGGTTATATATTAAAGGGGTGATACCCACAATAGTGAAGTGCAAGACAAAGCCTTAGTACCATTATAGAGGTAATGATATTTTAATTAATTAAATGCTCTGGATTGGTAGTCATGAAGTAAACTTTAGTCAAGTGCTCATCCGTATTATTTGAGAAAAGGCAGCCAGAGGGATTCCAATATATAAGGTGAGCTCCTGATCGGAGAAACATCTGTCTTCTTTGAAAGTTGATCCTAGTTATTATACGTTGTCTGTAACTGATAAGCACCAGCGCATCGGCCGAGTAGCGTCCTCACGTGGAGGGCATGGCCATCGCGATGGGTGTGCCCGGGCAGGGCGCAAGGCTGCATTTGTGTACCCGGCATGTGGGGAATCTGGAGGGCATTGGTTTCGAAGCGGGGCCTCAAAGTGTCAGCCACCAATGGTTATTCCAGATTCTACAATCCCCTCCAAAGAGCAAGATCTCTGTTTTCTCAGCACTGAGTTTTAAACAGTATAACTGCATCCACGAAGCTACTTCCAAGAGACAATCCATGAGAATATCTTGTGTCTCTCTGTGTCTCTCATAAATAGAAATGAGAAGCTGACTATCAACAGCATAGGAGAGGATCCTAAAGCCCCAAGCCTTGACAATGCCCGCCAAGCCCAGCTGACCTGTTTCAACTGAATCACCTCTGGCACCTGCTGGTTGCTTCTGGGAGGTTGAGTGCTAACCCCCAAGTGGTGCCCAACACGCCCTGGGCCCTTGGCTGGTCTTAAAGTCTTTCCCCAATAAAACTGCAAGACTGGCCCATTAGAAACTTTTTCCAAACTTGCTTCAAAAAGAACCAGTGCTACCACTAGACCGGCGCTGAGCCTCAGTCGCAGATGGACTCAACATGCTGGCTTGCCCCACTGAAATGATCCTGACTTCCAGAAGAGTTTCTAACTCCAGATGCAGAGGAATTCACCAAACCCAATGCCGAAAAGCACACCTAGGATGGCACTTTGGAGTTTTGTTTATGTCGAGAGCCTTAAACTTCTTGCCAGAGCAAAGTCTCCTACCAAGTTCCTGACCTTTAACCGGCCACCGATGACAAGTCCCACTTTGGACCCAGCTTTCACACCAACCTGCTCAAGAAAAAAGATAAAATCAGAAGGTAAGGATTCCAAAGAAACAAACTAGATCCTTGTATCCACTCCATCGCTGTTAACTTTTGACTTTAACCTGGTTTAGCACACCCACTTTTTAAAAGTTTTGGTTACTGATATCTGCCTTACACCTCCAAAGTTAAACCTGTCTGCTCTGTGCTACAGCAAACAAAGATTGGGCTCAGGTTAAATTATTGAGACCTAACTGGAACTAGAATAGATTAGTGCCATTATTATTTGAAACTACAGCTAATAGTCCACTTTCTCACAGCCACAACCACATGTGCTGCAGAGTTCTTTATGTCATGCCTTTCTGACTGACAACTATCAGAATCATGACAAAACTCTGATCATAAAAATATTTTGAGTAGAGTGATTGACTTATGGATTATGCCTCTTCCAATAAGGAATTCCAAAAACAACAGCATCACTAGGAAAGGAAGTAATGACACCATATCACATGCGCTGAAGTATTGTATGTCAAATCAAAAGTGTTCAGCATAACAGAGAAACGTACACGATTTCTCTATGTGCCTAGTCTCACTTGAGAGCAGTAAGTGCTTGTAGACATTGCATATCAGTGGTCCAAAAAAATATATATAACATGATACAATAATGCTTATAGCGCAAAGTAATTTATCTACGTGACATATATTTTCCACCTTTTTACTAACAGTTTTTTTATGGCATTTCTATGCTGGTCACTGTAAAATTGCAATTCAGATACACAGTGTCTCTGTATTATGAGATATAATTGGCTACATCCAATTGGATGACGTAACTTTTTGCTAAGGTATCAGTAATTTGGTGCACGACCAGAGCTGCCTACTTCAGAACTGGGGACCCAGGTTCAAGTCTTGGTGTTGGCTCAACATCCTGTGATTCTGGATAAAAGCAAAATAAACGTGACCTCACGGACGTCAATTCAGCAAAATGTCAGGGGTAGCAGAAGTGACATCACATGCCCTATTACCCTGATAACATCAGACATCCTTGGGCCCTGATGACATTACATGCCATTTGTCTCAATACAATAAATGCCTGATCAATTAAATATTTGAAAATAAGAATCTAAAACCAACAACGGAGTAGTTAAGTGACCACTTACACAGAGGGATACAGAGATGTTGTTATTCCCAGGCACAACCATTACATTTGACTTGCATCAAGCATTATTTTTCCATTATTTGAGACATACATCGAGCTGTTATTATACGCAGCTCTTTTAACCTTTTCTACCACTGAGACATCAAGAGAGTTCTTATAATGCACCCGAATCCTGACATGTACAGCACACTAGTTCAATAGTCCCAAGACATAGCCAAAACTCTTGCAATGCTTCCTACTGGGTTTGCACTGACCTTTGGTTTCAAAGGACTGACACCTGATGAGTTCTAACATCTGTATTTTGGCCCAGAAATACCTATTTCTAGTATAGTAACTGTATATTATTAGAGCTCTCGCAGTGCAGCAGTGCACCCTGGACTCATAACATCAAAGCAAATTGTCGGCTCCTAAAAATCCCCTCAATCCTGATGTACACCCTACACCAATAGAACAGCATAGAAAGATCCAGATAGCTCTTAATGTACATATCTGTCTTGCTTTGCGGTACACCCCAGTATCACTAAACATTTATCAAGCACCTCAAGCTCAACTTGTATGTTGCGAGATATGCCAGTACATTCATAGAGCTCTCCCACAGCAAATATCTACTGTGTGTGACCTGAAGTGGGAGGCTATAATTCCAGCAAGACAGCTGCAAAGGCAAATGAAAGTGCACATAAAATTATCTCTGCATGCAGTTGTATGTTATGAACATGCACATTTCCGCAGTAGGCATATTAACTACACAATCTGTTTTACTCTTACTGCAGCCTCTTGCATGCAGGTTTCACATGCAAATCGAGTACTTGTATAGCGCACAAATCACCCCCGAAGGGGTCTCTCGGCGCTGGGGGCCATTGCAAAGATTAAGCGAGCTATTGCCCAGAGTCACATGGTGCTGGACAAACCCCTGCCGCCGGAGCCAGGGATCGAACTGTGATCCCCAGCGTCCAGCGTCAGTCGCCCTGGCCGCGGCACCACACCTCTCCACATAGGTCTCTTTGTCCAGATACTCAACCCTCTGAACTACTGTATTGGAATTTAACTTGTAAACTGCAGGGTAATAGTTCTTTACTACATGAACAGTTCATTTTGCAATTACCAATTTATCTTAAAGCTCTCAATACATGAATGTCAGTGTTTGATGAAGGTCCTAATAGGTGCACCCTAAGCAGTGCTTAATTTGAGCCCCTGGTTGCAGGTGGGCCCACCAGCACTCATTTTTGAGATCAGCACTTTTTTAAAACAAATTATGATCCAGTGCAAGAGAGAGAAAAACAGAGAAAGGGAAAAGAAGGAGGAAAAGAAAGATGGAAAAACTTTGACAAAGAAGGGATGAAAAGAACATGTATGCTTAAGATAAGGGGGCAGGGAGTGATTGGTGGGGCATTAAAGAGGCATGGGTTGTAATCAAAAATATACAGCCTTGGTATTCAACACCCTCACATTCAACAGTGCCGGCCGCAGGCTTCTCATTATAACTGTGGGCCTGGCACTTATTCTTTTACAAATTTAGTAGTGAACAAAGAACTTTCAAAACCTTTCAATACTGGGATGTTAGTGCATAGTTCAAGTCACGCCTTGCCATTGCCTAAGTACTGAAACACAGGTGCAAAACCACTGTCTAAAAATTATTTCACATCCACATTTTCACTTTCCTCTCCTTCTCTCAGTTTAGATGTCATAAATAATCTGAACCACCAGACACCATTACTCTGAAAGTGGCATCAAGTGCATTTTAACTATGAACTTTAAACTGCATGGCTATTTAATCAAATGGAATGAAAAATTTAGTTAGCCAAGGTATCTAGTCTGGGAAACAAGGTAACATCAAGCCATCATGTTGTGTGTGGGACTGAGCCAGGGAGGTTTGGTGAGGTTCACCCAAATAAATGTTTGTAACAATGTAGCAACCTACTGCATTTTACAACAAATTTGGCAAAGACACTAAAATTATAACAAAGGACATGATGTCACAGTGCACCATGACCTCCAGTAATGGTGATATCAACAAGGAGTGCCTTGACAATATGATGAATGATAATCAGAAATATTTTAGTTACAAAGGCAAATAGTTAATACTTTGCAAACTGAAGAAGGCCTCCAGAGAAGGAATGGGACTGCTCACTGGAGAGCAGGGAGGGTGACGGGAGCTAGAAGTGTCTCAACGCCTGTTCAGAGAATGAAGGAACACACTGCCATGGTCTGTGGTCTGAATCCAGCTGCTAGGAAGAGTATCAGCCCAAACACAGAGAGAAACACTTTTGGTGGCAGAAAGAACAGGAGTGACCACACGGAAAGATACAATGGTAACTGATGGGAAAGGAAAGAAGGGGCAATAGTTTCTCGTTTACTGAGGCAGTCATGTGCACAGTACTTTAGTCCCCTCCTTCTGCATAGCTTTTAAGGAGGATGAAATACTATGAATCCAAGAGTGTAATGGTGTATTGTGAAGTGTTCAGTCTTGGTTGCAATATGCCTCTAGCCAACAAATGAGCAGCAAGGTGTCTGTAAGTGGCACACACTAACTACTCAGGATCCCACAGCCGTTCCTTTTTTTAGACACGGATAGTAGCTGGGTAGCTCAAGCCTCAACATAGGCTGGAGCCTGGATATTTCTCCTATCCAGCCTCTACAAGCAGGTTGGCTTTCTGTTTTCCAACAGACTCTGCAAAGTGGGTACGAAAGTGTATTCCTTTATGCTACCTTATTATAAAGTCAAACTTGTGCATGAGAAGTAAAAGTTGGCTATTAAGAAAGCAGGCATAATAAGGACCTTAGTCATTGGCATCCTTTCTACAGACTGTCTCATATTTCAAATGAGAATATTGTGTTATCAACTGTTTAAGGAAAGAGGAGTATGGAGATCATGCTGGAAGGCCCACACAAAACTGAGAGGTAGGCGAATGAGGGATGTATGGGATCACTCCAAAAGCACGAGAAAAAAATTGAAAAAGTAAGCATATAGCATGTCTGCTATATGACAATGTTACTACTAAAATGTAACAAGTGGACTGGGGCACACTGAATGTATGTGTTTTGGATTTTGGGATTAAATGTTGATTCACAGTGCTGAGAAATATAAACACTTATGTTTTACATCACAGAGTCCTTTTAGAGAAGCTCTCAGTCATTTAAGCAACTCTAAAATCTCTTTAAAGCACATCTTCAAAACACTATCCGCCCTTTCAGTTAAACTATCCCATTTAAAGCACCAGACTCCTTTAAAACAAGTCTTTTGTTTAAAGAATCTGCCTTTTAAAACACTTTTCCCTTTATAGCATCGCCTACTACATTGTACATCACCTCTTTATAGCACATTTCATCTGTAAAGCACCCAGTGGCGTAACAAAGGCCCCTGCAGTCCCCGCGGGGCGGTGGGGGCCCAAGCTTTAGGGGGACCCCTGAGCACACTACTGTGGTGTGAGTTCTCCTGACTGAGTCAGAAGGTGATGTGGGGCCCTCGATGTTGTTTATAGGGAGGCAATCTCAAGTTTCGTTATGCTAGTAAAAGCACCCCTTTCCAGTGAACCATCTCTCTCTCTGGCAAAGCACCTCTGTCACCTAAACCACGTTTCTGCTGTAAAGCGCCTTACTTTCGTAAAACACTACTGTCATGTAAACCATGTCTTTCCTGTAAAGCACACTTCGTCTCTAACATACCCCTCTTGTCTAAAGCATCTCACTTCCCCTGAAATAGGCTTGGGCTCGAAAATAAAAGTGGCCCCTGTTAGCGAACAAGATTACTGAAAAATTGGCCCATGCAATTTTGAACTTGTAAAGACACGCTATATAGATATTTTGTAAGGTATGCATTTTAACTTGCTGCAGGTAATGTCAGGGGTAAATCCAGGGAAATCAACACAAGAAACTGGTCAATCAGACCATAAAACAGGCCCACAAAGAGCCAAAAAAAGACACAGCCCACACAATGACCTGTCAAACCAGCTCTTCTGGCACGGCTCGAAAGTGCCCCTCTATTATATTTCTCCTCTTCAGGATCACTTCTAGTATAGCTTTCTTCATCTCTAATGCCCCAGTCTCCTATAATTAGGCTATCTGGTTTTAGGTTTAAACCTATAATAACTGATAAAACCCCACCGAAAGGACAATAGCCATCACCAGTGTAAACATATAAACACTGAAAAAACAACTTCACAACCACAAACTAAGTGCCATTCAAACAAAGAAAAAGCTGAGTGCAAAAGTCATTTTTATTTCTTCCTGAAGGGGCCAATACAATGTAATTTTGTTATACAAGGCAGCAGAAAGAAAGACTGGGCTAACATTCTGCTTGAGTTTTGTTTTAGGGATGTCACTAAATTATTGTTTCTTCTTCCTTCTGCTTTTTTTCAGTTTTGTGGTGTTTGGTCTAAAGATGCAGTGTTTAGAAGCATTTTTTAGGTATTATTTAGTTATTTTTTAAACTGTAGAGAATCAGGAAATATCAAAATTATATTTGATATTTTGGCTACATTTGATTTCACTGATTGGTAAAATGGCTGGTTTCATAAGAATCTTTCCCAATATGTACCTTCACATTTACCACGGACAGAGAATGGGTGAAATCCTTGGATACATCTGCCCCCTTTTCTAGCGAGTCAGTATTGATTGTAGGTGAATTGCCAATCATCCCAGGCTTTAAACATTCAATGCAAGGTGTAGTGAAAGGTATATGTGAAAAGAGTGTTGTCACCAAGCATCTGAGAGAGTGGTGAAAACATGACACCAGATGTTTGGTAAACATGGAACGCAGCGTCACTTGGAATGATGCTGCAAAAAGTTCCTACCAAGTTCAATAAAGATTGAAGTGATATTCTTTGTATTTTCAGTAATTCAGCTACTTATATGAACAAGCATTGGCATACCCAATAGGTCTCGCCTTTGGGACCTTATAAGTGTTTAGCCATAGCTATTGGCACATGTGGAGGATGGTTGCACTTGAGGCAAAAGTGCACGTAAAGCATCAGGCACGGGAAGCTGGGTACTTGTAGAGCAATGGTACACGTAAGCTCACGTAAGACAAGCTTCGTAGATCTTATTGACAGACACTCCTGTGCAGACAGAAAGGGTGTTATGCAGCTGCAGCAAGGAGTTCCAGAACCAGTGTGTTTTCATAAGATAATTGTAGGACAGAAAAGAGGCGTGTTCCTGAACTACCTTCATGCATTCTGGGAGTTGTAGTCTTGATTGCGTTACTGGAATTTGAATAGCGCTTAGAAACATTGGACTATCACCCATAACGCTCTTATTCTGGGCACGCTTTAGTAAGGCACTCTTGAGGCCATTAGTTGTGGGCGTTGCTTGCTCATCATTTGCGGTCTGTGGTTAGTCAACAGGCTTAGTATTGAAGCGCCACAAGCATGTGCTGGGCGTCAGGCGGCGCTGTGGGGCAGGGCCGCGCCCCTCCCTTGGTGAATGTGTGATTTACTCGCGCAGTGTAATCTCCAGTGCCTTAGATCATGTCATTGACTTTCACTTAAAATAGACACCCTCAGTGAGAGACAGCCAGAATCCGCGTGCGTCAAGAGGGTATGCCAGCTGACTTCACAGACACAGGGTGTGGATGGGTGAGGGGGGTGGAGTAAGGGCAGGGAGGGAGGGCCGGATGTGGGATAGCGAGAGCAGTGTGAAGAGAGAGACTGGGGAAAAGGCTAATGAGAGAGTGGTACCCTGAGACCGGATAAAGAGGCCACAGAATGGAGGGGTAGGGGGTACTTAGAGGGAGAGAGCAGAGAAAAACAAGCGCGGCCGCCGTGTAGGTTTGCATGAAAGTACAACGGGTTTGGTCTTAGGTTGTGTAGCGCTTAGTATTGAAGCGCCACGAGCCTGTGCCAATAATTAGCAGCAAAATTTAGCTCACTGAGCCATCTAGCAATCTTTAAAAGGGGACTGCCGGGGGCGTGGCCGGGCAAGATTGCCAAACGGACGTAGCCCGTCTCGGCTCCCGGTCCGCGCACTATTCCTGGCAGCATTTGCAGCGGCTAACTTTGCATTCAACGGCGAGAAAGGGCACCGCTGGACGGTGAGTGTGCGGGGCATGCAGTGAGCACTTTGTGTGACCCCGAACGCATGGATTTGACCGAAATAAGGCGCTGGGGGTGAGACGCTGGAAGAGCCTAAGATGGCGCCCGTGACCCTGGAGGACCCAGCCCGCGCCTCGGCCTGAGCAACGAGTTGCGGGGCTTGCACCCGGCGTTGGGGATGAACTGGACTACATGCCATGACCCGGCAGGCGCACCCACGAGCGCGTGAGTACTGACATCCCCCCCAGGAGTCAAAAAGCTGGGGCGGCAGAGCCACGTGGTGTGGCGCTGCGGCGGGGGAAGGTGCTACGTCCTACTGCCTGAGCATAGCCCTCGAAGGTGGGATTACCCCAGAGTTAGACTGCATCGGGCTCCGGGAGCCAGGCGGCGGTGGCGGGGTAGGTTTCCCGCTCCGCTACTCCTTGAAACTGCCGCGCCTGACCCCAACATGGTGGCGCTCCTGGGACATTGAGCGATATTTGGGCCTTCGCCGGGACGTGGGGCCCAGGGCATAACCAAGGATAAAGGGATTGCAACGGTGGCAAGGCAGAGATCGTGAGCCCGGAGGGCAGAGGTGAGCGACCCTGTGGCCTGGTCTGGGTTGGCTCCACTTGGGGGCTCGAGAATACTGCACACTGGTTGGGCGGAGGACCCGGGGGCCCGACGGACAAGGTGAATCCCCGGACGGGGGGGACAGCAGGATCTCGGAGATAGACTCATGTCTGCCTGGACTGCTGGCCCCTGTGCGCATGTGTCTGTGCAGCGTGGGGTGAACATGTCCCTGGCGACTCTGAAGCTGTGGAGGTGAGGGCTCGTGGGGCCCGGGCGTGCAGGGGTGTGAGCAATGAGCGATCCGAGGTCCTAGAGCCGAGACGGCGACGTTCACTGCACTGACCACTGGGGTCGAGCCGGCTACCGCCAACCAGGATCAAGCCGCCCTCTGTGCCCCTACCCATTAGAGCCCGCCGCGTCTTCCTGGTGCCTACAGGGGGGTCCTGCTGGGCCCGTCCATATGCCGCCTAAGAAGACACCGAGCAAACCGCCCAACAAGGTCACAGACTTTTTTGCATTGCCCGAAAGGCGCCCCACGCCGAACACCGCCGAGGGAGCTGACACCATGGCCCTGACGAGAGAGGATCTACTGGGCATGTTCAAGGACTTTATAACGTAGCCCACAGAATGATCTTGGGCAAGACATAAAGGCTTCTATGGAACAACTCCGTTCCGACCTCACGGACAGGTTATCCACTTTACAGCAGGATGTGGATTCGGTGGGCACGAGGGTACTTGACCTTGAGGCGCAATCACGGGAGCACGAAACATGCACCACCGCTCTGGGAGACAACGTCAGGGACCTCCGGGAGCAGCTTGACCAGGCGCAACTCAAAGTAGAGGACCTTGAGAATAGGACCCGTAGAGAAAATCTCCGCATACGGTATCTGGAGGAGAAGGCGGAGGGCCCGACCTGGACGCCTTTCTGGAGGGACTCTTTGCTGAGATCCTGAGCCCTCAGATCCTCAAAATCAAACTGGACCGGGCTCATGGAGTGGGTGGCCCACCGACAGCTGAGAAGAAACGCCCGCAGGATGTACTGGTCAAGTTCCACTCCTTCAAGGTCAAAGAAGTGGTGCTCCTAGCTGCCAGGAAGACGGGGGAAGTCTCATTCCAAGGCCACTCTTGTACCATTTTTCAAGACCTTGCACCTGCCACCCTGGCTAGAAGAGAAACGTTCAGACCCATTACCACGAAGCTTCGCGAGGATGGGATAAGGTACAGATGGACCTACCCATTTAGGATGAGCTTTGAGCTACACAACAAACAACGCCATGTCACGGACCTAAGGGTCGGACTGGAGCTCCTGGGACTCCTCCCGGACGACGCCGGTTCTTCTACCACTGCGACGCCAAGCACTTCGCAGGGCAATCCATCGGCGGCCCCCTGGACCGTCAGCTCACATAGAAACCGCAGGTGAGGGCGGAGGGCTCTGCCTGTCCACCCGGACTGAGGCCCGGGTGGAGAAGCCAAAGGTGTCGGACTGCTTCGTGGTGGTAACGGGACTCTGCTCGAGCACTTGGAGAACATTGAGGGAGAGGACACTGACTTTGTATGGGGTGCGCTACCAGCCCGGGCTGCCGGTCTCCTGATGGGCTACCCCCGAGCCTGACACTATGCCCTGCCCGGCCCACTGGGGGGGCCCAGGACAGATCTGACATGCCTACCAGCTACTGCGTGGGGGGTCCTTCTGCGTGCCCACGATGGGGGACACTCTGTATCCCGCGGCAGGACGGCGACTTACCCGAGGTTCTCCCTGGGATGATGGGGGAGCCCCTAGGGAGCTGCACCTGAGCCCTTCCTCTCTTTTGGGCCTCAAGCCCTGCAGTTCCAGCGAACCTATGTAGATTACTGCATTGCCCTGCTTGCAACTCTTAATGTCAGAGGCGGTGCCTCCATGCTCTTACCAATGATTGCAAAGACTTGCTTATTCTCAGATAGCTGCACTAAGCTTCTTTTTTCAGAAATGTCCGGGATGGGCGCGGACGGGGTCCTCGGTGGTTCTGTCCCCCCAAGTCCCCGTGGGGGCCTTCTTTCCCCCAGCCGGAGACGCACTAGCGGTAACACCACTGCTGTTTTCAGTTCTTTTTGTTGACCATTCATGTTGTTTTTCCAGGGTTTGAGGGGGGGGAGGAAATGGTGGCGGCCGTACGGGGTGCTCTTATGAGGGTCCACCTCTCATTAAGACTCACCAGGTATCATCCAACCATGGGGTGCTCACTGCGGGAGAAGTTCAGGCACTCTGGCATGCTAAGAACACTAGCGCTAGAGGGAGGGCAATGCCCTGACTTCCTGATACGATGACGATCTCCATTGGATCATGGAATGTTAAGGGGATTAACTCGCCCCAGAAACGCCAGAAGGTGTGGAAATATATCATAGATCACCATCTCGATATAGTGGCCATACAGGAGACACACCTTGCTAGATCTGAGGACACTCGCTTCCGGCACAAGCACTATCCACTGATATATAGATCCTCTGCAGCTACAAAACACAGAGGGGTAGCACTTCTCTTCCACTCCTCCATGAAATTCCAGCCGTTGGACGTGTGGTCCGATAAGGATGGCCGTATAGTTATGGTCAAGGGACGCCTAATGGGTAAATTGTGCACTCTTGTGGCCGTATACGCACCTAACACGGGACAAACGGCCTTCCTACACACTCTAGCTGGGAAACTCCAAGATTTTGCAGAGGGCCCAACATTGCTCATGGGCGATTTCAATTTGACTTGGCAGAAAGATATAGATAGCACTCACCCTCAGCGTTCTGACACGGGCTCATTTTCCTCTGACGCTAAGCGATGCATCCAAGACCTGGGACTCCTGGACGCCTGGCGCACTCACCACCCCCATTCACGCGACTACACTTTTTACTCACATGTGCATCGTACGTACTCCAGACTTGACTATATATTCATCAGTCAATCATTGGTGGGGGCGCTCCAAGACGCTAAGATATTTCCCCTTTCGGTGTCAGACCACGGTCTGTTGTCGATATGCTTAGCCTGGAGTAGCAATGCCTCAACCACTCCCAGATGGTATTTCCCTGTTGCTCTCACGCGCGACAAAGTATTTTGTACGACGCTGAGGGACACTATCTCCGAATTTTTTACCATTAACAAACCGGAAGACACGTCGGAGTATACCACCTGGGACACGTTTAAGGCCGTCTTTAGAGGGAAGTGTATAGCCCTTAACTCAGCGCTGAATAAACAAAGGACCGCGGATAGGGAGGCCCTTGAGCAACAGGTAGCTAAGATCGAACTTACACATAAAGCAAACCCTACTAGAGAAACCCTGCGCAATGTAACTGCTCTGAGGGGTAAGCTGCGGGCTATATACAATAACAGGGCGGAATTTATTCTTCTTAAATTAAGACATCTATCCTATTCACAGGGTAACAGGGTTGGCAGACACCTGGCCAGACAACTGAAAGAGAAAAGGGAACGGGAGTACATAGGAGGGATCCAGGGGGACACGGGGGGATCACGTATAAAGACGAGGAAAAAGCCAGGACTTTTGGGGCTTTTTACAGGAAGCTCTATACCGCAGACCACTTAGATTCGACTGCTCAGCGCTAATACCTACAGACACTGCACTTTCCACAGGTTACCCCAGAATGGAATGACACGCTTGCAGCTCCCATAACAACTGAGGAGGTGACTGCAGCTATAAAAGCTCTCAAGCCCCATAAGGCCCCGGGTCCTGATGGTTACACGGCCCAATTTTATAAAACTTTCGCCCCAGATGTTATCCCACACCTCACACATCTGTTCAACAAAATGGCAGAGGAAGGGGAGACCACCGGATCGATGTCTGAGGCTGTAATCTCAGTGATATCCAAGCCCGGGAAGGATCCCCAAATGTGCGCTTCATACCGCCCTATTGCTTTACTAAATTTAGATGCCAAGCTATACTCCTCCATCCTTGCCAAAAGACTTAATGACCTCATGCCTGAGATTATACACCCAGATCAATCAGGGTTTATCAAGGGCCGACAAACGCATGACAATACCCGGCGCATAGTTCACCTGATAGAGAAGGCCAACAGACGTCGTATCCCCGCAGTTCTGGTGGGACTGGACGCCGAGAGGGTCGATTGGGCATTTTTATTTAACACGCTTTCCAGCTTTGGGTTCACGGCTAAATTCATTAATATGATCCGGGCCAATTATGTTCAGCCACGATCCAGAGTCCAGGTGAATGGTGTACAATCGGCTCCCTTTCCCCACACTAGAGGTACGCGCCAGGGGTACGCGCCAGGGGTGCCCCCTTTCGCCCCTTCTCTTCGCCCTAAGCATCGAGCCCTTGGCAATGACCATCAGGGCCAACCCAGCTATTCAGGGAATTCCCTTCAGTGGAGACTCACATAAAATTTCCCTCTTCGCTGATGACGTCCTCTTGTCACTCTCCGGCGGGGTCCCTTCCCCCCTGCAATCCGAATTGGAGAGATTCGAGTCGGTAGCGGGCTTTAAGGTAAATCTCAGCAAATCATACATACTTAATCTCACTCTCCCTCACACGGAAGTTTGCGCGTTGCAGTCTTCCACTGCGCTCCAATGGGCCGATTCCTCGATACAATACTTAGGGGTTCAACTTATGCCGCAGGTGACAGGGCTTTTTGGCGCCAACTTTACCCCCATTCTCAATCGCATTCAAACAGAACTAGAGAGATGGAAGCCTCTCTTTCTGTCCTGGCTTGGCCATATACATGCGGTTAAAATGACACTACTACCTAAGCTCCTCTACCTCTTTCAAGCGCTGCCCATAGAATTAGGCAAAGATTTCTTTGGTAAAGTTAAGTCCATGATTCTCCGCTTCGTTTGGCAGGGGGGGCGAGCCCGTTTCGCCTTCACAATACTGCGTCGCCCACGGGCGGAGGGCGGGGTGGGGCTCCCTGACATTGCACTTTATTATAAGGCAGCGCAGCTCAGAGTCCTGACGGAATGGTCCAAAGGGGAGTCCGAAAAACATGCACATGGATCGCAGCGTGGCGGGGAGAACTATTTGGGATTTGGCGTGGCGTCCCAGGAAGGATCAGCCTCAGAATGTATACATTAGCACCCCTACACGTACCACCCTGAAGGTGTGGGACTCACTAGCTGGGGATGATCAATGGACAACAATTCCCTCCCCATTCACGCCGATACATTTCAACCCAGCCTTTCCACCTGCCCAACACGAGGGTCCCTTTGATGCTTGGAGGGAGGGGGGATGCCTGGCGCTTACACATCTCTTTCACAACGCTGACCCCCTCACCTTTGATCACTGCAAACTGGATTACGGCCTAGTCACCACGGAACAATACCATTACACTCAGCTGCTTCACTGGGTCCTTTCACCTCAAGTCCGGGAGGCAGAAACCCATCCACCCACAAGATTCGAGTCCTTCCTCTCCAAAACTACCACTATGAGGGAAGTCATCTCCTTTATTTATAACTTCCTGCTCACCACGGCCCTCTCCTCCAGACCACGATACATGGGTATGTGGGAGGGCATACTTCAGCGCAATATCTCAGAGGGGGAATGGTCAAGTCTGTGGGCGGATATCACTAGGCTCAATCACTCTATGGAGCTCCGAGAAGCACACCTTGAGACTATGATGGACTGGTACCTTCACCCCTCCAGACTCAGGCAGATTTTACCCACTGCCTCTGATAGATGCTGGCGGGGTTGCGGGCTCCTAGGCGATTTTCAACACATTTGGTGGGACTGCCCTACTATTCGCCCTTTCTGGGAAGAAATGCTGGCACACATTAAAGATCTCCTGGGCTACCCAATCCCAACTTCCAAGGTGGAGGTCCTCCTGGGGCTCCGCGACCCAACACTGGAACACCAGACCCGAGCGGATAAAGCCATCATGTGGTTATGCATAGGCGTGGCAAAAGTGACCATAGCAGCCGCTTGGAAACAGAAAGCTGCACCAGCGATTTCCCTAAGGTACTCCCGACTGTGGAAATTACTGAGCTTCGAAAGAATGTCCGATATCTTCCGAAATAATTATAAGAATTTTGAATTCAAATGTGGTCCACTAGTGTCCTTCCTATCCCGGGGGCTGCCCTCAGCTGTCTGCCCTTTGTCAGTTAGAGCACTACATCTCTTCCAATTCTGATCTAATTTACACTATCATAGGTATACACCCCAGTACGACTGCAGCTCCGCCACCGTGTGGGTGGGGGGGTTCTGTTAACAGTTCTCTCTTTTTCTTTTTCTTTTTTCTTTTTCCTTGAGTACTGTGTTCTCGAGGATTTCTTTCATTCACGAATACTCCTTCCCGTTGGGAGGACCCGATAGAAGACCATCCCTAGAGAAGGTTGCCTGCTCAGCTACATTTGTTCTAGCTAACATACTGGACGCGGGGACCTGGCCCGAATCCCGACAACATCAGAAACTGTAACCACTGACTATTTGCCTTTCCTATGAGACAGGGACCGGCCATGAGCCAGGTTCAGTGATGCTATGCAGGACCCTTTTCTGTATGTTTTATTGCCCGCTCACTGCGATGAGCGTTATGTGTGATGGGCTCTAGTTAAAGAAGTGTTTAATGCAATGCAATGTTATTTCCTTTAAAGTGCCATTAATGCCATATTTTTGGACATTTTTAAAGCTTTAGTTTTAATCCCGGGATTTTAAGTTTAAATTAAATTTAAGTTAAACTTTAAATTAAGCACTGTGGGGCAGATTTACAAGCCCCCTGCGCCACCAGTACGTCACTTTTCGTGACGTACTGGTGGCGCAGGGGGCTCCTCGATATTTACAAGGAGAGGAAAAGCCACCATGCGTGACTTTTCCTCTCCTTGTAAATACCGTCCCTTCACACGCAGCACTTTGCGTTGAAGGGGCGTTCCATGGGTGTTGCTGTGGGTGTTCCCACGCAACACCCATGGAACAAGACACATCTCCAGATTTACGAGAAATCGTAAATCTGGAGATGCGTCTGAAAGCTACGCCACCCTAGAGGTGGCGTAGCGAGGCGCACCGAGGAGAAATGTTTTCATTTCTCCTCGTTTTTTCCTCTTTCAATGCGTGCTGCATTCTACAGCACGCATTGAAAGAGGAAAAGCCTGTACTGATTGTTTTTGTGCAGAAAGGTGCCCCTTCCTGCACAAAAACAATCTCCCATGGCGCAGGCATCCTTGCACCATGGTGCAAGGGTGCCTGCGCCGGCGCTTGGCAGCTGTTTGTGCGCCAGCGCAGGGGAGAGCACAGGAATGCGACATATTCTTGTAAATATGTCGCATTCCTGTGCTCTGAAAGTGCCGCAGCGTGGCGCAGGCAAAGGGCTTGCAGCGCCACGCTGCGGCACTTTCTTGTAGATCTGCCCCTGTGTGTACACTTTTATTTAAGACTTATGTGGCTGCATAGTGCTAGATGGTGGAACTTGGTGTTTCTTTGACTTTAGATACACAAGTCCAGTTTGCGGCTTTTCTCTTAATCTGTATTTACACATATTGTGTTTCTGTCAAAGGTTGCATGCTTTTTGGAGAGTAGGTAAGCAAAAAAAGCCTGAGAAAGTCTAACATTATCAAATAGGCATGTTTCATGGTTGTTGCGTTAGACATGAGTAATTTTTTTATTGATTTGCAAATAGTTTTAACACAATTTATTTAAGGGAATGAGTATTTAAAGTCTACTTTAACATCTTGTTTAACATCTACATAGAGCCATTAGCGCAAGCCACTAGACTAGACGACTCAATCTACCCTTTTAATTCTCAACAATATAGCTGTAAGTTAGCTCTGTATGCTGACGACTTGATCTTATATACCAACAACGCTGAGGCGACTATCCCTCGGGTTGAAGCTCTACTAGAGGAGTTTGGTTCTTTCTCAGGTTACTTAGCCAACACCGCAAAAACCGAGGTGATGTGTTGGAACATTGACCAATGGGAGGGTATAACCAGCAATGAGTTTAGGTACCTGGGTATACATATTGTTAAAGATCTGGATAAAATCCCCTTGATTAATTTGAATAAAATCATAAAGGAAACAGACTGCGTCTTTAGTAGATGGAGGAATCTTCCCATGACTATCTACTGGAAGGTAAACTTGGTTAAGATGGTTATCCTCCCTAAGTTGACCTACCTGTTCAATGCAGTCCCATTGGGGTTTCCTAATAAGAGTATAAGTAAGGTTCAGGGTAAGATTGGGAGCTTTATTTGGGGCAAGAAAGGTGCGAGGCTTTCCTGGAAAAAGCTGAGGCGCAAGTTTATAAAAGGGGGTTTGGCCCTCCCGGATATTGGTTGGTATTTAGTTGCTTTCCAATTTAAAGGTATCCGGATGTTACTTTCAAAACCAGAGGAGTCAGCGTGGGGAAGGCTGTTGGTTGAAATGGCTATGATGGAAGGTGGAGGAGGCGGAGAGGGCTTTCTGTATAAGTTTGGGGCCCCGAGGTACTTCAAACGAGTACGCCTGAAGATCCTTAGGGCAGCCTTGGAAACGTGGTATAAAGTGAGACGTAGATGGAGAATCGGATATTATTCAGATTTTGCACCTATCTGGGATTCCCCCGGTACACCTTTATGCCTCAGGGATAGTTTGGCTGTTCCCATTAAGAGGGCGGGCATTAACATCAGGTCAGAATTGCTAGACGCAGAGGGGATCCATCCTTTGGAGATGTTAAGGGCCAAGATCGGTATTGGGTTTTCCAGGTTTAAGTATCTACAACTTGTTACATGGTTTAAAGCAGAAAAGGAGGAGGAGGTCAGAGGAAACTGGGAAACGGAGCTTTCTCTTCAAACATTCGCATCCAATTAAGAAGGAGATATCTATGTGGTACAACAAGTTTTTGGATGCGGAAGATCGGGAAACTCCATCACAACTCTCAGTGTGGAATCAATCCCCCCTTGAACCTACTATAGATGCCCTGTACGAGCCTTCGCTGAAATTATTATATAAATTTATCAAACCAGCAAGCCTAAAAAAGAACCACTTTTTCGTTATTAACATGCTTTACTACACGCCCGCTAAAATAGCCAAGTTTGCCCCACTACCTATTCCTAAATGCCCTAGATGCATGACCTCTAATGCCAACGATATTCACATCTTTTATGAGTGTCCTGAACTGAGAAATTTTTGGAAAAGGGTGGGAGACGCTATTTGTGGCATCTTTAATGCGTGCATTGAAGTCAACTTGTCTCTAGTGTTTTTTGGTGATGATGGATTGTTTAGCCAGATTGCATCACAGACACAACGTGGGTTGTTATTATATTTGGTGCTTCTCGCCCGGAGAGAGGTCTGCAAGAAGTGGAAAGACCCTCTACCCCCGAAGAGTGATGACTGGCTCAAAACTGTCTTTGCCATGGCTCGTTTAGATCAGGATGGAGTAGGGGTAAGCTTGATCAACATTTGGCAGCCTCTTTTGAGTTGGGGGTCGCAATCTGAGATTAATATAATCAGTCCTATGATTACACCAAGCTCTAACTAAATTGGGCTGGTCGGGGTGAGCTAAGCAAGTGCGGTAAGTCAAAGGGTGCACAGATCGAAATATCGGCTTTGTAAGACTCGCAGAAGCTTATTGGTGAGATGAGGACAAAAGAAAAAAAAAGAAAAAAAAGAAAAACATCTTGTTTTTATGTGCTTTTGGGCATCTTAGCTCCAGCATTTTATGTTTTATAAATTAAGCACATAGGGGCCGATTCCGATCTCGCTCGGACAGCCCTCCGAGAGCTGTCTGTAGCCTTACCTTGCGACGACTCGTACTGGGAGCCAGTCCGTCCGGGCGATGAAGTACGATGCGCAAAAGTGCCACAATTCCGAACTACACGTAGGCTTCAATTCCAGCAACATTTCCCGTGCGAGCCGATTATCCAAACGCCCATCCGAGTCGCCCGGAAGCAGTTTCCACAATAGTTTCCGGCCGGACGAGTACGATGCGCAAATCCTACGCGCCGAACGGGTCACCACTAGCAGCACGTCACAGCATCCGGGAGAGATGAATAGCAGGTCCGATTCGCGCCACAACACGATCCACTGCTACGAAACGGACCAACTCACGAGACGGAGCAATGATGAATTCCATTGCGCAGGTCATCCCAGTACTGTATATCTATGACCGGATCATGAACAGACGCGTACATCGCAGACGGCAAGTCAGACACCCACACAAACAAACGTCACGAACACGCGAAATGCTACACACACATAGGGGTGGGACATGCCGTCCACCAGCAAAAGAAAAACCACAGGGGTAGCAAGGTCCACACTACCAGCAGTGCCCACACCTAGGGGGAGGTGCCCAGCACTACTAACATCCCCACTCACAGGGGGCTGGATGCCCTGCACCACTACCATCCCCACTCATAGGGGGTAGGATCCACTGCACCACTACCATCCCCACTCATAGGGGGCTGGATGCCCTGCACCACTAACATCCCCACTCATAGGGGGCTGGATGCCCTGCACCACTACCATCACCACTGCACCACTACCATCCCCACTCATAGGGGGCTGGATGCCCTGCACCACTAACATCCCCACTCATAGGGGGCTGGATGCCTATCAATACCAGTACCCCCCACTCATAGGGGGCTGGATGCCCATCAATACCAGTACCCCCACTCATAGGGGGCTGGATGCCCTGCACCACTACCATCCTCACTTATAGGGGGCTGGATGCCCTGCACCACTACCATCTCCACTCATAGGGGGCTGGATGCCCTGCACCACTAACATCCCCACTCATAGGGGGCTGGATGCCCTGCACCACTACCATCCCCACTCATAGGGGCTGGATGCCCATCAATACCAGTACCCCCCACTCATAGGGGGCTGGATGCCCATCAATACCAGTACCCCCCACTCATAGGGGGCTAGATGCCCTGCACCACTACCTTCCCCACTCATAGGGGGCTGGATGCCCTGCACCACTACCATCCCCACTCATAGGGGGCTAGATGCCCTGCACCACTAACATCCCCACTCATAGGGGGCTGGATGCCCTGCACCACTACCATCCCCACTCATAGGGGGCTGGATGCCCTGCACCACTACCATCACCACTGCACCACTACCATCCCCACTCATAGGGGGCTGGATGCCCTGCACCACTACCATCCCCACTCATAGGGGGCTGGATGCCCATCAATACCAGTACCCCCCACTCATAGGGGGCTGGATGCCCATCAATACCAGTACCCCCCACTCTTAGGGGGCTGGATGCCCTGCACCACTACAATCCCCACTCATAGGGGGCTGGATGCCCTGCACCACTACCATCCCCACTCATAGGGGGCTGGATGCCCTGCACCACTACCATCCCCACTCATAGGGGACTGGATGCCCTGCACCACTACCATCCCAACTCATAGGGGGCTTGATGCCCTGCACCACTTCCATCCCCACTAATAGGGGGCTGGATGCCCTACACCACTAACATCCCCACTCATAGGGGGCTGGATGCCCTGCACCACCAGCATTCACACGCATAGGGTCACTAAGCAAACCCCCACCCCTACCATCTTTGCAAGATTCTATGTATGTGTGTGCCAAATGCCCACAACACTGATTCTGATAGTGAACATATAATGTGACTCCCATCACATGTGTGCCCAAAAGATGACTGTGGGGTTTAAAACTCCAGCATCTCAGGAACATTGTGGTAATGGGTTCCAAAGCCTACATCACTACAGTGACCAGAAGGTGAGTGTGGACAAAATAATAGCAGCATCACCAGACTAGCATTTGTGCTCACTGGTCCCAAATCCACAACCAATGTAGTGGTAATGTGGTGGTTGTGTCACATACAAACATAGATTTGAGAGGCAAAGATTGCTGTGTATCACAAGAACTCCCTCTGCCATGTGCAGACAAGCATTGGCCATGAGCCCTGACAATGCCCACAGTGTCCAATTAGACTATGTGAAGAGTGAGCATCATGATGCATACACACATATCTCTACGAACAGACACACAAACTGAGGAATCCTGTGGAGGCTGTCAATGTTAGGTGACAAAGTCCCATACCATGGCAGCAATGGGACATACCAAACATGAGCAATGTGCAGGATGATGAGCTACAAGATGCATGGACATTAGGGAAAAACCTCCAAACTACATCCACACAATGGAACGCAAAAGCAATACCAATGCAGAGGTGCAGATGCACAAACACAGACAGGCAGACCCACACTGCATATCATACACAACACGTGTGTGTCTCAGTGTCCCCAGGCTAGTACACAACACATGACGGTGGGATGAACTCCAATCACACAGATGTGTCCACAGTGCCATAAAAAAAGTAACTAATGAACTGGGCACCCCTTTGTGGTCAAGCATACATTGTCAGATGAGTGGTATAGCAACGTATTCAAGTGACACAAGCTGGGTGGAACAGCAACCAACACAGCAAGAGACAGACCCACTACAGCACTACCCTCTAGTACCCTAATTTGTGGTGACAGTAGCCTCTATGCCAATCCCACTGTGATGACAAAGGTCTGTTTTGCCTATACTGTGGAGCACAGTCAGCTGTGCATACTGGGTCATGTGTCCAGAACAACAAACTCACATCACACCTCCATAAACACAAATCACTGGCCATGTCCTGCAACCAATGTGCAAAATGTAAGTAGGGGCCTACACATGAAACAACTCACATGTGGCCACCCTCAACACCACACATCCTGATCTGCAACAATGTGCATCAGCTAGGCACACAGGGACTGTTGACATTGCTCAAGCACCCATTACAATCCCAAGGGTGGTGGGGGGATCTAAGGTACACAAAAATCAACACACATGGCCTGTCAACAACACCTGTGAATGTCTGCCACACTGCACAGTATGCGGAACATGGGCATAATGTGAAGACAACACGATTCATTGGGAACCCTGCCACACACCTACACCAATGAGGAACCAAAGGAGACCCACAAAGAACACATGTTGACACCTTCCAACATTGCAGCAATGACCCTGATGAGTGGGAGTAGTCACACACACATACGAGTGAGCCTCACACTGACAGATACCACATAGGGAAAACAACATGATGTTAGAAACACATAAGTGCCAATGGGAATCCTGAATGTGTCCCATGTGCGTTTGACAACATCCCCTGAAATTACAACTAAAACAGCCATGGAAGACAACCTAATGACCAGTAGTCTGCCATGCACCTACATCCCAGTAAACCCAGGGAAAAGAAATCTGATGAACACAGGACAACTCAGCAAGTGCACATAACAGGAACATCTGCATGGAGCACAGGCTGAGTCAAAAAAAGGGAAGGCAACACACACAGACATGCTCACACAACACACACCATGTGCACAGGCAATGCCACGGAATGACACAATGCCATGAGGGGTCTCCACTCCTGGGGAATGTCAGCTGTGAAAAACGTTGTTTGGGCAGGGTCCTGTCATGCCAGCACACCACTTGCACAGTGAGCCAACAATTACAACACAATGAAAGCTCTGGTCACAGCAACATGTGTACGGGAGTGTCCCTTCAGTCATCTGCACATACGCAATACACATGTAGAGATAGTTGCACTGATGACACAGATGACTTGTGTACCATGGATGCACAAACCTGACTGTCCAGTGTAGATGGGCCCAGTCAGGGAATCTCACCATGTGCCCAAATGTAAGTACAACATATGTGCAACAGTGTATGACAAAGATGTGAAGTAGCAAACCCAAAGAGATAATCCTGGTTACAACATTTTGCAATCATTACACCCTGTAATTGCAGCAAAGGATGTCATGGATACATAGCAGAAAATTACACATATCCCATGGACCACATGGAGTCCATCACATCAACAAATCATCCTGTTGTACCTTCAAAACACAAGTACAACATCAAGTTCATGATACTCATCATCAACATCATGTACATTAAATGCAACAACAATGGATAACAACAATTTGCTTTATTGAAAAATAAAACTCCTCAAAACTGGTAATTCGAGTCCACAATGTCAAAAGGCCAATGGCCAGTCCATTTCTCAATTCAACCAGGGTGTCATGTGACAAGTTGTCACCCATTGCTTGCCTGCACTGCTATGACCAGGGGACATCTCCCCTTGGAGGGCCATACATGGGGCAGGCCAGGCACCGCAGGGACAGGATCAGGGGACAGTAGAATGGGGCAGGGGAGGGGTGGTGGGTGCTGGAGTGTCACTGGCAACTGCAGTGGAGGTGTCTGACACAGTGGGCACTGTCACAACTGCAGGGATGAAGTCAGATGGGGTGGTTGCCGGCACCACAGCAGTGGGCAGGTCAGATGGTGTGGACGCGGTCTCCACTGCAGTGCCAAAGTCAGACGGGGTGGATGAGCTCTCCACTGCAGTGCCAACCTCCAAAGTAGTGTCATGGGGTCCAGGTGAGGTGGGCAGGACAGAGGGGGGAGACACTGACTCTACACCAGTGGCAGGAACAGGCTGAGCGTGTGAGGTGGGGGTAGAAGTGCATGTGGTGGGGGGAGGGTCTAATCATTTTGGGGATGCGGTATCGGTGTGTGAGTGAACCAGGGGCAGGGTGTGGTTGGGGGACCTGTGGAGTGGTGGCCTGGGGGCCGCAGGACGGAGACTGTGTGGTGGAGCTGCGGGATTGTGGTGGGGTCTTGCTCTTCCTTGTCCGGGGGACTTGCAGATGGGGGCCTCAGTGTCCGTGCACCTGGTGGAGGGTGTCCGTGTGGCAGGGGAACTCCCCCCTGTGCGTGGTGACTTCCTCTTCCCCTTGTGAATTGGAGCAGATGGATCGGTGGGGAAGAGGCCAAGGTCACAGAGGAAGAGCTGCTGGGAAGGGGGGGTTGCAGGTGAGGCAAGGGAAGGGGTTTTGGAGGGAGAGGCATCTGAGGACTGCGGTGTGCTTGTGGATGTCTGTTTGTGCATCTGTGACCCATCCCCTGTGTGTGTGCCATCAGTCCCTGGAGTGTGTGAGCCTGTGGCTCTGGATTTTGGCTTGCGTGGCTATGTGCTGCTTGTGTCTGTTGTGGTGCGTGCCGGTGCTGGTGTGTGTGTGCGTTGGACAGGTAGGGCAGTGGGGATTGTGGATGTGGCAGAGGTAGGAGGGGTGAGTGACTGTTGGAGCAGGGACACTGCTGACGTCTGTGTGGAGGCCATGGCCTGAATAGTCCGATGTAGGGCAGACATGTTTGATGAGATGCCCTCCATGAAGGACACCAGTTGTGTCAACAGACTGGTGTGGGAATGGAGGACACTCAGCATCGCTGTCTGCCCTACATGGAGCTGCTTCAGCAAGTCCACAGACTTCACACTCAGGGCAGCAGGGGAGACAGGGGCAGGGGGTGCGGTGCCTGGCACAAAGGAGACATGCTCCCTTACACGGGAGCCTCCACGGACCTCTGGGATGGGAGCAGATGGGAGGGTGGAGATGGTGGTGGTGGCGGGGACAGACTTGCTCGGTGTTGTCTGGGGTCTGCTGACACCCGCCTCCACAAGGGAGTCCTCACTGGAGATGCTGAGTTCCTCAGCCGAGGTGGTTGTAGCTGAGGTATCCTCAGTGTGGCTCCCCTCACCCTCTGTGCCACTGGGTCCCGCCAACTCCTCTCCAGCAGACCCAGTCTGGCTCTGCGGCTCCTCTTGGTCCGTGGAGCTGTCTCCTCCAGTAGCCGAAGATGTTTCTGCAAACAATCAGGATAAACAGATACACATCAGTCACTTGTTTCACCTGAGACATCACAGTCATTACAGCACATTACAGATGACGCATTTGCCGCATTTGCTAAATATTCCTAGAAGTGCTGGCACATATTGAAAAAGACACCTGTCATTCTGCCAGTCAACCATGCCACTCATACACTTCCCCTCCATGGACCCATCTGTCTGGTGCATGTAGTATGCCACTACTTATATGTGCACACATGCACCGCATAGACATATCTCAGAACATCTTAAATTGTGAATGAAATGTGTCAGTACACACATATCCCATCTCCTGCCACTGACTCAGTACATGTGTCAGGATAAGGGATGGCCAAACTCATTGTCAGTAAAATGGATATGCTTCCTTCACAAGACACCATGATGTGCCCATGTATTGATGGTCAATGCCACAATAGAGTGTATGCCGTAAAACTGACATAACGGCAGGATACACATTAGCAAGTGGGATACCATGCTACGGGCCAGTCTGGCCAATCAGTCATCACTGGATAAAGTCACAGGGGCAGTGCATCCATAAATAAAAAAGTCTGCACTGTGTCACAATCATTATCATTTTGGGGAATGTAAGCCTTGCAGCTGTCAAGTGCACATGTTCCACTACTGCTATACACATCTTAAGGCATATGATGATCCCACGTAATACAAATGCAACAGTTGAGTGACTGCAAGCACCAATCTGTGAACATGATAACATCACAGTCTGATGAGAACGAATTGAGGCTGCCTGCACTATTATGTATAATACATCATTATGCACCGTCAAGTGATCACACACCTTTGTTTTTCCCCATTGTGATGATCCATTAGCCACACCTCAGCTAGCTGCCAAAACCAAAATGCTCAACACCACAGGAGTCTAAGAAGCTAGGCCACTCCAGAATGACACAGAGGCAAACACCATATTGCATATTTCACAATGAACTAAATGTAGGCTGACACACAGGAGTAGGAGCACAGAGTGTTCTTCATGTCCGGAGTAGGCATACCTGTCCAGTTCCATGTGCAACATGGGATTACCCTGAACTCTAGGCATGTGTTCATGCATGTGTGACACACATGATGTACATTATTATGAGGCCCCAACATTGTCTTACCTGCTGCATGGCTGTGTGGTAAATACCCCAGACACATATGGTGAGCCAAAGCATCAATTGGAACACATATCATTTGCCCACATAGAGTACATGTCTGATTTCTGGCAATGTGCAGACACATGGCAATCAATTGCCTCACTCATGAGGACAAAACAATGCACCGGTAGCAGATGCTGTTTACAACCTTTAAGTCTGGACAACAGCAGGGACACACAACACAAGTGACACAAGTCACAGACTGAAAGGGCCACACCTGTGTATCAGATGAACTAATTTAGGAACATGACTCCTGTTCAAGCAGACAGGAGATCTGTGGGAGTGTAACCAGGATGAAGGAGTGCAAAGAGTATGTGAGACATAGTTCACAGAAAAGGCATGCACTTACCCCCTCCTTGCTGCTGTCTGGCCTTTAACTGCCCATCCAGGTCAGGGAAGACCACCACCAGAATCCGGTGCATGTGGGGGGTCAGTGTCCATCATCCGCCCCTTCTGCGAGGAGGCGACAGCTTCAGCTGGACTTTGGCGATCCTCCGGGTCCAGCCACGAAGGTCCTGCCACCTCTTCTGGCAGTTGCGGATGCGGCGTCTGTAGACCCCCACAGAACGAACAGCCCGGGCAATGGTCAGCCATATCTCCTGCTTCTGATGGGCATCAACCTGTGAGGATTACAAGGATAAAAGTCCATTGCCAGACATGCAACATGTTTGTGCAACACACAGTTGGATATACATGTCTTCATCACAAGGGCATATGATGTACACAGGTAGTGCAACTATGGTGATTGACAGTTGTCCTGCATTTACAAAATTGAAACATTGCCTGAGTATAATAACTGTGTTAAAATGCACTTTTCATGCACAGTACCTGTCCACTACAGGTACATACACACTTTGAGGGTAACAACTACTCAGTGAGCATGCTAGCCACTGGTGTACACAATGCCATTAGTGCCAGTCAGACAACATGCACAATGAAAAAGGGATGTGGACTGCACACTCACCTGCTCCCCTGGTGTCCCATACAGCTTGCTGTACTGTGGAAGGAGGCTGTCCAGCAGGGCCTTGTTCTCCTCCTCTGTGAAGGATGGGGCCCTATCCACAGTACGTGCCATTCTTGGAGCCAGAGGATGCAGAGACAGCAGCAGTGGTAGCAGAGATGTCAATCTGGAGCATGTAGTGCAGGCAAGTGAGCTCTCAGGTCAACAGACAGCCTTATATCTGTGCTGCAGAGGCAGATTCTGTCCCATGCGTCCAAAGCGATAGGTCCAACACGTTTGCATCCTATGAATCTGGCCAATCCATCGCATTGCACGGCTCGTACACGCCTTCCGCATCGTTCAAATATTTCAAACCCATTACACCAACGAGTCTGATACATTGTTGTAGGGAGCCAACTGATTTTTCACAACACGAATCGTACAAGGGCCAAATCCGCGTCAGTCCCCATTGCAGTCAATGTGCAAGGCGTGTCTGCAAGGTGTGCGCCCCCCTCGTTCCCTAGGTGTCTGATGCGTCTTTTGAATTGGTCACCCACGTCAGTCCCCATTGCAGTCAATGTGCAAGGCGTGTGTGCAAGGCGTGCGCTCGCCTCGTTCCCTAGGTGTCCGACGCGTCTTTTGAATTGGTCACCCACGTCAGTCCCCATTGCAGGCAATGTGCAAGGCGTGTGTGCAAGGTGTGCACCCCCCTCGTTCCCTAGGTGTCTGATGCATCTTTTGTATTGGTCACCGCGTCAGTCCCCATTGCAGTCAATGTGCAAGGCGTGTGTGCAGGGCGTGCGCTCGCCTCGTTCCCTAGGTGTCCGATGCGTCTTTTGAATTGGTCACCCGCGTCAGTCCCCATTGCAGTCAATGTGCAAGGCGTGTGTGCAAGGCGTGCGCTCGCCTCGTTCCCTAGGTGTCCGACGCGTCTTTTGAATTGATCACCCGCTTCAGTCCCCATTGCAGGCAATGTGCAAGGCGTGTGTGCAAGGCGTGCGCCCCCCTCGTTCCCTAGGTGTCCGACGCGTCTTTTGAATTGGTCACCCGCGTCAGTCCCCATTGCAGTCAATGTGCAAGGCGTGTGTGCAAGGTGTGCGCTCGCCTCATTCCCTAGGAGTCCGACGTGTCTTTTGAATTGGTCACCCGCGTCAGTCCCCATTGCAGTCAATGTTCAAGGCATGTGTGCAAGGCGTGCTCTCGCCTCGTTCCCTAGGTGTCCGACGCGTCTTTTGAATTGGTCACCCGCGTCAGTCACCATTGCAGGCAATGGGCTAAGTATTCCACCCACAATAGCTTTCCATGGACACATAGGCACACGAACAACAATACAGCCTGTGACACAGTATATCAAGGGGCATGTCAGGCTGCATTACCTGTGTGTGCATATGTGGGTAAACATGTGATTTGGTATGTGTCACTTAGTGGCACCCACTCCCAGGCAGGGCAAGGTGTCATGGGGACAGATACCTCTGTGTGTTGGACACATAACCACTGTGATTGACGACTGTACAGTTCAGGGCATGAGGCATGTACACAGTTCCTGGGGTACATTCTGTATGACATGTGACATACACCCTGACTCTTAGGTGGAATGGGATGTGTGTCACAGGGTGTCCCAGTGCCACAATTGTGATGTTCATCCACAGTATGTGTGCATTTAGCTACGGAGATGACTCTGATTTCATGTGCTCAATGTCAAACGGTCACCACATCCATGTGTAGTGTCAATGTGAGTTGATGTGGCATCTGTGTGTCACAGACACCATGTGTGAGATGCAAAAAAACGTTGTGGCACTTTATGTGTGTGTCATGTGTGTGTTGTGGTGTGTATATGAGACTCTACATCATGATGGTGTCCTTGTGGCGACACAAGGTCCCTGTGTGTGTCTGTCCAAAACCTGTGATGTGTGGTAGACATCTGTCCTCACTAGTGACTGTGGTGTATGTCTGGTATGTGACACTCATACTGATGTACTGTGGCAGAGCCCATTGATTGGTCACAGCACAACATGGACCTTGTTGTGTGGACCTGCAGAGCTGAGATTTCAGATGATGGGCATGTATCTGACATGTGTGCACATACACTACAGCACATACATCATGTCTTTGTGTCCTGTTGTTTCATGTGCTATTTAGCATGTACACTGGCACCTAGATAGGGGAACTGACAAACTGTCTTTGCTCATCTATGTACTGCAGGAGACCAGCTGTCCACAGACCGTTCCCTGACCTTGCCACCATCGTTGAACATGACTGCATGCGACGGTACCGCTTCAGTAGGCCACTTATTGAAGATTTGGCGGAGCAGTTGGCACCACACTTGCAACCTGGCCAGACATACCCTACCGGGCTGACCCCCAAGGTGAAGGTGATGGCAACCCTACACTTCTTTGCCACCTGTACCTTCCAACACACAGTTGCTACTGCTGGTGGGATGTCACAGACCATGTTCAGCCGTGTGCTACGAGATGTGTTGAGGCGATGTTGCATTTCCTCAACCACTACATCCATTTCCCAACACCACAACGACTCTCTGACATCAAGGGTGACTTCTATGCCCTGGGAAGGATGCCACATGTCATTGGCTCCATTAATGGGACACATGTGGCTTTGGTACCACCACAGGCACATGAGCAGACATACCGGAATAGGAAACATTTCCACTCAATCAATGCTCTGGCGGTATGTCTGGCCGGCATGACCATTTCACATGTTTGTGCACATTTCCCAGGTTCAGCGCACGACGCTTACATCATGCGGAGTAGTCGCATCCCAACGATTATGTCACAGATGCAGCACCAGCGTGCCTGGCTTGTCGGTGTGTACTGACTGTTTACTATTGTGTGATTTTGCTAAAGTTTATTTATACCCTCTTTTAAGACTCATCTAATGTGCTATTGTCTTTATGTAGGTGACTCCTGATACCCCAACATGCCGTGGTTGCTGACACCCCTCAGGAACCTTGTGACACAGGCGGAGATGCGCTACAATGAGGCACATGGTCGGAGCAGGAGAGTGATCGAGCGGACATTTGGACTCCTGAAAAGCAGATTCCGCTGCCTGGACAAGACAGGAGGGGCCCTCCCATATGCACCTGCTAAGGTGTGCAGAATCATCGTAGTGTGCTGCATGCTACACAACCTGGCAGTGATGAAGAAGTTGCCTCTCATCCAAGATGACGATGACCAACCTCCGCCAGCCATGGAGGATCCTGCCCTGGGGCATGATGCCAGTGATGATGAGGGTGAGGATGATGTTCGTAGCCAGCTGATCCTCAAATTCTTCACATGAATGTGAGTATACACTGATGTGTCTGCAAAGTATTGTGCCTGATATCTGTTGGTGGTGCACTTATGCTGCTTGAGTGTGACTGTGTGCTACTTGTCAGGATGCTTGCTGTGCTGTGTCCTTTCAGGTAGTCTGTACTCCCAAACAGTGTTTAGCTGATTGATATGTTGTGTGTATGTAGTTTTGTTACCTTTGTGGGCATGTATATTGTTGTTGTATGCTGTAATTCAAGGTTTTTGATTGTGTTTTCTGTCTGTCCTTCACAGGGTACTTTGGCTGCTGTATGGTGTGGTCTGAACCCCAAAACCCAGATCCTTGTTCCAGAGTGAAAGTAGTCATTGTCCCAACCAATGATGTGCCACACACCCCTGGACTTTCCTTGTTTACAACTTGTTTAATGTTTGCTTACTGTTAAGTGAGGTTAACTTGCATCAGTTGTGGAATTTTCACGTTGTGAATCTTTAATAAACCTGTGCTTCACTTTGGGATGTGCTCCGTGTGTATCTACACATCAGATAGTCATTAGCATCCTGTACCTGTGGAATGCTTGCCACTGACCCAGGATGGGTGTGGTGTATGTGCATTCCACTGTATTTCCTGTTGACATCACTTATGAGGATGAGTTAGCTGGACATGGTGAGTATGTCTTGTGTTGCCCTAGTGGTGTGTCTCCCTCATATGTGTCACATTACCATGACTCACATAACGGTGTTCACATTGCTGTGGTAGTTTGCATGCTCAGTGTTCCTTATCAGATCATCATCGCCATGACACAGACAAAGTATAAATCACGACGGAGGCAAGTATTGTGTGAATGTGGTTTTATTTACAGACATGTGTAAGGATGGTGAACGGAATTTGAAGTGCTGTACAATGTGATGGTAATCCAAAGTTCACAGGTGAGTTGGTAGTCTTAAGAGATGAAATGTCCAGAGTAGAATCCACAGTCATTTGCTGCATTGTCACAGCTTTGACCCTCCATGTCAAGTGGGAGATTTGTGTGTCAGTCGACAAGGTTAATTGGTTTGCACACAAGGGACGACATACAGAACAGGTGTTGAGTTCCTGGGGGATATGCATGGCCATCAGCGTCTCAATTCCCCTTCTTTGGACGACCCCTCTTCTTTCTCGGGGGACCCTCATGTGCAGGCAGCTGCAGTGCAGATGACTCTCTGCCAGAGTCCTCCTCCCTCCCTGTGGCAGTTGCGGATGTTGTGGCAACAGATGTTGTGGGCGCACAGGGAGGTGTGGACATGTTGGTGCTGATCTGGCTGAGGCATGTCAGTATGTCCCTATGCACCGCTGTTAGTTCATCCAATTTGTCCCACTTGGACTCCATCCGGGACATGTGGGAGTCCAAGTGGGCATGATGTGCAGCATGCTGTTCTTTGATGTCCTTGAGGATCCCCACTACCTGTCCAAATCCTCCGGTGCTTTCCTGGTACGCATCTATGATGCATCCCAGGTGTGGCTCATCATGTAGTCCAGCCCCCTCTGCAGGCCGTGTCCTCTGCCTGCCACCCTCCCACCGCCCCTACCCACATGGACAGGACCTGCCGTGGCCGGCACAGGCAACACTGGGACCACTTGAGTGTTTGCGACAGTGGTGTTGTCCCTTGATTCCAGGGTGCCCTGTGTACCTGTTCCATTGTTGTTCAGTAGCCTCGGCCTGTCCGTGTCGACAGGGCTACTCGGTGTGGTATCAGATGTGGCAGGTGTGGTTGCAGGGGGTGCTGATGTTACTGCTGCTGGGGCTGCACGATGAGTCACACCGGAGGTGCCAGGTTGTTCAGGGTCGTCGTCCGAAGAGGACAGGGACTGATCCACACCGGTGAGCTCAGGGTCCGCCAGAGTCTGGGACTGGGACTCTTCTTCAGGTCGTGCTGTGTCCCCAGCATCCCCTGTGTTTGGAGAAGACACACAATGTACGTTATGTTTCTACCAACATCAACGTTTCACACACATGACATTTGCCACTGGACATCATAATGAGAGTCTGTACATTGCTTTGTCAAAAGTTGTGACAGACTGAGGTTGATATTGTTGGAGCACTTTGTCATGGCAACCTGAAGCATTTCGATGTGCACGTCAAGCTGTGTGCATGACCAGCTCATGTATTGATCAATTGTCTGTACATGTCCAGTGCTACTCAGGTTCCATCACATGCCTGACATAGCTGTATCATCCCTGTCCACATTTGTGATATAACGATGACATACGTACAACTACACTTAGGGTATGTATCAAGCTTGGTGCATGTGTGGTGGAATTTGTTCCATTGCTCTGTGCGTCACATTGGTGTGTCTGTGCAACATGGTCACAGTCCGGTATGCCTGTGATACAATGTGAGATACTTTCTGGTTATCTGTGTTCCTAGTTCACATCTCATTACAAACAAGTCATGGTGTTACCGTGCCTACTGATGTTGGTGCAGAGTTTTGTCAGTGCTAACATCTTTTATCTTGTCTATTTCCTCCACAGTGAGAGGGATTGGGCACAGCAGCACTCTTTCTTTTCCATGCTCATGACAGTGATAGGCAGAGGTGTGTGTGTTACAGTTCTGCTGCTGTGAGTTGCATGCTTCATCCGATGCAGTCCAGGATAGTCATTGTGTTTGGATTGTCCATGACAGTGAGTGATGTGTTGTGTGAATGATGCGTACAATGCAGACCGATGTGGTATTGACATGCAGCTCACAAATTCACATTTTGTGTATGACACCATGCTACAGTGTCAGCTATTTGTGTGAGTCCATTCTAGTCACTGTCAGGTGTCCACTGTCAATGATGTATATGTGACATTGTGTGTGCTTGGTGCTATGTACTATGTCTGCATCTCCCCAATTGTCATCTACGAAACACACCTTCACAGGCAGGTCAGCGGACACCCCAGAGACACTGAATCTCCAGACAGTGGGAGGATACCTACAGTTCCAATGGCTGTGAGTGTAAATGTGTTGGAGTTGGCCAGTGCATAGGTGTGACTTGCAGCCAATTCATACATCAGGACCATGTGTCAGACATCTTGCCAAGGCATTTACTTTTGGAGTGACTGGACCCAGGGTGCAATTTGTTCGAGCAGAGAAGGTGTGTTTTGATGCGGCATTGATGGCATTTGGAGTCATTGCAGGACCTCCTTCACCCACAGTGGCCAGGTAATCCCCCATGTGGCATGCTTCTATTGCAGGGAGTCACAATTTACGTTCAGGCTGTCAGTCAGTAGTTTCCTGTTGTTTGTTTGAGCACAAGTCCCAGCAGGGCCTTGTGCTCCCCACAGCAGAGGCCATTGTCTGTGTTCTTGGTAGAGACTTTTCACTCACTCTCTTGTGGAGCATAATTCTAGGTGTGTATTTTGGTGTTGGTGGGAGGGGTGTGTGTGTGCAAGTACCTGCTGGTAGATGTGGTCAGAGCAGGCAGTACTCCTCCCCCAGTCCAGTTATCCCACCATGCAGCATGCTTCCATTGCAGGGAGTGTAAGTTACCTTTCAGCCTGTCAGGCATTGGTGTCCTGTTGTTTGTTTGAGCCCAAGTCCCAGCAGGGCCTTGTGCTCCCCACTGTAGGGCCTAGTGTCAGCCATCTTGGCAGTGCTTTTGCACTCCCTGTGAGGTGAGCATGGTTCAGTGGGAGCTTGCTGGGACATGTGGGTGGGGACTGTTGGCTGTGAATTCAACTCCCATCATGCTTTTGGCTACACCCACCTTCCCACAATACCTGACCTTACTTCCTGTGAAGCTTTTTCCCTATGTGGTGGTGTGCCTGTGCTGACAAGTTGGCAGGCAGTGTTGTCCTGGTGTTTGTTTGCACAAAAGTCCCAACAAGCCCAAGACCAACCTGGCACCTCCGGTGTGAGTCATCATGCAGCACCAACAGGACCACCATCTGCACCCCCTGCACCCATTCCTCCAACATCTGCCAACACACAGACCACCCCCGCCGACACGGACAGACCAAGGACACTCAATGACAACAGCACAGGGACCCCAGCCCACCGTGAAGCAATGGACAACAACCCCAGTACCAACCCCCAAAGGGGCCTAGGGTCACCTGTGCGTGCCACCGCATGTCCCGCACATGTCACCAGGGGTGGTGGGAGGGGTGGTAGGTAGAGGTCGCTGTTTGCAGAGGGGTCTGGACTGCATGATGACCCACAACTGGCACGCATTGCTGATGCATACCAGAATAGCACCGGAGAGGTCAGCCAGGTAGTGGGGATCCTCAAGGACATTCAACAGCAGCAGGATGCCCATCATGCCCGCTTGGACTCCCACATGTCCCGTGTGGAGACACACATGTCTGGCATGGAGTCCAAGTGGGACACATTGGAAGAACTGACAGCGGTGCAGAGGGACATATTGACATGCCTCCGCCAGATTAGCACCAACATGTCCACACCTCCCTGTGTGCCCACAACATCTGGTGCCGCAACAACTGCAACTGCCACAGGGAGGGAGGATGACTCTGGTGGAGAGTCCTCTGCACCGCAGCGGCCTGCACGTGAGGGTCCCCCAGTAAGAAGAGGGGTCGTCCGAGGAAGGACAACTGAGAGGCCGATGGCCATGTACATCCCCCAGGAACCCAACACCTGTTCTGGAAATTCTCCTTTGTGTGCAAACTGTTCACCCTGTCGAATGCAACCCAACTCTCCCACATGACATGGGGAGTTTAATTTGGACTAATGTATCAGATGACTGTGGACTTTACTCAGGACATTTCTGCTACCAACACTTCCAACTCATCTGGGAACTTTGGATTCCAATCCCAATGTACAGCACCCACCATCCTGTGCACTATCCTCACACATGTATGTAAATAAACTCACTAGTACACCATACTTGCCTCTGTTGTGATTCCAACGTTGTTTTTGTCATGGAGATGATGATCTGCTAAATGACACTGTGCATGCTAACTGCTACAGCAAGTTCAACACCGTCATGTGAGTCATGGCGACGTGACACATATGAGGGAGACACACCACTAGGGCTACACAACACATAGACACCAGGGCCATCTGACTCATCGCCTACACTGATGTTGCCAGGAAATACAGTGGAATGCACAGACACCACACCTATTCAGAGTCTGTGTTAACTAGCCCACAGGTGCAGTAAGCAAATGTCAGTCAGATGTGTGACCACAGACAACGCACATCCCAAAGTGAAGCACAGGTTTATTACACATTTGCAACATGTTGTTTCCACTACAAATGCAAGGTAATCCCACGTGGCAGTGGCCACACAGTCAACAAGTGTAGAAGAAATAAAGTCCAGGGGTGTGTGGCACATCACCTGTAGGGAAACGACTGCTTCCACCCTGAAAGCTGAACCATGGTGTCGGGGGATCCGAGTTGACCAAACAACTCTGAAAGTACCCTGTGAAGGACAGACATGACACACAGTCAAAAGCACTGAAGAACAGGACAGAACTGCAATACTCATGCCCAATACATGTCACAAGATACCTACACAAAACCAAGTTAGCATGTCAACACTGTTGGGGAGTACAGACTACCTGTAAGGACACATCGCTGCACGCATCCAGTCAAGTAGCACATGGCCACACTCAAACAGCACCAGAGCACCACCAACACATATCATGCAAACTCACATCATTGACATGACATCTCTGGATACTCACATTCAGCTGAAGAAGTTGGTGATGAGCTGTGTGCGGACATCACCCTCATCATCATCATCATCACTGGCATCGTGGCCCAGGCCAGGATCCTCCACAGGTGGCGGATGTTGGTCATCGTCATCCAGGATGAGAGGCAACTCCTTCCGCACTGCCAGGTTGTGTAGCATGCAGCAGACGATGACAATCTTGCACACCTTTGCTGGGGCATATGGGAGGGCCCCTCCTGTCTTGTCTAGGCAGCGAAAGCGGCTCTTCAGGAGACCAAATGTCCGCTCGATCACTCTCCTGGTCCGATCATGTGCCTCATTGTAGCGCATGTGGGCTGGTGTCACAGGGTTCCTGAGGGGTGTCAGCAACCACGGCATGTTGGGGTATCCGGAGTCACCTACATACAGACAATTGCACATTAGCTGAGGTGGAAAAGAGGGTGGAATACAACATTGCAGAACACACACAATGGTACAAAGTCAGTACACACCGACAAGCCAGGCACGCTGGTTCTGCATCTGTGACATCATCCTCGGGATGCGACTACTCCTCATCACGTAGGCATCGTTTGCAGAACCGGGGAAACGGGCACACACATGTGAGATGCTCATATCTGCAAGACATACCACCAGAGCATTGATCGAATGGTAATGTTTCCTGTTCCTGTATGCCTGCTCATGTGCCTGTGGTGGTACCAAAGCCACATGTGTACCATCAATGGAGCCAATGACATGTGGCATCCTCCCCAGGGCATAGAAGTCACTCTTGACGTCAGTGAATTGTTGACGTTTAGGGAAATAGATGTACTGGTTCAGGTATCTCAGCATTGCCTCCAAAACATCGCGTAGCACACGGCTGAACATGGTCTGTGACATCCCACCAGCAGACGCCACAGTGTGTTGAAAGGACCCGGTGGCAAAGAAGGGTAGGGCTGCCATCACCTTCACCTTGGGGGTCAGCGATGTAGGGTATGGCCGGCCAGGTTGCAAATGTGGGGCCAACCGCACCGCCAATTCCTCAATCAGCGGCCTGTGGAAGCGGTACCGTCGGATGCAGTCACGTTCAACCATGGTTGCAAGGTCAGGGAATGGTATATGGACAGCTGGTGCCCTGCAGTGCATAGGTGAAGAAAGAAAGATTGTCAGTCACCCAACATATGTGGCATTGACCATACTCAATATCACATGATACATCATTACGAGACACAAGTAGCTGATGTGTGTGCCGTTCTGTATGGACATATATGGCACCTACATGGCCAACATCTAACATCACAGTTCAACATGTGTTGACAACAAGTTCCAGGTTGTGCTATGGGAAATCATTAGGCTGTGTCACAGTACCCATGTACTGCTGTCACGTTCCAAACACACACCACAGTGACATGTGAGGACAGATGTGCCATAGGCATCATAGCTCATTGACAGGTAGATTCCCAGGGACCCTGTATTGCCACATGGACACTGGCATGACATGGCGTATCATGTACACGTCAGCAAAACAACCATGACTCCCACAGGTAGTGGCCCCTGTTGCCTCTGCAGGACAGACATGGACGTCTGTGACACACACACGCACAACATCAAAGTCCATGCACAAACAATGTGGATGTGGAGACTGTCTCCCATTGTGCACATGGAATCAGAGACATCGGAAACACAACATGCACACAGACTGTGGAGGGGCATCTCTATTGTGGCAATGGGTCACCCTGTGACGTACATACCTTCCCACATGGGACTCAGGGTGTATGTGACATGACATACACATACACAACCTGGAAATGTGACCATGCCACATGCTCTGAACTGAACAGTTGCACATCACAGTGGTCATGTGCACAACACACAAAGGATTCTGTCCCCATGAACATGTGCAGGGGGTGTGGGAGTAGCAAGGAAACAATTGAGCATGTGGTATGTCTTTGTCCTGCACTCCTCGACGACCGGAAGATCTTACTGAAGAGCGAATGGAACAAACTTGGCATCCGTACGTGTAGACAAGCTATCCTTGCATCAATGAACCCGGATAACCCACTGCTTAATATCCGGTTCACTAAGTTCGTCACAAGAACAGTAAAAAGATTTATAAATAGTGAGAGCCAGCAAGCCAACAACTGTTAATCATAAAAGGGAGGATTAAGTCCAATGATGTTTTGTTGGTTTACTCACTCCTCCGTACTATTCAATAGCAGTTGATTACGGCCCTTTGCACATGGACTATGTTGCTTTCTTGTGTGTCTCTGGATCTTTAAATTATTGTATGTAGGGATTTTTACCTTATAAACGGAATTGCACTATTAGTGGTATTAGTCATCACCTTCTCATGAACTAATGTTTTGTCCCGTGGCCTTAGCAGACGCCAAATCAGAACGGATAACTACAGCTCTTAATTGCTTCTTAATTGTTTTTTTTTTTAAAAGTCTTATTGTCTAGATGAAGTTAATATTTTACTATTATGAACAAATATAGACTTCTAGGTTTTTTAATTATTTATTGTGGATTCTAAAATACTAAGAGGAAATAATGTAAGTAAAAACCCAGGACTAAGATAACACCTGTCTTCTGTTCTACGTGTAAACATTTTAGTAATTATTTGATATACGTTTTTTTTAGTATTGCATGTTCACCATTGTAATGATTTTTATTAATCAAACAATAAAGTATTTACAAGCATGTTGTCTGACTAGCAAGATGTACAGTGTGTACACCAGTGGCTAGCATGCTCACTGAGTAGTTGTCACCCCCCAAAGTGTGTAGTCACATGCACTGAACAGGTATAGTGCAGTAACAGTGCATTACAACAAGGTTTGACTTTCCAGGCAATGATACCATTTAGTAGCTGCTGGCAAACTGTCCATAGCCATAGTTGCATTACCTGTGTAGATCATATGCCCCTGTGATTGAGACATGTATATCCAACTGTGTGATACACGGAAATGTTGCATGTGTAGTAATGGCCTTTTCACTTTGTCATCCTCACAGGTTGATGCCCACCAGAAGCAGGAGATCTGGCTGACCATCGTCCGGGCAGTACGATCTGTGGGGGTCTACAGGCGCAGGATCCCCAACTGCCAGAAGAGGTGGCAGGACCTTCGGGCCTGGACTCCGAGGATCGCAAGGGTCCAGCTGAAGCTGTCGCCTCCTCGCAGGAGGGGCGGACACCGGACCCTGACCCCCCACATGCTCCGGAGCCTGGCGGTGGTCTTCCCTGACCTGGATGGGCAGCTGAAGGCCAGACAGCAGCAAGGAGGGGGTAAGTGCTAGCCTCAACTGTGTACTATGACTGACATGCTCTATGCACTCCTTTAGCCTGGTACCACTTCCACAGTACAACTGTCATGTCGTCCTGGACTCATGTCCCTCACTTGTGTCATGCCCCCTCCTCATCTGATACACAGGTGTGGCCCGTACAGTCTGTGACTTAAGTCACTTGGGTACTGTGTACTTGCAGTTACCTGTGGTTCAAGTTGGGGACAGCATCAGTTACAGGAACTTTGTGGTGGGCTGCATGGGTGTTACAATTGCTCACATTGCCTGTGATCTGACATGTACTCTGGGTATGGCTTTAATATGTGTTCCAATTGCTGCTCTGACTCAACACATGTCTGGGGTATGTGCCACACACCCATGCTGCTGCAGAGACCAAGGTAGGAGCCTCAGAAGTATGTACATCATGTGTGTGACACATGCATAGCCACCTGCCTAGTGTTCAGGGTAATACCATGTTGCACATGGACCAGGACTGTAATGCCTACTCCGTAAATCGAAGGCACTCTGTTCTCCCACTCCCGTGTGTCAGCATACATATTGGTCATTGTGAAGAGTTCATTCAGGTGTATGTCTCTGTGTCACCGTGGTGTGGCCTTGCTATTTGGACTCCTGGAGTGTTTAACAATTTGGGGTGGCCAGCCATCTGAGTTGTGACTATGGGATCTGCACATAGATCAATCCATAGGTCTCTGATCCCTTGACTGTGCACAATGTTGTATGAAACATTGAGGTGCAGGCAGCTTTGGTTCATTCTCATCAGACGGTGAAGTACTCATGTGTATGGATTTGTGTTTGCAGTCACTCAAATGTCTCATTTGATTGACGTGGGATCATCTCAGTCCTCATGATGTGGGTGGCCAGGGGTGCACATGCTGCCAGTTATGCACCTTTATATAGGAACTCTTTAGTTTACAGTAAGTTAGAGCTCCTTGAGATTGGGTATCAGTCACCACATTGCTGTCATAAAGGTATGATTGGCATAATTGAGACCCCGCTCTCTTGTCACTTGTGTAACTGGGTAGCTGACCCTCAGACCAGTAAATGGAGAGGGGGAAGTGCAATTAAGGATAGCATGTGTTCCGTTTTGGACAGCGACTCACGGGATAACAGCCCTCTGAAGATCCTTCTCCTGAATACTCGCTCTATTAAAAAACATGAAGCCCAACTGTATAACTTATTATCTGAGTCTGACCCTGATGTCATGTTTGTAACTGAAACTTGGTTGAATGATGGCTCGAATCCAACGATAGCAGGGGCTCTCCCGCCTGGCTATCAGATTATAAGGAAGGATCGGCCTGCGGGAAGAGGGGGCGGTATTGGCATAATTTATAAAAAGGCATTGGTATTCTCTATTCTACCCGCGCAAGATACTGAGGATGCCGAGAGCCTCAGTTTTTTGCTCACTGTTTCTAATCATCAATCCATTGCGGGCATTCTTGTTTATAGACCACCTGGTCAAAGCGGCAAGTTTATTGAGTCACTTACTCAAGCTAATTCTCCTATATCTATTAAATATAGACACTGCCTCGTATTAGGAGATTTTAATATCCACATGGATGAGTCTTGTGACTCTGAAGCTGTTCAGCTGTTGGAATCTTTAGCGATTTTTGGACTGTCCCCTTATATTCATCTCCTCACCCATGTAAAGGGTCATACGTTAGACCAAGTATTCTCTAACGTTAGTATGATAACTGATGCTCCACAACCATTGGTATGGTCGGACCACTATCTCCTGAGCTTTAAAATCCCTAGGTCTCTATCTCATGCTCAACATAGGGTTGAGCCTCGTCCATGTATTTTTAGATCCTTTAGTCAGGTTACGTCTGATAGACTGGTAACAGCTATGAGCAAGCACTCGATTCCCTTTAGTGGAAACCCTGAGACTGATGCCCTTAGCTTGGAGAAGTGGCTTGTAGAACGGGTTGCGGAGTTGGCGCCCTCCTCGACTCGGAAAGCCAAAATTGGTCGCACCTCAGCGCCATGGTTTACTGAAACCCTTAGGAAAAGCAGGAGTGCCTGCAAACGACTAGAGAGAACGTGGCGAACCAAGTTTGATTCTAAGGATAAAGCCATCTATAAGCTAGCTTTAAAAGCTTATTATAATGATGTGCGCACTGAGAAGAAAAATTACTTTACCTTAAAAATACAAGATGCTGCCAATAAAAGCAAAGACATTTTTAAGATTGTTAAGGACTTTTCATCCCCCAGCGCCGTGAGCAAGGCATTTATCCCCACCTCCAGTTGGGTTCACCAGATGGCTAGTTTTTTCCATGACAAAATCTATCTGATTCAACAGTCATTTGCCTCTAGGGGCACAGCTGAAACTGGTGATATGTGGAATGCGTATGCCCTGCCTTCGGGGTTAGTTATTCTCTTACCCAATTTCCTCCTATTTCCTTAGAAAAGTCTCTTGACATCATGGTAACACTGAAGTCGGGTTCTCCTTCTGATCCCTGTCCAGCAAAGATCCTGAAGAATATCGTGGAACCTATAAATTCTGCGGTTAATTCAGTTCTTAATTCTTCGCTTGGTCAGGGAATGGTACCCAGCTGTTGGAAAAAGGCAAACATTGTTCCCCTCCTAAAGAAACCCACAGCGGACCCTGAGGTCGCTTCTAACTATAGGCCAATTTCACTGTTGCTTTTTTTCTCCAAAGTCCTTGAGAAGTATGTTAACTCCGTGCTAACAGATTATATAGAAGGAAACCATGTACTTCATGACAGTCAGTCAGGCTTTAGACCCTCTCTTAGCACTGAGACAGCCCTTCTGGAGGTTTCGGAAACTATTAAAACACAGGTGGACAAAGGGGGCAGTGCGGTGCTGATACTGCTGGATTTATCCGCAGCCTTTGACACCGTGCCCCATGACCGGCTCTTGTGCAGGTTAGCGGAGTGCGGCATTGGCGGCGCGGTGTACAATTGGTTTGCCTCTTTTCTGTCTGAGCGGCAGCAGGAAATCTGGTCTCCGCCCTTTACAGCGGCCATTCCTCCAATGCAAGTGGGTGTCCCGCAGGGCGCTATTTTGAGTCCTACACTTTTTAATATCTATATGGCCCCACTTGCACGCCTGGCTGAGTCACACGGAGCGAAGATTATTTCTTACGCTGATGACACTCAACTACTGTTCACGTGTGACAAAGGGGCGAATTTTCATGGAATGGAGATAAACAGATGCCTAACGGAGGTTTTTTCCTGGATGCAACTTAATCAACTTAAGTGTAATCCAGAAAAATCTGAAATTATGTTTTTTGGATGTCCCCCATGTGTCGACTGGAGCGTATGGTGGCCGTGCGACATGTCCCCTCCTGCGGCTCCAGTCGGCACAGTAAAAAACTTGGGAGTTAAGCTGGACACTAGTCTATCGATGAAGTCTCATATCCAAACTGTTGCTGGCACCTGTATCGGACTTATTAGAATGGTAAAAAACTTTCTTCCTCTACTCCCGGCTGAATCCCGGAAGATCGTAGTGCAAGCCCTAATTACATCCAGGTTGGATTACGTAAATATCTTGTATCTGGGGCTTCCTGAATATTTGCTCAATCAGCTGCAGGTTGTCCAGAACGCCGCAGCCAGAGCTATTCTTATGGTAAACCCCAGAACGCGCATGTCGCTCCACCTGAAAGCACTGCACTGGCTCCCGGTGAGAAAGAGGATTCAGTTTAAGGCTTTGGTGCTTGCCTATCGAGCCTTCTACGATACGGGTGCGGTTTACCTGAGAAGTAGGATCCAACGCTATCAGCCTCAACGAGTCTTAAGGTCCTCAGGACAATCCCTGATGGTGATTCCCAAATTCACTCGATCTCGGATTGGAGGTCGTTCCTTTCAGGTTCAAGCGGCTCGCCTATGGAACGACTTGCCTCTACATCTCAGATTGACTCAGGACTTGCTGTCCTTTAGGAGACAACTTAAAACATGGCTGTTCCAACAATAACACGATGGTAGGTGGGGCGGGGTCTTTCCTGTTGGTTTTAGAGATTAGCGCCGGGACACTCTATGTGAGTATCCGTGCGCTTTATAAATCCCTTATTTCATTTCATTTCATTTCACCTGTCAGCTACAGGGCTTACCGTTCTAAAACTCCCCTGATTGTGACACAGTGCAGACTGGTGTTGTGTGTATGCACTGCAGTGTGACAGGAGACAGTTATGACTGACTTGCCAGACAGGCCTGTGCCATGACATTCCAATCGCAAAGGGTGATCCAGCAGTGGTGTGATATGTCCTGCATGCACAACATTGTTGCATTGTCTATCAGGACATGAGGACATCATTGTGTCTGGTGATGGAAGCAAAACCCACATATCAACAGAGACTTTGCCCAACACTTTTCCTGACACATGTACTGAGTCAGTGGCAGGAGATGGCATGTGTTTGGAGTGACACATTTCCATTTATTCTCTTGGATGTCCAACAACTGTGTATGTGGTGCATGTGTGCACATATGATTAGTCGCATACAACAGGCAGCAGACAGATGGGTGCATGTACAGGTAGGATATGTGTGGCATGACTGACTGTCAGGCAGACAATGGGTTTCTTCAAATCAGTGTCAGCACTAATTGCAATGTCTAGCAAATGATGGCAGGGCTTGCTCTGTGATGTGCTGTACTTACTGTGGTGTGTGTGGTCAGTACAGGTGACTAATGTTGCTCTGTTTATCATGATTGTTTGCAGATACATCCACAGCCACAGGAGGAGACAGCTCCACGGACCAAGAGGAGCGGCAGAGCCAGACTGGGTCCACTGCAGGGGAGAGCGAGGGACCCAGTGGCACGGAGGGTGAGGGGAGCCACACTGAGGAGACCTCAGCTACGACCACCTCGGCTGGGGAAAACAGCACTTCCAGTGAGGACTCCCTTGTGGAGGCGGGTGTCAGCAGACCACAGACAGAATCGAGCAAGTCTGTCCCTGCCACCACCACCATCTCCACCCTCCCATCTGCTCCGATCCCACATGTCCGTGGAGGCTCACGTGTAGGGGAGCGTGTCTCCTTCATGCCAGGCACTGCACCCCCTGCCTCTGTCCCCCCTGCTGCCCTGAGTGTGGAGTCTGTGGACTTACTTAAGCAGATCCATGTAGGGCAGACATCAATGCAGAGTGTCCTCCATGCACACACAGGTCTTTTGACACAACTGGTGTCATTCATGGAGGGCATGTCATCTGGCATGTCTGCCCTACATCGGACCAATCAGTCCATGGCCTCCTCACTGACGGCAGCAGTGTCCCTCCTGCAACAGTCCCTCACCCCTCCTACCTCTGCCCCATCCATAATCCCCAGCACCCTACCTGTCCCAAGCACACACACACTGGCACCGGCACACACCAGCACAGACACAAGCAGCACACAGACACACAAGCCAAAATCCAGAAGCACACGCACGCACAGTCAGGGGACTGATACCTCACTCACAGGGGATGGGGCCCAGACACACACACATGCATCCACGAGCACTGCGCAGTCCTCAGATACCTCTCCCTCCAAAAGCCCTTCCCTTGCCTCACCTGGAACCCCCCCCCTCCCAGAAGCTCTTCCTCTGTGAGCTTGGCCTCTTCCCCACAGATACACCTGACACGAAGTCCAGGCGGAAGAAGCGACCACCACACACAGAGGGGAGTGCCCCTCACACCCGGACACCCTCCACCAGGCACAGGCAGACAGAGGACCCCATTCGAAAGTACCCCCGGACCAGTAGGGGCAAGACCCCACCACCATCACGCAGCTCCACCACACAGTCTCTCTCCTCCATCCCCCAGGCCACCACTGCACAGGTTCCACCGCCACACCCTGCCCCAGGTTCCCCCACACACTGATACCGCATCCCCAAACTGCTTAGGCCCTCCCCCCTACCACGTGCTCTTCCACCCCAAACCAGACACTCTGCCTGTTTGTGCCACTGGTGTGGAGACCGGGTCCCCCCCTCTGTCCTGCCCACCTCATCTGCCCCCCTTCCACTCCCTTGAAGTTATGCACTGCAGTGGAGTCCACAACCACCCCGTCTGACTCGGGCACTTCAGTGGGGACCCAGTCCACTCCATCTGACTGGCCCACTGCAGTGGTTGCAGCACCCACACCATCTGAGTTGTGCCCTACAGTGGTGCCAGCCCCCACTGAGTCAGACACCTCCACTGCAGTTGCCGGTGACACTCCTGCACCCACCACCCCTTCACTGCCTCCTTCTGGCATCCCCTGATCCTGTCCCTGCGGTGCCTGGCCTGCCCCTTGTATGCCCCTCCGAGGGGGATGTCTCCTGTCCGTACCAGTGCAGGCAAGCAATGGGTGACAAGTTGTCACGTATCACCCTGTTGGGACTGTGTATTTGGACTGGCCATTGGCCTTAGTTTCTTTTGGACTTCAAATTTTAATTTAACATTTGCTGAATAAAGCCTCTTTTTGTTTACTTGTGGTTTTTCTTTGGATGTACATGATGTAGATGAGTATCTTCAAGCATTTGCAGTTGTAATAGTGTTCAGATCAGGAAAATGAAGTGTTGCTGTGATGGACTCCATGTGGTCCATGGGATATGTGTCCTAATGTAGTCTGGATCTATAGCATCCTTTGCTGCAGTCTGAGGGTGTAATGTTCAGCATTTGAAACAGGGATGTACGTTTTGCATTTGTAAATTAACATCTTTGGCTTACACTGATGCACATCTGGTGAGCTTACCACTGTTCAATGTTTCTATTTCCCTGACGGTGTGCCCATCTCCACTGGACATGCAGTTTAGCACATCAATGTTGAAGGACTCATCTGTGTATACAGTGCAACTTGCTTGACACGTGTTTAGGGTGTATGCAGATGACTGACGTGACACTCCCGTACCCAGGCTGATGTGAGCAGAGCCTTCAGTGTGTTGTAGTTGTTGACTCACTGACCGAGTGTTCTGCTGACATGTTTGAGTCGTGCACAGAAAAGGTTTGGCACAGCGGACCTTCCACAGGAGTGGAGTGCCCTCATGGCAGTGTGTAATCCCGTGACATTGCCTGGGCCCGTGTTGTGTTTTGTGTGAGCATGTCTGTGTGTGTTCCCTTCCCTTTTCCTACACAGGCTGTGTCCCTAGGGATGTTCCTGTTTGTGATGCTTGCTGAGTTGTCCTGTGTTCATCCAGCATCTTGGACCTGGTTTCTCCGGGATGTGGGTGCATGGCAAACTAATGTTCATCAGGTTGTCATCCCTAGTTGTCTTTGTTGTCAGGGCTGGGGATGTGGGCCAACGCAGATGGGACACAGTCAGGATTCCCCTTGGCACTTGTTGGTTACACAAGTCATGTAATTTACAGTTTGTGGTAGCTTTCAGTGATTGTGACACGTTGTGTGTGTGACTGCTGCCACTCCTCAGGGCCAGAGCTTCAATGTTGGAAGTTGTCTATGTGTGTTCTTTGTGGGTCACCTTGGCTTCTTCATTGGTGTGTGACTGTGGCCGGGATCCCATTGATTGTGCTGGATTTCACGTCATGCCCATGTAAGGCATACTGTGCAGTGTGTCAGACATTCACGAGTCTTGTTGACTGGCCATGTGTGATGGGTTTCACACCTTAGTTCCCACCACCCCCCCTGGGATTGTCATGGGTGCATGTGCAATGTCACCAGTCCATGTGAGCTTCACAGCTGCACATTGGTGGAGATCAAGGTGTGTGGTGTTGAGTGTGTGCAAATGTGAGTTGTTGCACGGCTAGACCCCTACCTCCATATTGGCCTTGGCTGACAGGCCGTGCTGATTGATTTGTGCTTGTGTAGGTGTGATGGTAGTTAGTTGCTCAGGACACATGGCTGTGGTTCACAGTATGAACGACATCTACCTTTGTCATCACAGTGGGATTATCATGCAGGCTAGTGTCACCACAATGTGGGGTCCCTGGGAGTTGTGCTGTGGTGGGTCTGTCTCTTGCTGTGTTAGTTGCTGTTCCTACAAGCTTGTGTGACATGTGTAATTTGGGCTCCCTCTCATCTAACAATGCCTGAATGCCCACATAGGGGAATCCGATCCATGAGTTACTTTTGTGTGGCACTGTATACACATCTGTGTAATTGGGATTCAGGCCTCCTCATGTGTTGTGTGGTTGCCTGGGGACACTGGCACACCCCTCATCACCTGTTGTGTTTGATATGCAGTGTGAGGCTGCCTGTTTGTGTTTGTGCATCTGCACCACTGCTTTGGCATATCTTTAGTGTGCCATTGGCTGTATGTTGTTTGGTGGATTTCCCCTGCTGTCCCTGGGACTCCTAGGTCATCAGTCAGCACAATAATCATGGTTTGTATGTCCCATTGCTGCCATGGTATGGTATTTGTTCATCTCACATCTACAGTCTCCACAGGATATCTACATTTGTGTGTCCATTAGTGCAGATATGTGGGTCTGCATTATGATGGTCACTTCTGTCATTGTGTAATTGATACATGTTGACAATGTCAGCCCCCATGGGTGACGTTTGTCTGCACATGGCCAAAGGTATGTCTTATTTGCACTGCACTGTTTGCCTCACCCAATCTATGTTGCTATGGGACACAAGCACTACTTTGCCACTGATGTGTTTGTTGTTGTGTGACCAGGAATCATCCATGCTGTTTGGCAGTTGCAGCTTTTTCCATGACAACACTTACCTTTTGGTCACTGTGATGATGGGGGTTTAGACCCCATTGCCACAATGTTCAAAATGTGCTTCAGCTATGGATCCCACACTTACATTTTGGTCACTGTGATGATGGGGGTTTAGACCCCATTGACACAATGTTCAAAATGTGCTTCAGCTATGGATCCCACACTTACATTTTGGTCACTGTGATGATGGGGGTTTAGACCCCATTGCCACAATGTTCAAAATGTGCTTCAACTATGGGCCCCACACTTACCTTTTGGTCACTGTGATGATGGGGGTTTAGACCCCATTGCCACAGTGGTCATGGTCTGCTTGCATTGTGGAGGCCACACACATTTATGTGTGACACATGTGATAGGGGGTCACATTGTAGGTTCAATGTCATGTTCAGTGTTGTAGGCATTTGACACAGACTACACACGCTTGTTATGATGTTGGGGTGATGTCTTTTTCTGACATTCCTTATGTTGGAGTATGCTGGTTGTGTCATGCATTACCCGTCCTATGAGTGGATATGGTAGTGGTGGTAGGCATCCAGGCCCCCCTGAGTAGGGGTGGTGGTGGTGGTAGGCATCCAGGCCCCCCTGAGTAGGGGTGGTGTTAGTGGTAGGCATCCATCCCCCTATGAGTGGGGATGGTAGTAGTGACAGGCATACAGGCCCCCCTGAGTAGGGGTGGTGTTAGTGGTAGGCATCCAGGCCCCCCTGAGTAGGGGTGGTGTTAGTGGTAGGCATCCATCCCCCTATGAGTGGAGATGGTAGTAGTGACAGGCATCCAGGCCCCCATGAGTAGGGGTGGTGTTAGTGGTAAGCATCCAGGCCCCCCTGAGTAGGGGTGGTGTTAGTGGTAGGCATCCATCCTCCTATGAGTGGAGATGGTAGTAGTGACAGGCATCCAGGCCCCCATGAGTAGGGGTGGTGGTAGTGGTAGGCATCCATCCCCCTATGAGTGGGGATGGTAGTAGTGACAGGCATCCAGGCCCACATGAGATGGGGTGGTGGTAGTGACTGGCATCCAGGCCCCCCTGAGTAGGGGTGGTGTTGGTGGTAGGCATCCATCCCCCTATGAGTGGGGATGGTAGTGGTAACAGGCATCTAGGCCCACATGAGTAGGGGTGGTGGTAGTGGTAGGCATCCAGGCCCCCCTGTGTAGGGGTGGTGCTAGTGGTAGGCATCCATCCCCCTATGAGTGGGGATGGTAGTAGTGACAGGCATCCAGGCCCACATGAGTAGGGGTGGTGGTAGTGGTAGGCATCCAGGCCCCCTGAGTAGGGGTGGTGGTAGTGGTAGGCATCCATCCCCCTATGAGTGGGGATGGTAGTAGTGACAGGCATCCAGGCCCCCATGAGTAGGGGTGGTGGTAGTGGTAGGCATCCAGGCCCCCTGAGTAGGGGTGGTGTTAGTGGTAGGCATCCATCCCCCTATGAGTGGGGATGGTAGTAGTGACAGGCATCCAGGCCCCCTGAGTAGGGGTGGTGGTAGTGGTAGGCATCCAGGCCCCCATGAGTAGGGGTGGTGGTAGTGGTAGGCATCCATCCCCCTATGAGTGGGGATGGTAGTAGTGACAGGCATCCAGGCCCCCCTGAGTAGGGGTGGTGGTAGTGGTAGGCTTCCAGGCCCCCCTGAGTAGGGGTGGAGGTAGTGGTAGCCATCAGGCCCCTATGAGTGGGGATGGTAGTAGTGACAGGCATCCAGGCTCCCATGAGTAGGGGTGGTGATAGTGGTAGGCATCCATCCCCCTATGAGTGGGGATGGTAGTAGTGACAGGCATCCAGGCCCCCCTGAGTAGGGGTGGTGGTAGTGGTAGGCATCCAGGCCCCCTTGAGTAGGGGCGGTGGTAGTGGTAGCCATCAGGCCCCTATGGGTGTGTATGGCATTGGTGATAGCCATCCCGCCCCTATGGTTCTGCTGTTGCAAGTGTACATCATTTCTGCATCCCTATGTGTGTGTGACATATGTCGGGTACGTGTCGTTTGTTTGTGTTGTGGGTGTTTGACTTACCGTCTGCACCGTACGCGTCCGTACCGGTTCCGGTAATAGATGTAGAGTATTGGTAGGACCTGCGCGATGGGATTCATGGTTGGGTCGTCTCGTTCGGGTTTCGCGTGGCTTCGACTTGTACTCGTCGCTGGCTTGTTCATCTCGTAGCTGTGGATCGTCTTGTGGCGCGAATCGGAGCTTATGTGCAGCTCTCCCAGATGCTCTGACGTACCGGACGTAGCGACGGGTTCGGCGCGTACGGAAGGCGCATCGTACTAGTCCGGCCGGAAGGTGCTGTATATTTGCTTCTGTGCGACTCGATTCGGCGTTTATGGATCCGGCTCGGGCGGGGACCAGGAGCTGGAATGGGTACGTACGGCTGGGTCGGGATCTGAGCAGTTATGCGCATCGTACTTGCTCGTTCGGACGAGTGTTCGAATCGGTCGGGAAACACGCGTTCGGCTTGGTTTTTTCCCGGACGAATAGTGGTAGGTGCGCTTCCGGCCGAGATCGGAATCGACCCCTTAATGTCCATAACAGGGGAAAACAATTTTAAAACCCTCCGTATGGCATGATAATTGAATCTCAGTTCCTCAATGTCAGAAAAATGCCAACGCGTTTCAAGTCCTAGGCTCCAAATACAAGGACTCTCATCAGGGCTTCTTAATTCAATGCACCTTGTTTCTGCGTGCGATGGTATTATCGATAATAATTTTAAATAAACAAAATAAAAATATTATTCATTGTACTTTCCTGCTCCTTCACTGAAAAAGTTTAAAATTCACAAAAAGCTGAGCATTAGTACCTGGCAAGAAGATACTAATTTTTTCTTCAGGCAATTTGGAATCTCTTTGTGGAGAAACCTATCAAAGTAAAGGGAAACTATCACTATTTTTGCCAAAACCGGCACCGATTCGTGTAAAAATTTTATCCCACCCTCTGGTAATATTCCTAAAGAGGTTCTGGCTTACGAACAGACCGTACTCTCTTCCATTAACCAGTTGGAGAAAAGAAACAAATTCTATAAAAGGAATATGTCTTCAAAACAGCAGATTGCCATTAATGACCTAATAAATGATACATCAGTGGTCATTAAACAGGCGGATAAGGGTGGGGCTGTAGTTATTTGGCCCAGAGAGATGTACCTGGTTGAGGGTAGATCGTAGGTAAACAACCAGGAATGGTATCGCCTTGTAAAAGAAGATCCCACAAGAGCGATACAAGAAAAAATCTCAGAAATACTCAAGGTTGGTCTAGAAGAAGAGATTTTGGGTCCTAAAGAATTTGATTTCTTATCTAAACGTTTTCCTAGGATTCCGGTCCTATATTTGTTACCCAAAATTCATAAAAGACTAAATGATCCCCCGGGGAGACCGATTGTATCGGGGTGTGACTCCCTTCTTGAACCGATCTCAAAATATGTAGATTTTTTTCTAAAGCCCTTTCTAATAGAGGTCCCCTCTTATTTACGAGATACCACTGATTTTATTACTAAGGTGGAAGGATCCCAGTTTCATGTACAAACACAACTGATGGTATCTTTCGATGTAACATCTCTTTACACTCAAATTCCTCAGGAAGAAGCTCTCCAAGTAATTGAAATATACCTGGAAAGTAGGCAAAGACCACACAGGGTGCCCACTGAATTTATCTTAAAATTGGCTGAAGTTGCTCTCAAGAACAACTACTTTAAGTTCGAAGATGAGTTCTACATGCAAGTGAAGGGGACCGCCATGGGTTGTCCCTTCGCGCCGGAGATGGCGGTCCTCTTCATGGCCCAATATGAAGAGAAATTCCTCAAGTTAAACAATCCATTTCAAAGAAATGTGCAGCAATGGCTGCGCTATATTGATGATATTTGGTGTTTATGGTCAGGCTCCTTAGAAGAACTGACTATGTTTCATGAGTGGCTGAACACGCGACATAGGGACATTAAATTCTCTGTATCCTATAGTAGAACAGCCTTGACTTTCTTGGATGTGGAAGTACGCCCAGATGCGAACAAATTGATTACATCTCTTCATCGAAAAAGTACAGCTAAAAACACCATTTTACACCATAAGAGTGCCCATCCGAAGAGCCTCAAAGAAAATCTCCCTTATGGATAGCTGTTGCGAATAAGGCGGAACTGTTCCTGTAGGGATGATTTTGAAAAACATGCAGCAATTTTCTGTAAAGAGATGTTGGAAAGGGGCTATCCGAAGAAGCTTTTAAAACATTCTACAAAAAGGGCATGGTATACACCTAGGGAGGCCCTGTTACAGACTAAGCAGAAAGTGACATTGGATAGGCTAGTCTGTGTCTCCACATATGGCCCAGAGACAAATAAGTTCAAGCAGATCATTTTAAGAAACTGGCACCTGTTGCAAAATTTGGATTGTGATTATCAAAAACCACTGTTTGCAATGAAAAAGAATCGCAGCATTGGGCAACAAATTGTGAGGGCAGATATTTTCCAGACTAAGGCCAAAAGTGACTTGCGTGCGCAATGGCAATTGAAGCCCATTGAAGGTCATAGGAATTGTGGCAATTGTGTGGCTTGCAGTACAACTCTTGAAGGAATTGAATTCGAAAATAATTCAATAAAATGGAAACATACAGTCTTTACGAATTGCAAGACAAAGGATGTTGTCCATGCAATAGTTTGTCCTTGTCCAAAAATCTATATAGGCAAGACAAACCAACAAATTAACCAGAGAATCACCAGAGAATCACGCAACATCGCTCTCGTATCAAGAAAAAGGTGGTAACAGCACCCATGGTTGAACACTTTATCGCTAAAGCCCGTCGCGAGAATGATTTCAAATGGACTGTGCTTTTTGCATATAATAAATCTAAGCAGATGGGTGACATCGACAGTTTGTTGCTTCAAAAGGAAGCATACTTGATTTTGAAATATGACAGCGTTTCAACTGGCTTGAATATGATGACTGAGCTTTCCAGAATGTAAAACGTTGAGTATTTTTTTCTCTCTTGAAATGTATCCAAAGTCTTTGTGAAATACATGTCCCAGAATGCACCTTTGAAAAAAATGTGTGAACCACTGGAACCCTCTGCATTTTGATTGGTTTAATCAAAAGGAACTACATTTCCCATGCAGAGTAGTGCCCAGCAATATGTAATGGCGTCTTAGGGAGTGTTTGGTTGCTGATGAATTTTTGTCAGTCAACTTTTGGAGGGAGAAAATCACTGAGACGCTATGCCTAATTGAGGTAAGCATCGATACTAAGATTGAGCTTTCAGAATTGAAACAGGTCATGCTATGGTGCTTGACACCGTTTTGACCTTGTAAATATTTCCTTTCAGAGTTGCGGTATTTTGAATAAATCACAGAGTAGGAGCTGCTTCCGAATGGAGGTAAGCTTCCTTGTTTCAGGGGTAATTACAAAATAAATATTGCATCGCACAAAGATGCTAGACAACTGATTTGACTTGATTATTTTACAAACTCATTTTTTTAGAACGTTTGAGGAAACCGAAGGCACAAAATTAAGGCAGAAAAAGCGGTGAGCAATTTTTTTCTTTGCCAGGTACGAACTGGAGGGGGCAATTGACACTTTGGGGCCGATTCCGATTCCAGCCGGAAATCTCTCCGACGGAGCCGGACCCGGAGAGAATTCCGACCGAATCGGACTCCAGCAGTCCGACCGAACGAGTACGATGCGCACGCATGCAATCGGACTCGATTCGGTCGGACTCCCATTGAAGTCAATGGGAGCCGGTCGTACAACGCGTACGCGGGCTCCCATTGACTCAATGGGTGTGAGGCGAACGAGGGCGCCCCCTACAGCGGGTACGCGTCGATGCGGTTCGCGCCGCATACGCACAGGTAGGGGGGACCCATGGGTCCCCCCTGTGTGCGACTTGCGTGGCTACGCGTACAGGGGGCTCCGACATGGACCCCCAAAGTCCGGCTCCGACAGCTGTTTCAAGCCGGACGGTGCGAGTTGGTCGGACTGCTCAAGGCGCGCATCATACTTGCCCGGCCGGGGAACGTCTCCATCACGCGGTGCGAGTCGAGTCCGTGCGAGTCGGTCGGTGCGGTTCGGACCTGTGAACGAGTCGGTCGGCGATTTCGCGTGCGCTCGCATCGTACTCGCTCGGCCGGACGCGCGTTCGAATCGGTCGGGAAAGAGGGCTCCGAATCGGATCCGGTTAAGCCGAATCCGATTCGGTGCGCTACCGGCCGAGATCGGAATCGGCCCCCTATGTGTACTTCCAACAGCTTGAATTTATTACATGCCTTGTGCTGGTTGTTTTTATAAATAAAAAAATTAAAAAATGAAATGGGTTTTCGTTTTAGCCTACAGATACTCCACTGCACACTGACGCTACCGGAAGTATTCTTTTCAAGCAGGGAACATATTTTATCTCTGCAGGTAGGACGTCAATGCCTGGATAATTTTTACACGAATCGGTGCCGGTTGTGGCAAAAATAGTGATAGTTTCCCCTTACTTTGATAGGTTTCTCCACAAAGAGATTCCAAATTGCCTGAAGAAAAAATTAATATCTTCTCGCCAGGTACTAATGCTCAGCTTTTTGTGAATTTTAAACTTTTTCAGTGAAGGGGCAGGAAAGTACAATGAATAATATTATTATTTCGTTTATTTAAAATTATTACAGATAATACTATTGCACGCAGAAACAAGGTGCATTGAATTAAGAAGACCTGATGAGAGTCCTTGTATTTGTAGCCTAGGACTTGAAACGCGTTGGCATTTTTCTGACATTGAGGAACTGAGATTCAATTATCATGCCATGCGGAGGGTTTTAAAATTGTTTTCCCCTGTTATGGACACTATGTTTCGTTCCCTTTGTGATTATAAGCTATGTTAATCATTTGATTCATTATTTGATTACACATGCTAATCATTTGATTTATTATTTTGATTGCACAATATCTTTTGTTTTTTGTGTATTTGTTGTACATTATGTTGTGATGTATTGTTGGTTGTCATTAATGACAGTATTTCATGTATTATTAATTTGATGATTGAGTCTTTGTGACTTTTTGTATAGAAGGTTATTAATATTTTTGTGTGTCTTCTTTGTTTGCAACTGAATGAATATTTGAAAAAACAAAATGAATTTTGATAAGTAAAAAACTTGGTCAAATAAAATAATTATCTTTGACCTCCACGGTAAATCATAAGTGCATTTAATGATACAAGGTCCAGGTAAAACCCCCTTTTTTTCCTATTATATGGCCCTACCTGCACTTTGTCCACTTGGGCCTAACGTTTTACTCTACAGCAGTCTGCAGCCACATAAGTCCCAAAAAACGCCTACAGCCAGTGTTTAATTTTAAAACATGAAGTACTGGGGCTAAAAGCAAAACTTTTAAAATGCCCTAAAACACATAAAAATGCAACGAAGAACTACATTTAATACTTATTCGTTTGAATGAATTGTATGTAAAGTATTTACTGTTAAATAAACACATTTGACTATCAAAAAAGCAGCATATGCCCTGTTTCACTTTTAGCACTCTGTAACCACTGAGTCCCAAATAAAGGCCTACATATAAGCCTTTATTTGGGACTTATGTGGCTGCAGAGTGCTGGAAAGTTAAACATGGTAGTTGCTATAGGAAAAGTCTAATGTTACCAAATAGGCATGTTTTCTAGTTATTGCTATAGAAGAAAGTACTTTTTTATTTGAATACAAATAGTTTACAGACAATTTATTTAAAGGAAGGAGTATTTAGAACAGTGCCTAATTTGTGAAACCTGATGTGCCAAGGCTAAAAGCAAAGCAACAACTGCCATGTTTAACTTTTACCGCTCTGCAGCCATATAAGTCACAAATAAAGGCTTACACATTGGCCTTTATTTGGGACTTATATAGCTGCAGAGTGCTGTAAAGTTAAATGTGGCAATAGTTGTTTTGCTTTTAGCCCTGGTACTTCATGTTTTACAAATTAAGTCCTTTATTTTGGAATTATGTGGCTGCAGAGTGCTGCAAAGTTAAACATGGTAGTTGCTGGTTTGCATTTAACCCAAGTACTTCATGTTTTACAAATTAAGCATTAACTGTAGGCCTTCATTTGAGACTTATGTGGCTGCAGTGTGCTGCAAAGTTAAACATGGGAGTTGCTAATTTGCATTTAACCCAAGTACTTCATGTTTTACAAATTAAGCATTAACTGTAGGCCTTCACTTGAGACTTATGTGGCTGCAGAGTGCTGGAAAGTTAAACGTGGTAGTTGCTGAGCCTGGTGAGTACATACTCAAATAGACAATATTGTCAGCAAATACACACCCATGGACATCACTGTCAAGGGGACAGTGATACAAATCACTGTTAGCAAAGCCAGAACAATATGAAGCAAATGAGCATGTGATGTGTATGCCAGTTTGACAAACACAATACATGCAATCTCAGAGTAACATGTAACTATGTCATGACATGTACCAACTTAACAAAAAACACAGCAAGGCTTGCTGCTCAAAACAGTTGCAACCGCTGTCAGCCATCTTACCAGCACTGTTTCTCTCACTCACAGGGTAGCTGAGTCACAGGAAGGAAGGTTGGGATTGCTGGGAAGGTGGTGTGGCTAAAGGGAAGATGGGAGTCGTAGTCACAGCTAACACTCCTCCTCCCACATAGCCCAACAAGACCACCAGGACCTGTGCTTACCTCATAGTCAATAGAAAAGTACTGACAAGATGGCTGAAACTGGGCTCTGTGGGGGGAGCACAAGGCCCTGTTAGGAGTTGTGCTCAAACAAAATACCAGGCACCACTGTCAGACATCTTGAATGTAAAGTTTTACTCACTGTCATGGAAGCATGGTTCATGGAGCTCAACTTGCTATGGGTGGGAGGAGTAGTGGTAGCCCTGACTACATCTACCAGAAGGCCCTGTCCCACACACCCCTCCCACTAAGACCAAACAGCACACATGGGACTATGCTGTCCCTGACAGTGAATGAAAATGTACTGGCAAGATGGCTGACACTGGGCTCTGGTGTGGGGAGCACAAGGCCCTGTTGGGAGTTGTGCTCAAACAAACACCAGGCACCACTGTCAGACATCTTGAATGTAAAGTTTTACTCACTGTCATGGAAGCATGGTTCATGGAGGTCAACTTGTTATGGGTAGGAGGAGTAGTGGTAGCCCTGACTACATCTACCAGAAGGCCCTGTCCCACACACCCCTCCCACCAACACCAAACAGCACACATGGGACTATGCTGTCCCTGACAGTGAATGAAAATGTACTGGCAAGATGGCTGACACTGGGCTCTGGTGTGGGGAGCACAAGGCCCTGTTGGGAGTTGTGCTCAAACAAACACCAGGCACCACTGTCAGACATCTTTAATGTAAAGTTTTACTCACTGTCATGGAAGCATGGTTCATGGTGGTCAACTTGCTATGGGTGGGAGGAGTAGTGGTAGCCCTGACTACATCTACCAGCAGGCCCTGTCCCACACACCCCTCCCACCAACACCAAACAGCACACCTGAGACTAAGCTGTCCCTGACAGTGAATGAAAATGTATTGGCAAGATGGTTGACACTGGGCTCTGGTGTGGGGAGCATAAGGTCCTGTTGGGAGTTGTGCTCAAACAAACATCAGACTCCACTGTTCAGATATCTTTGCCAGTACATTTCCAATCACTCTCAGGGACAGCATACTCACAGGTGTGCTGTATGTGCTGGGTGGGATGAGTGTGTGTGGGACAGGGCCTGATGGGAGTTGAAGTCAGTGAAAATAATCATACTCATACACAGCCCAACCAGCCCAGCTGAACTGTGCTGATCTCACAGGGAGTGGAAAAGTACTGTCAAGATGGTTGCCACTGTTCTCTGGTGTGGGGAGCACAAGGCCCTGTTGGGAGTAGTGGTCAAACAAACACCAGGAAACACTGTTAGACATCTTAACAGTACATTTCCATTCACTGTGAGGAAATCATAGTACCAGGTGGTGTAGTTGGGCTATGTGGGAGGAGGATTATTAGCAGTGACTGCAAATACCATCATGCCCTGCCCTACACACACCTTCTCAGCCAGAACAAATAGCACCCTTGTGACTAGGCAGTCCCTGAGAGTGAAAGGAATTGTACTGGTAAGATGGCTGACACAGGGGCCTTATGTATCAATTGGCCACAAGTCATATCCAGGCCTTGGGCTTCTCACACCTGTCCCCACTCTCAGCCATCTTCACAGTACATTTCCACTCACTGTCTGGGAATGCATAGTCCCAGGTGTGCTCCCTGGGCTGGCTGGAAATGTGTGTGAAGGACAGGACATGGTGTGAGTTGCAGTCATAGCACACATCACTACCCACACACAAAGCAACCTGTTCATCAGGGACAATGGATGCCTGACAGTGCATGGAAGGGCCACAGCAAGATGGCTGATACTGTTGCATGGCGTCATGTGCACAAAGCATTGTTGGGAGTTGCATTCACCTCCTATATCATGCAGCGTTGTCAGCATCCTTGCCACTACACTCACCTCACTGTGATTGATACTTTGTCCACGAGGAGTAAGCTGGTCTGGGTGGGAGGAGGGGTACAAGTTCCAGAAGCATAACACAAGCACACAAACCTCTGCACCTCACAGCTCTGAGCCTGAAAAAGCAAGAAAGCAGCCTTGGTTAACTCATATGTCCATGGAGGACAAGGACAATATACAAATATACATGATGTGATCAGGCACAAATCAAAGCAGTAACACTATTTGCTACTGACAGCCATTTACATGTGTGCAATGAGATGAGAACTAGGAACACATTTATCAAAATAGCATAAACAAAATGCTCACATACATTCCGTATTGTGAGTGTGTAGGAAGCCACACCAATTTGACTGCAAACGACATGCACAAACGCCAGCACACATGCACAAATCTGGAAACATATCGTAAAAGGAAGAGTACGTATATCATTGTAAAAGCACAGATGCGGGAAATACCAATGCACCTGTGTCATGCACAGGGTGTCACTTGACAGTCAATGTCTATGTACAGTCAAATAAACAAAACATGCCCATTTATGCACATAGCTGGACATGCTCAGCAAAACACTTCTTGTTAAAATCACAATGTTCTCTTAAAAAATAGGCCTGGGTCTGTGACGATAGATGACTATCTAATGTACATACACTCATCATAATGTACAATAGCAAATGTAATGTGTATGATATGATGACCTGTGCAAATAACCACATTGTGTCTATCATCTACCCACAGGACCTGCTGGGGACACTGCAGGAACAGAACAGGAATCACAGTCCCAGACTCTGGTTGACCCTGAGCTCTCTGGTGTGGATGTCTCTCAGCCCTCATCGGATGACGATGAACTACCTGGCCCCTCTGGTGTGGGTCAGCATGCAGCACCATCAGCTGTAACACCAGCACCCCCTGCGACCACTCCCGCAACATCTGTCAACCCCCCGTTGACCACTACCCACACGGACACACCAAGGCAACAAAACACTGAGAGGACAGCATCACAGGGCACTCAGGAGTTGGTGGACAACAACACCACTATCAACAATGAAGGAGGCTCAGTGTTGTCTGTGCCTGCAACAACAGGTCCTGCTCGTGTGGGCAGGGGTGGTGGGAGGGGGCGTGGGGAGAGGTCCCGTCAGGCAGCTGGTGCTGCTGAACAAACTGACCCACAGATGGCATGCATTCTCAATGCATATCAAGAATGCACCGGAGACTTTGGCCAGGTAGTTGGGATCCTCAAGGACATGCAACAGCAGCAGGCTGCCCATTATGCCAAAATGGACTCACACATGTCCAGAATGGAGTCACACATTGCAAAAATAGATGATCTGACTGCGGTGCACAGAGACATACTCACCTTCCTCTGACAGAGAGCCAACAACATGACCACACCTCCCTGTGTGCCCACTACATCTGTTGCTTCTACATCTGCAACTATCACAGTGAGGAATGAGGACTCTGGCGGAGAGTCCCCTGCACCGCAGCAGCCTGCACCTGAGGGTCCCCCAGAAAAACGTAAGAGGGGTCGTCCGAAGAGGGACAAATGAGAGACAGATGGCAATGCATCCCCCCAGGAAGTGACAACCTGCTCCTGATATCCTCTATTGTGTGAGAAGCGTTCACTTTGTTGACTGTCACTGAACTCTCCCACATGAGATGGAGGGTCTAAGTTGGACTAATTACTCAAATGACTGTGGACTTGGCTCTGAAAATTTCATCTACTGGCACTACCAACTCCTCTGTGAACTTTGGACTTCAAACTTTTGTACAGCACTAAACCTTTCTTATAAAATTTCACACATGCACTGTAATAAATTAATATTCACACAATACTTGCTTCTGTCATGAATGAAACACTGTTTTCAGATAGAAATTGTGATAAAAAACAAGGAATGGAATGACAATGACATTGGCTGAAAAACAAGTACATTAATTTACCAACTGTCTTGTGAGTAAATGTAACCTGACACATATGAGAGATACACACAACAAGGTCATCACAACACACATAGTGCATGGCATAGATCCTCATTGCCTACGGTAATGTAAAATGAAACAACATTCATATGCACAAACATTAATCATTGTCAGATAAACTGAACATCAGGGCACATATACAGTATGTAAATTAATGTTGGATGTGTGGAAACAGACGAGGCACACCTCAATGTGGAGCACAGGTTTATTACACAGGCACAACATGTTGCCTCCACAACAAATGCAATCAAATCACACTGTGACAATAAGCACAAATTAACCAAGACTTTTGAAAAATTTCAGAAGCGAGTGCGTGGCACAGGTTCATGATCCCCTAGAAAAGTTGCAATCTGTAACTGCATTGTGTGTCTGGGAGGTCACATGTCTCCATACACCTGCCAAAGGACCCTGTGAAGGAGAGACATAGAACAGTCTTGAAATACCAAATTATTTGCATGCATCTCCAAGAGACATTTCATACTTCAAATTTTAAAAATGGGAACACTAGCTAGGAGTCATGTCAACACTGTACTGGTGACCATACTAACTTAATGGACACCAAACAACTCCAAGGATCATGTTAAGTAGCATACACCCACACATATACAAAGATATTGTACAACAGAGACATATCATGCAAAGGAAGTGCTTTGTCAAGTAATCATTGCATACTTACAATCATGAGGGTGCCGATTCACAGAACTAATCTGAGATAAAATCCTGAACTTACTACTTTTGGTATTCACAGAAGGCATTTAGTAGTAGTAAGTTAGGACTCCTAACTTTACTACTACTAAACTGAGACAAAATCCTAACTTTACGACTTTCGGTATTCACAAAAGGCATTTAGTATTAGTAAAGTTAGGAGTCCTAACTTTACTACTACTAAATGCCTTCTGTGAATACCAGAAGTAGTAAGTTTAGGATTTTATCTCAGTTTAGTAGTAGTAAAGTTAGGAGTCCTAACTTTACTACTACTAAATGCCTTCTGTGAATACCGAAAGTAGTAAGTTTAGGATTTTATCTCAGTTTAGTAGTAGTAAAGTTAGGAGTCCTAACTTTACTACTACTAAATGCCTTCTGTGAATACCAAAAGTAGTAAGTTTCGGATTTTATCTCAGATTAGTTCTGTGAATCGGCCCTGAGAAAAAGTTGTTGATGAGCTGTCTCCGAACATCCTCCTCCTCTTCCGCATCACTGGCAACATGCCCCAGGCCTGGATCCTCCCCTGCTGGAGGCTGCTGGTCCCCATCATCTTGGATGAGAGGTAGCTCATTCCTCACTGCCAGGTTGTGAAGCATGCAACACACAATGATGATCTTACACACCTTCGATGGTGCATATTGGAGGGCTCCTCCTGTACGGTCCAGGCAGCGAAATCTTGTGTACAGTAGCCCAAATGTCCGCTCAACCACTCGCCTGGTCTGCCCATGTGCCTCATTAAAACGAAATGTCAGCAACCACGGCATGTTGGGGTACACAGAGTCTCCTAAATTGAACACAGAAAATACTTCATGTGTCTGAAAACAGGGTACAACCTGACATACAAGCAACACACAACATAAACAGACAACATTACCCACCAACAAGCCAGGCACGCTCATTTTGCAGCTGAGACATCATATGTGGGATCCTACTGTTTCTCATAATGTAGGCATCGTGTGCTGATCCCAGGAAACGCGCACAGACATGTGATATTGTCATGTCAGGAAGAGATACCACCAGGGCATTTATGGAGTGGTAATGCTTACGATTCCTGTATGTTTGTTCATTGGCTTGTGGTGGGATCAAAGCCACATGTGTACCATCAATGGAGCCAATGACATGTGGCATTCTCCCCAAAGCATAAAAGTCACTCTTGATGTCTGCAAACTGTCCTGGTGTTGGGAACTTGATGTACAGGTTCAGAAAATTTAACATTGCCTCCAACACATCACGAAGCACACGGATAAACATTGTCTGTGACATCCCACCAGCAGTAGCCACAGTATACTGGAAGGATCCCGTGGCAAAGAAATGTAGGGCCGCCACCACCTTCACCTTGGGGGTCAGTGCAAAGGGATGTGGGTGTCAAGGTTGTAAATGTGGGGCCAACTGGTCTGCCAACTCCAAAATGAGCGGTCTGGTAAAGCGGTATCGTCTGATGCTATCACGTTCTTCGAGGGTCTGGAGGTCGGCGAAGGGTCTGTGGACAGCTGGTGCCCTGCGGTACCTATGTTACATGTGAAAACATATTTTAGGACACTTTCCAATGTAGTGAGGAACATGCAATTACACACATACAACATTAAATACAGACACAATGAAGTAAGATGCGTAAGGTTGAGCCTAGAAACAGAGCACAGCTATGTGACCCTTCCCAGACATGTCACATTAACATGGTTGTGCACCAATTACAGTTCTGTACTGTAACTACTCACTGGTGTCTGTCACTGTCCATGTGATCAAACATCACATACTCAACACACACCTAATAAAGTATCAGAGACAGAGGTTTGTCACAACTATCACATGGTTGAAAGGTACACAGACCTGGATCATGTAATGCCACCTAGGTGGGACACTAGATACAGACAACGTGTCACCATGCACACCACTGTCACAGTGTGGACACTGTCATGATGTCATGTCTGACATACATGTACTATCAGATACCTTACAATTTTAGAATGTGTGGCACAGTTATATTTGACAAGCATCCATGTATGCCTGTGACACAAAGACACAACAGCAACTCACATGGCAAATACAAGCTGATGTGTCAGATAAATATCATTTAAAAAAATCAACAATGAAGTGTCTGCATTGAACAAGACTCAGATACTGTGGATTTAACTTAACACAATGCGCTTTCTAACACACAGTCCAAGAAAGCAGTGATTATGTGTGGACATTACCTGGGTTAACACAATGATCCCCTGTGACTGTGTCCAAGCCTAGGAGGGTGATCTGTGAAGTGGTCACTCACAGTTGTGATGTTCCTCACCAACAATGTTTTGTGTGCCCATGAAGCTTGGATCATCATGGGAGTGTGAGCTATCAAGTACTATGTCCAATACGACATGTTAATCACTGTAAACACACATGTAATGCAGCATAACATCAAGATTTGCTATACTGTCTGCCCTGCTGACTGATCAGTGTAGGGCGCCTGAGCCTCACCCGAAACGTGTGGTTCGCATCCTTTGCCTGTTTACTGTAACGGTGAATGACGCGGGTGAGTAATGAATGGATGCGTGAGCCGCATTCAAACCGAGCCAGATGCACACATTGACTGTTGGTCGTCATGGTGACAGATGCGGGTCAGTATTCAAAGGACGTGTTATCTGTATCCGAACAGAGCCGGACGCACACATTGGCTGTTGGTCGTCATGTTATATTCCATATAGGCACCATAATATAGGCCCCGGTAACTTCATTACCCTGCACCTATATTCTTCCCTACATTACACATAACGGATTACAGGGACTGACCTTTTACCTAGATACGACACTGCATTCAGAACACGGGTTTTCCCTAGTTCGAAAACTCATACATTATGCCTGAGGATTCTTGGAAGCACAGCAGAACGACCATCTCCTATATAATATCTATGTGATACTACATTTAAAGCCCAGATGGTGCGGATGCGCAGCGGAGTCAAGTTAGCCCTGCTCGTGCTTCGCCCGAGTTTTTAGCCTCCTCATTGTTATTTGTTGCGCTTTTAATTGCTCATTGTTTTAAGTGCTCATTCCGGGTGCTTTTATTTGTTTTAAAGTGCCGAATTACTATATTTTTAAATTGTTCTTATACTGCTGCTTTTCTTTATACTTGCACTGACTTGCACTGACTCCCTGCTCACCTGACTTGGTCACCTCACTTCGCTGCACCCTCGGGCATTGTTGGCGCCGACCCCGTTCCGCCACGGCTGTTGTGCCGATTGTGCGGAGGGCGGAGCCATCTCTCCCGTTTTTCCTCACTTCCGCCCAGCAGCCACTTCCGGTTGGTAGCGTTTCAGTCGTCCACCGGTGATACTACATTTAAAGCCCAGATGGTGCGGATGCGCAACAGACTCAAGTTAGCCCTGCTCGTGCTTCGCCCGAGTTTTTAGCCTCCCCATTGTTATTTGTTGCGCTTTAAATTGCTCATTCTTTTAAGTGCTCATTCCGGGTGCTTTTATTTGTTTTAAAGTGCCGAATTACCATATTTTTAAATTGTTCTTATACTGCTGCTTTTCTTTATACTTGCACTGACTTGCACTGACTCCCTGCTCACCTGACTTGGTCACCTCACTTCGCTGCACCCTCGGGCAGTGTTGGCGCTGACCCCGTTCCACCACGGCTGTTGTGCCGATTGTGCGGAGGGGGAAGCCATCTCTCCCGTTTTTCGTCACTTCCGCCCAGCAGCCACTTCCGGTTGGTAGCGTTTCAGTCGTCCACCGGTGGTATTACATTTAAAGCCCAGATGGTGCAAATGCGCAGCGGACGCGCTCAGCGGGCGCGCCTAAGGCAAGCCCGCCTGCACCCATCGGCGCATGGACCGGGCACAGGGCCACAACCCCTGGCCCTTTGAAGCCCCTTAACAAGACCAAGGTTAGCTGTTGCACTTTGTACCCATGTGGAGAGAAGGCAGACTGCTCTTGTGGTTTTTCACTCCCACAACCACAGATGACTAGAGCGTTCCACTCCCCCCGCCTCCCCTGAGCCACCACTCATCTAAACACACAGCGAGTGTAGAAATTCACTGTGGCCTCGCAAATGTCAGATCCCTTGCAAAACACAAGTACGAGATTGCAGACATGATCTCTAGCCTCAATTTAGACATTCTATTTATTACATAAACCTGGGCAGATGCTGCCTCTGACCCTGATTTTGTTACTGCAAACCCCATTGTTTTTCAGTCTTTCAGGGTTGACAGGCCAATAAAACAAGGGGGTGGAGTAGCGATTATTTTCAGGGAACAGTTTATGGCAACATTCCATCCAACTTCTACTCCTTTTCATGAGGCTCTTCATTTTGCACTTGAACTCAGCCCTAGGTCGACCTTTAGAGGCATTTTAATTTACCGTCCTCCTGGCGCTAGGAGCGCATATACTCAGAATCTAGACAGCCTTCCTGAACCAACTCTTTTAAACAATGAGTTTACTATCCTTGGAGACTTCAATTTTTATCTCGAAGATAAGGATGACAGGGAGACGAGTGTTCTACTAGATACAATGAGGGCCGTTGGCTTAGCCCAGCTAGTACAGACTTCCACGCATAAGGCTGGGCACACACTAGACGGCATTTTTACCTCGGCACAGGGGCTTACACTAAAAGAAACCCTTCCGCTGACATGGACTGATCATGCATTAATCATGTTCAACATCCCAGTCCCCATTGTCGGGCATGGGAGGACTACGAAGCCCCCTCCCTCGACCTATATGGAGTGGAATAATGTAGATAAAATTACCCTCCTAACTTACTTGGAGAATACACGTCCACTATTTAATGGTAACCCAGATCTAGCTGTCACTAAGTACACCGACTGGCTTAAAAACGCTGTTACGGCCTCGGTGCCTATAAAAAAAGCCTCAGGGAATAGGAGTACCCCTTCTGCCTCCTGGTTTTCTGATGCACTGCGGAAGGAAAAACAAAAGTGCCGTCGATTGAAAGTTGTTGGAGAGCGAACTACCACACAGCCGATAAAGTGGCCTACAGAACTGCCCTAACACAATATAAAAACCTTTTGATATCAGAGAAAAGGGACTTTTTCTCTAAACAGATTGAGAAAGCAAAAAACTCATCCAAAGAGTTATTTGCTGTTGTAAATAAACTAGCCATACTCAAGAACACGGGGATTAAGGGCGATCAAAAGTTTTGCGACGATATTGCAGCAGCCTTTAAAGCCAAAGTCCTGGACATTTATAAGGTCTTTGAGGATACATCAGCCCACCTTCCCACCACTCGACCAATAAGTCCTGAGTACAAAAATAACACCCTCCTCTGTTTCTCCCCAACATCATCGGAGGCAGTGGAAACATATATAAGAGAAGCGAAGTCAGGATCTCCTTCCGACCCATGTCCGCCGGCCTTTTTAAAAGAGATAGCAGAAGTGGTGAGCCCTGGACTCACAGAAATTTTCAACTCTATATTCAACACCGGAAATTTTCCATCTAGATGGAAAGATTCCTCCATCCTTCCACTGCTAAAAAACCCAATCTGGATGGGTCCAACCCGAACAACTATCGTCCAATAGCCCGGCTGCCGCTGCCAGCCAAAATAATCGAGAAAATTATGAATACTCAACTATCCCAATTTATTTGCGAAAACAATCTGCTTGATCAATCCCAGTTTGGTTTCCATCACGAGCATAGTACGGAAACGGCTCTCATCAAAGCCACTGAAGAGATCAGAGCGGTGATGGATGGAGGTGGCACAGCCGCCCTTGTGCTCATCGATCTGTCAGCCGCTTTCGATACTGTGGACCACGCTCTTCTACAGCAGCGGCTGGAGAGCCTGGGGGTCAGGGGAGCGGCATTAGCCCTGCTGTCCTCCTTTCTCATAGACAGGAGACTTACAGTATCGGTAGATAGGTATCATTCGGAGTCATATACCCTCCCGTGCGGAGTGCCATAGGGCTCTTCCTTAAGCCCATCTCTTTTTAATGTCTATGTCTCGGAACTGGCTCCTCTGATCCGCGATTTTGGGTTTAGCCTGTCTTCCTACGCCGACAACACCCAGATAGTGGTGGCTGCCTATAGAAATCAGGCCTCCCCGGCTCAACAACTTCAGAATTGCATGAGTGCAATAAATAGATGGATGGGCACACATTGTCTTAAACTCAATTCTGAAAAAACCGAGGTCCTCATTTTTGGCAACATGCAACCCAACTGGGGCAACCTGTGGTGGCCGGCAGAGATGGGTGAACCATCAAAACCAGCACACAAGGCAAAAAATCTGGGAGTATGGTTTGACAACAAACTAGCACTCTCACATCAGACAAATGCCATTGTCTCCGCCTCCCATTTTCTCATTAAGAAAATAAGGAAGATCTTTCCTTACATCCCCGAAGACACGAGGAAGACAGTGGTAACATCGCTGGTTCAGTCAAAATTGGACTATTGTAATGGGCTCTATCTGAACATACAGAAGCAATGTCTAAAAAGCTTCAGACTGTTCAAAACACAGCGGCTTGGCTGCTGGTTAACATTCCCAGGCACAAATCTGTTTCCAAAGAGATTCGTGGCCTGCACTGGCTCCCGGTAACACAACGGATCAAATTCAAGGCCCTTTGCCTGGCATACAAGGCACTGAGCCGCACAGGACCATTCTTTCTTCAAAATCGTTTCGTCTGGTATGAACCAGCCAGACAACTTCGGCTTCTGGCAAAACCTAGAATTCGATCTTCCCACTGGGGCGGCCGTAGTTTTTTCTACGGCACCGCTAAACTCTGGAATGCGCTCCCCATTGAGCTCAGAAGTGCCAACTCTCTCACCATCTTTAGGAAAGGGCTAAAAACCTGGTTATTCCAGAATTAGATGCCGGGTCGGGCCCACTATGTTCTCAGCGCCAAGACACCCCTGGGTATTTGTGCGCTTTATAAATCCCACTAACATTAACATTAACATTATGTACAAAGTTCATGCCCGACGTCATCCTTAGGCCGACACAGTAATACAGCGAGGTAGGACCCCTGGGGAGACCTATGGGTATATATACATCACATCTTGCTAAGATAGCTAGGGGAGACCGAGACTTCCCGACAGACACACTGACCAGAGACGCTGAGGTTCCTGCATGCAGACACTCCAGCTTGCAGTAGTCTAACATCCCTTGTAGTGTGTCAACCTCGAGACCAGGACGGGGTCCCACAGTCTCTCAATTCAGGTAATGGGGTTGACTTTATCCTAGAGGGATTCTTGGGCTAACACCTTCACACATGCTAGGTACATTTAGGTACATCAAGTTAGGGAAGCATCATAGGAGTACGCATCTTTTTATCATGTGTTTTATATATTCGTATGTATCCATGATTATTGCAAGATGGTAGAACTATACTATCCATTTACCTTTTTAGTACTACTAATCATTTATATCGTATACTGTCTAATGGTTGTTGCAGCTCATCTATTCTACACCAGAATAACAACTGTTCAATAAATACTTATTGAAAACACCCAGCCTGATTATTCTGTGTACCTCTCTGAGACAGACTAAGTAAGCACGAGTGACTGAGCGAAAAGTAGTATATTGTTTCCATGGTCCTGAGGGATCAGGGTTGTCATGTTCGATGGTTGCCAGGAACTATTCTCTCCTTGGTAAGAGGAGACTCTAGTGGCACTGTGAGCTAGTTGGTACAAAAGGCCAACATACTCGGTGAGGGTGTTCAGAAACAGTCTAACACCAATCCTACAGTGTATGCTGTCCAAACGCGCAGATCCTGTATAATTGTTATAGGAGCTACACGACATGGCGCCGCCAACGTTGGTTGGGTAATTATTTAACAGTAAAATCTGAGTAGTTCAGTCATGCTAGTCTCAGAGACCCCTACTCACAACTCCTCAGAGCATCAGCATTTGTCATGGACTGTCCTAGAGGAGAAGCAGTAATTTTACCAGCATTTTCCGACCCTGTTCCCAAATATCTCAAATATACATATGCACGGGAGTGGGCGGCAGCCCTGGCCCCGGCATTATACAAAAACCATGTTGGATGGGATGAGGATTCAACCCACCACATTATTCCATTAAAAAATACTCCGACTGCACAGAGGCAGTATCCGATAAAGCAAGAAGCTAAAAAACAGGTCAGGGAGATCCTAGATCAACTTGAGTACCAAGGCGTGATTGAAACTTGCACCTCTCAAATGAATAACCCTTTGTTTCCCGTAGCAAAACTGGACAATTCATATCATTTAGTTTTGGATTACAGACATTTAAACACTTGCACTAAGACAGTTGCAGTTCAAAATGCACACAGTGCCGCATTAATGAATAACATTATGCGGAAAAAAGACAAAATGACATTAGATATCTTAAATGGATTTTTTTGCCAAAATATAGTGCCTGAAAGCAGGTATTTAACCGCATTCTCCGCGTTAGGCTCCCAGCGTCAATTTTGTAGATTGCCCCAGGGGTGTAAGAACAGCCCGGGGTTGTTTTCAGCTAGAGTAACTGAATTACTTCAAAATTTGGATGAAGAGGCATTATCCTATGTGGATGATATTTATCTAACGGATGATGACCTGGAGGAACACTTGAACAGAGTGAATACCATAATTTTGGGATTTGCATCTGTGGGTTACAAATTTAACTTTAAAAAATCAAAGATAGCCCACCTCAATGTCCTTTTTCTGGGATATGAGCTTTCAAGTGAAGGGAAAAGCCTAGCAGCTAACTTTTTAGAAAAGTGTGCGCTGCTTCAACCTCCAAAATCATTAAAAAACTTACAATCAACCCTGGGATTCCTGAACTTTGGCAGAACATACATTTTGGATTATGCAGAAAGGGTAAAACCTTTCTACGATTTAATAAAACCTGACTTTTCAGTTAGACAATGGACACAGGAACACACAGATATCCTTCGCTCCCTACAAGGTGATATGATAGCTTCAAAATACTTACAGACACGTGTAAATGTATGCAACTTAGTGATCCGCATAGTTGTGGGGCAATCAGGGTACACATACCTTACATACAATGAAGGTGAAATGGTACCAATAGCATACAAATCACATTTGTACATGAATGCTGAGATGCGCTTTGCATCAACAGAAAAAATTCTAACAGCAGTACAGACTGCTGTAGTGAGAGAAAGAGCACTAGCTCAAGGGAAGCGTATAATTGTCGTTACCCCAGTTCCAGCTTTAGAGGCTGCGACAAAAGCAAGCGTTCCCAACCCTAAAGCCTTACATCCAAGATGGATACAATTGGCTAATTCCCTCACTGCAACAGATGTAGAATACAGGTACGACCCAAGTCTAAAAACACAAGCATTTCTGCAATACGAACAAGAATATCCTCTACCAAATGAATTAATGCCTCTGGCTCAGTATGAATATATAATTTACACTTATGGGTCTGCTCAGCCGGCCATTGATGGGTCTGCTCAGTCGGCCATAGGGAGTAAACAACAATACAGCGCTGCATGTGCTATCGTTAAAGGACGCATGCAGGATGGAAAATGTCATCCAAGTTGTACAAAAACCCAGTCTCTAGGAGACTGCACCGCACAGCTGGCAGAATTAAAAGCCCTGTTACTGGCACTGGTAAATATGGATCAAGAATTCCCCACACTAATTGTGTTTGATTCCTTTTACTGTGAACAGTCATACAATGAATACTTACACCACTGGGGTCAAAATGGATTCAAGGACGCAAAAGGTGGCACAATTAAGCATAAAACGCTATGGGAACCGGTAGTGGAGTTGAAAAACGAACTACCAAGGGCTCACGTGATACACACACTGAGTCATCAACATGATGCCGTTCACGTTGAAGGGAATTCATTGGCTGATGAAGCCGCAAAGGGGGCTGTACGGACGGCTTCCGTAGCTGCAAACTCGTTCAAAAACGAGAATAGACGGTGAGATTATGGTTGCAATTATTGCTGCACACAATAAGACAGCAGTACCGAAAAGATTTCTAGTCAAGTACTCCAACACGTTAGATGCAAACAACGTTCCATTTGCTCAGATTCCTGGAGTCAGTGATAGAGTAATACCAAATATGGATCGCAGGTTAGGGTTAATTCTAGCAGCACACGAGGGTATAGGTTCTGCACACGCAGGAGTTACAGCAACTGTTTCTCTACTGAAACAGCGCTACTGGTGGGCAGGATTATCAAAGCAAACTAAGGGCTATGGGGCTGATTCCGATTTCGGCTGGAAGGGCACCGAACGATGGTCGGAGCCCTTCCGACCGAATCGGAACGTGCCGGCCGGATTCCTTTCCGACCGAGCCATTCCGATGGGCTCGGTCGGAAAGGAATCCGACTCGGATTTCTGGATGGCTTACGACGGGCTTGGAGAGCCCGTCCGCCGTCCGGAAATCCTTCAGTACTCCCCTGGCCGCCTCTTCACGACAGAGGGAGTACGATGGCAGTATTTCACTGCCTTTTCGTGCCGGTCTTTCTGGCACGAAAAGGCAGTTGGTAACTGTCTTTGGGGGCCCCCAGTAGGGCCCCCATGGGTGCGAGGCCGCCGAATGTCAGCCTGGGCTGTTGATCCCTGCACCCGGTGGCAGGCACCTTGGGGTGCTGGCCACAGGGTGCAGGGATGAACTGCACCCCTGCTTATCACAATGCAAGCATGCATTCCGCCCGGAATGCATGCTCCCATTGTGAAGTATACGAGTGCGACCGAATAAGGTTCGGTCGCATCGTACTTGCAGGACCGTAACCGACGACAGCAGGTCGGTCGGTTACGGCTCCTGGACGATGTCGGACGGACCTGAGTCCGTCCGACATCGGAATCGGCCCCTATGTCTTGAAATGCGACATCTGTCAGCAGATGAAAGGCTCCATCGTAACACGTCCAGCGCAGACACCATTGCTAATATCAGACAAACCACTTGCGTGTGTTTATTTGGACCACTGCGGCCCCTTACAAACAGATGGGGCTTACAGGTATATCATGGTTGCAGTGGATTCCTTCTCTAGATTCCTATGGGTGTGGCCCCAGCGCTCGGCTGACGCTCAAATTGTTATAAAAGATTTGCGAGTCTTTATAGGGACATACGCAATTGGCACATTGCATTCTGACCGTGGCCCCACGTTTAGCTCTAGGGCTTACAAGGAAGGCATGGGAGGTTTGGGTGTAGCATTGCGGTACTCCTCTCCTTACCATCCTGAGGGAAATTTGGTAGCAGAAAGGAAAAACCGGGACTTAAACTAGTCTTTAACAGCTAGAGTATTAGGCTCAGGTGAGAGTTGGGTAAAACATTTGTATGGAGTGCATTGAGCGTTGAACAACATGCCAATAAGCTCTCTAGGGGGTGTCACTCCTTATGAGGTCCTATTTGGGACGAGAATGTGGGTACCTGATCTTGATTGTGAAGGCACAGTGGCGGATGAAAAACCTTTTGACATCCATAAACGTTTGGCTGTTTTACAGGAGCTAAATGAATCCAGGGCACTACAAAGCAATGTTCAGGTGAAACAGACCGCCACTGGGGAAGTCAAGTCTGTCACGGCAAGACCTGTCTGGATCCCTAAAGTCGGTGATCTGGTCAGAGAAAAAATAGTGGACAAAAAAGAATTTGGGCCATCATACAGAAAGCCTGTACCTGTCCTGGCAGTTGAAGGAACAAGAACTGTACTTCTGCCGCCTCTTGCCGGAAAAAAGGAGAAAAGATTTGTCTCAATTGACCTAATCAAACCACACTATGTGGCCGATACTGAGCAGTAGGCCACGTGGACTCCGGAGTAACAGACAGCCTCCTCTCGCCACTATACAAGAAGTTCAAACAGAAAGACTCATCACGTTTGAAGAATCACCTGCACGGAATGATGGACTATGCAACAAATGGCATAGAACTCGTTCCTCTTGAAAATTAAATTAATCAAATTCAAAACCAGAATGAAAGACAACTTTCAATTTGGCCAAACACAGATATCTACATCAACATGCCTCAACAAGAGCAAGCTACAGTTTCCACAAGACCTGCGGAAATACCGAAAATTGATCGAACTGCATCTGGCTATTTCATTGACTTTGATACTTTTTCATTGGATCCCAGTGAACCTGAAACAAACCAGCCCGAAGAACTCGCCAGCAGCAAATAAAAGATTTTCTGAACTTTCTTAAAAAGACTTACCTGGTATCACCTTGGGTGGAACTGTGGGTAATCACCGGGATACTTTTCTTTCTTTTCTGGATAGGCTTAGTGACTGTCTTTAGTATGCTTATAAATGGAACGTATCGTCGAGAAAGCTCTGCGGCACAAAAAGTGAATGTGATTCTGAAACCTCATCTATCATCACATCTTGAAAAAAGAGACCTACCATCAGTGAACATTTCAGCAGTTCCTATACCTGATGGTATAGTGTGGGACAAGGTTGATTACAATATATTTGGCCCGACCGAACTTTTAAAAATACCACATTTATTTAAAATTTCATTAACCTAAGAAGTGCCACGGGCCGATCTAATCGGCCCTGTGTTAAAAGTGAAAGTGCTCAGGCCGATCTGATCGGCCCATGAGCTGACACTCATTTGGGAGGGGTTTATTTCCTGCTATGCCTCTTGAAAATCGAAACTAACCTCTAATTCCACTCAGGAACATCTCCCTCTTTCTTCACAGAGCTGTATTTCTCCATATTCTGTCAGACTTGCAGATATTTCGTCTTTTAAAAGTTGCGGAGAAATCATGTTTACAAGATAGAAACCAGTCTGCTGAAAGCTGCACTGGTCCTTCTAGACCACTAGAGGGCGCAGATAGAGACGTTGTTCTAATCTGCCGTCAGCCCCAGAGACAGTGCGGCCAGTGTGAGCGCGTGACTTGACTGAATCGTTTTGGGTTTGAACTGCAGACCACAGAAACCAGCGAAGGTACGGCTCATTTATTTCCCAAACAATACATTCACTTTACTTTTGAATCTTGGGTGACACGAGTATTCTCCTTTATTTTCATTCCTCCAAATACTCCCACCCTTATTCCCTCTTCTCTTACTATTATGGGGTCAGTCCACATTTCCATGTGTGCAGCTGCCTGTTTCCCAATTGTTTCCGCCTTCCTGCTACGTAAGTAAAATGAAAACCATAGAGCCTTTTTCTGTGTATGGACTGTTACAATCAATTTTGCAAAAGTTGTTCCAACTCACCTGCTGCCTTCCATGCCAGTACCACTGCGCCACGGTTCTTTCAAAAGGCACAGGCCGGCTGCCCAGGCTTGCAGTCACAGTCTGATTTGATTCTAACAGCCCATACATAGACAAAGGCTCTATGGTTTGCATTTTACTTATGAATGTTATTTTATTGAACACGTAGCACCGAAATCTCCAGCCGGAAGACGGAAACAATTGGGAAACAGGCAGCTGCACACATGGAGCAGCGGACTGACCCAATAATAGTGACACTGAGCCTGCTACCATTGCACGAGATGTCTGCACAGTGAGTCCGACTACCGCACTACATGCAGCACTGAATAGGCAAGACTCGAGCACAGGTGACAGCAACAAGTCTGCTACTGAGACATTACAGCTGGGGTCCGTGTTTTTCATGCTGGGGCCTCACAGCCTTTGACTTGACTGATTGCTTGTGGCAAGGAGGATCCAGGGGGCAATGTGGGTGAAGACTGCTCTGAATAAATAACAATAATGCTTCAATTATTCTGAGCTGCCTGTAGTCCTAAGAACTGTGCAGTCACGCAGTCTGACTCTGCTCTGCTCAGTTTTTAGCTGCCTGCCATTGGCCCACTTTAGTTCTGTGACTTCTTAGTTTCTCATTGCTCAAATGGGTGTAATTTTTGATTTTATGTTTACCTCGTCTGTCACTCATAACCTGAAACCTTGACAGCTATGTATTATAGCTTCGCCAATTCCGTTCTCTCGTATTACAGCAGTGTCAGCAGGCCTTGTAAGCATGGCCCCAATGAAAATAGAGTTGTATTGAAGTGTCATAAATGTCTGGCAGGGGTGGAGGTAGCAATGTGCTTATGGGGCAGCACAAAATAGAGTAATCAGGGGTTGCAACATGAATGGAGCAGGGCACATCATACTTTCATTACCTTGAATCATGTAGGTCGATATTTTAAAAATATTTGTGATAAAATTCGAGCATCAAAGTGTGCAGTGAATATATTATAAAATATGAAGGGATCAAGTAATAGCAGCGAAAATGAGGACGGTGATGCATGCATGTGACACAAGTATTTTTTCATGCACTAATGGGTACATTCTGTAGAACGGGCTTTTGCAATCTGACCTCTTCAAACTGAAGATATACTTGGCTATGATTTAATTTTAGTGGTTGTGCAATTATCTCGGCCTGTCTTACCTGACAAGCTTATCAGTAAGAACGATTTATGTGAGTAAAGATCTCTCTCATGAAATGAAAACACAATTTGCTGCTTCCTAACTGGTATTTCCTATCAAGCAGCTTTACAAACGAAAGGCTCTGGGTTGAAAGCTGTGGTTTCACACTTTTCCAAGTTGTGCCATGTACATGTTTTTGCAGCCTTGAACAGTATGCAACTTGAACACATGGGGAGGCAACTAGTTTAATTATTTCATGTAGGATGGATGGAAGGACGAAAGCATTTGTGTTTTCAATACTATGGCCGTGTTTGTTGATAGGCTTCAGACTACTTTTTTCGGAAAGACCTGTACGTTTTTTGTGAATTCAGGTGGTATGTAAGGAGCAGGCACAGTGACAAGATGGACGAAGTTTGGGTGAGGGAGGTGGGCTGAGTAATTACCAGCAGCAATGAAATATGCTCCAGACTGTCAGAGTCTTGCACCCAGTCATACCAGTTGAGGGATGAAAAAGGCACAGAATGCTCAGCCAGTTTCTGAGATAGTACTTCATGTGTCTATCTCCCTGATGTCACAAGTTGCTATCATTTAGCAGCTCCAAGGAATCTGCTTGTACAAAACATCATGATGAGACCAGTGTGGCTACAGACACCTGGCTCCTATTACCTACTACCTATCATATAAATATGGGAATAGGTAGTTGTATGTGAGTTTTTTTTTACCGTGTTAGATGTAATTGTTCGATATCGCAATCGTGCTACTTATTTTTTTGCTGACTAGACACCTAATGCATACAAAGACACACTAGTATTTACAAACCGAGGCCCAACTGCAGACCACAAAAGCAACCGGCCTCTGTTTACTCTTGAGAAGCTTGGTTTCCTACCCATTTGCAAAAATAGATGCATGTAACATTTTAATGCACTATTACACATTTAAAATTTGCAAAAAGCAAAAGGGCAGCCGGATTTTCCTGCTGCATATTTTCAAGGTACACTTTGCTGTATTATGTTTTACTTGTAGGAAAAGTGTCAGGCTGGACCTGGACTTTCCCCAGGTTTCGAAAATGTATTATTGTGGCAGTCGAGCATTTTTACAAAAATGAAACATCCTCACAGACTAAAATTTACAGACCTTGTTGGGTTGGAAGGAGCTATATATTCACAAGGCTGTGTTGTGCGAGGAGAGTCTGGTGAAAAGGTAGATGGTTTTATCACTCAGGTGAGTTTTTGTGATCTTGTGCCTCGCCCCATCAACCCCTTCCTTCCCTTATGCTGAAACAAGCAGAAAGAGGGAGGTGATTCCCATTTCAAATAGCATGGTATATATATTGTGAGAGTATTTGAGTATTCATAAGTGTTGCTTTATATTTACTGGTTTGTGATGTGTTAGACTGGGTGTTGCTCTCTGTGGATATGTATGTGGATGTCTGTGATGTTGAGCATGTCTGAGGTCTTGGTCTTTGTTCTTTTGGGTGTATGAGGGTATCTCTGGGTGTATCGTAGTGTCTTCAGGGCGATTGGGGTGCTATTTAGCTGTTTAGGGTGTGTGGTGTGAATGTTTGTACCTGGCTGTTGAGTGTGATTGTAGGTGTTTGGGGGATTTGTAAGAGTATCTTGAATGTTGTGAGCTGGCGCAGATTGAATGTTTGGCCATGTTTTGTGGATGTTTTTTTTTTTAAACTTTATTTATCCTTTTTGTTATTAATGCGCACAATGAAGAAATGACATTTTCATACACCATGACAGAGTAATTACAACAAGTGTTTGTAAAAGAGTAATTCATCCTTGGTCCACACACCAGAGTGCAAGAGCACGTTCAATCAATTTGCATATCTTCTCCCACACCTTAAGACTTTCAAAAATACACATTTGGTCTGTTCCTGTCAGAGAACCCCGGTCTACACAGCTCATACATCGTAAAGAAACAGCCGCATGATAAAACAAACATCATCAAAATTAAACTTAACCCAGACCAGTGGGGACAATACCTGCAGGTTGTGCTGCTGGAGGGGTGGAGCTAATTCGAAGGAGGTGGGTCTTCAGGGGATGCCAAATGTCTTTTGGCCTGGAAGCAGGGGGATGCAAAGACGCAAACAGGTCACAATTAGTGTTACAGTATGTGAGGCTTGCCAGCCAGGCATTAGTTGTGGGGGTGACCTTGTTTCCCCAGTGCATAGCAATTTCCCTCTTTGCAAGGAGTAAGGCAATTGCTGTGAATTTCTGCAATTTTTTCGGGAACCCAAGTACATAACCCAACAGCGCGACCTCCGGAAGGGGTACAATCTCCTGTCCTATCATGTGCGACGAGCGCATAAATGGACCTCCAATATTCTCCTATTTTTGCACAGTTCCATGTCATATGTGCAAAGTCGGCATGAGGGCCCCACACTTCGGGCAGTTATGTGACCTATCTGGGTCTATGGAGTTGATTTTCGCCGGTGACATGTATGTCCTCCACAGATATTTGAAATGAATCAACTTGTGTCTGCTGTTAAGTGAAACCTCCTTTGTCTGAGAACAGCAATATGCCCACTGTGAGTCTTGTATTGTGTGATCTAAATCCCGCTCCCATGCTTCTCTAATTCCAACACCTCTGCCAGGAACCAGAGCCATGGAAGCTCTGTAAAGTTTTGAAATCAAGTGATCCCCCTCTTTGCTGGCAATCAATAACGTTAATGGTGAGAAGGACTCAGGTTCCAAAGGGAAGTTAGCAATCCTCTCTCTAAGTGCTCAACGAACTCTACATAAGACAAATTGATCCATAAAAGTGGCACCCCTGAACCGCTCATCCTCCGTAGAGTTGAACACATGTCCCCCCGGAAACAATTCCCCGAACTTCTCCAGGGAGTAGGAATCAAAAGTACGGTGTACCAATTTCTCCTACGTGACGGGGAGCCATGGGTTGTTGCTCAATGGTATCTCAGACGAGTAAACTACACACCCGCCCATCACTCGTGCCAACTTATGCCAGGCCCAACTTGTCGTTGAGACTGTTTGAATGTCGCGGGGGTCCCGAGGGAAAACCCGCGGCAGGACTGTTCTCAACGGAGCTGGCAATACCAAGTCAGCTTCAGGTTTCGCATAGGGAATCCATGCATCAGGGTAATACCAGGAGTGTGCAAAGCTACATTGAGCTACCAAATAGTAGACCTGGAAGTTTGGGACTCCGAGCCCTCCCCTCTCATATGGCAGGGTCAATGTGTCCCAGCCAACTCTGGCCCTCTTCCCTCCCCAAACAAGTCTGGTAAGGTGGGATTGGATAGTTTTTTTTAAAAACTGTTGGGGAGTGGGCTGGGGATATTGTGAAATAGATACAAGAATTTAGGGAGTACCACCATCTTTATGATTGCTACTCGGCCCGCCATTGATAAGGGAAGTTTTTGCCAGGCTTGCGTTGGCTTTTCTTTTCTCTAAAGGCGCATGCCAATACCCCTTTCTTTCTCATGTACTTAGGGGTATATTCACAAGAACGTGCGCTAAACATCTCCAAAAAATGTTAACGCAACTTTACACATCGCAGTCTATCGCGGGAAAATAACCCAGTGTTAACGTGGAATTCACAACACGGCGGTACCATGCGAAGGTTTGCCGAAAACGCGGCCAATGTCCACGATACAACCACCGCGACGGAGATAAAAACACAAACCCCAACGCAAAAAAACGTGCGATGAGCCCATTCGCGATGAGGAAAGCAGCGATAAGCAGCGCCAGGCCCGTGACACACACACGGCAGGCGGGAATAAGCACAACAAAAGCAGGAAAAGGGAAGACAAACCCAACAGAAAACAACAGCGAAGCACAATGGAGGCAGTCGGAGCCAGTACACAACCCCACAAGCCCCATTGGCAACAAAACAATGTACATGGCAGTCCATCGTGGACAAGGGGAATGCAGCCGGAGAGCGGAGGAGGACAATGGAAGAAAACCAGAACAGCTGGAATGATGCAAAACGCAAAAACAAGCAGAAACACGCCAACAACCAGAAGGCAGCAATGCACACCGGAGGTGGGAGTCCAGCGCCACACCAGGAGCTGGATGACATGGAGGAAATGGTGTCCACCACATCAGTCTGGAGATGGTGGCAGGAGTCGGGGACCGGAAACTGCTCAAAATCAATAGACACAACAGCAACAGGGAGAGGAACGACCAGGGACTGGGGGACGGGGGAGATGGGCACAATGGCACACATGCACAATTAAGCACAGCACAACTGCAGACAAACCATGCCCAAGAGTAACAACACCAACCAAGAGCACAAGTCACACAAGTCGGCAATATCACACCACTGAACAAGCACAGAAGTGAAAACCACACTGCCTGAAAGGGAGAAGGGTGAGCCAAAACAGAGCTGAAGGGCCATCTCACACACAATGCAGCACACACACATAGGAAGCAGAGCACCCCAACATCGAACACAATGTGGTACAAACACCAACATTTGCACAACCTAACACAGGACACAAGTGCACCCGCTTGTGGCCGGTAAATGGCCATACGCATCTAGCAAAGCACGAAACAGGGACATGATAATGCACAAGTACCAACCCACAGCCCTGATGGGGTAGCAATGCATGTATGGCAGGGACCCAGAGAGGCCGTGACACACACATTTGCATACATATCAACACCCATCAGAGTTGGAGACAAGTGAAGGTGCGGAAACTTCACCAACAATTGCGTGTCAGTACAGCCAAGAGAAGTGCCACAACATGCAGACCAATGCAGCAGCATGTCTGAATGAGGAACGTTGGAAAGTGCCCATGTCCCCCCCGGGGGAGTCCATCACCCACACAAGTTAGTGCCAACGCGCGCTGGTTGTCCGCGCATGTATCCGAAGTCCAGGCCAATGCAGCCATGTCCACTGTTGTCTTGGGACATGTAACCAGATCCCCAACATGCAACCAGGCGCCGGGACATGTGCAATGGGTCACATTCAGTTGTGGCTGCAGGTACGTCGTCACTCGTCCATGAACGTGAGTGCAGCAGTGTAGGCCAACATTTCCAACATGAGCTCATTGTCGACTACATCTAACATGTCGGCGACGTAACCCATCAGCTGTTCCGGACAGATGTGCTGACTCCAACCCCTGGCCCAAGAAGCACTAAAGCACAATAGGGGAGCGGCTCAATGTGGTCACTGCACACGACGACTCGTGCAATCTCCCAGATCCAGTTGCCAGCATGCATGCCAATCATCCAGGCATGCCATAAACGGGCATCACGGTGACACTCCTGGTCATGGTCCAACAGGGGGCGCACACACACGTCGAAATCCAGGTCAGCTACAGTTACGTTGGAGAGGCAGACATCCATGGTCCACTCGAATATGCACGAGCGACAATGCAACACAGGCTGAACGCAGGTGACGTTGGCAAGGCGGAAGCTTAGCCGGTAACTGATCCGCAGCACTGCCAATGGCAGTGCCCCCAGTACATGCAGCAGACGTGCACGGTACCGGTCCACGTGACTGGAGTTGTGCATGTGTCCGGGATGGTCTGCCATTGCGTCAGTGGCTCTGCTTGAAGCGGCACCGTGCTGACCCGCACCAGTCCTGTGGATGAAATGCCACAGTTCGGATCAATGAGCAGTGTCTGTGTGCAACGGGTGCAGGCCTGGGGTGGGGTGGGAGTACGTGTGAAGGCCATTTCACACACGCTAACTACGACCAAGGACTTCTGTGTGTGGGATGTGTACACGTTGGTCTCACGTCGGGCAGTGCGTAGTGTGGGAGTCGCCAGCAAATGCTATCGTATCTGTCAGGGGGTGCTGGGCACATGCAAGTCCCAGCTTGGAGCTGCAGATGTGCTTCCGCCTGATAGTTCAGACAAAGGACCTTTCATCCCTACAGTAACTTTACCATCTGCTTGCATACAGGAGATGTACAGAGGCCTGTCGTGGGTGGGGTGGGATGTCTGCGACCCAGGGAATCATGGATGATATGCCGAGCACGTGGCACATGAGCGGCCTCACTGTGTGTTACGTTGCCTCACAGCTGCTCCTCCCTCCCATGAGCCCCCACACTTGTGTGCGCTGCGCGGTTGTATCACGTGCACTGCTACGGCACACCATTGTCATGCCTATTCGCGCATGTCCTGCGGCATTCCAATCACACCGTGACACTGCCGTTTGGAGGTGGTGCATGCCACTTTACAACATCGACTGCTGCGGCCCTTGTGGCGGCCACACCAGAACACAGAGACACACTTACCGCACTTCTTGCACACGGACATGTCCGAGACACCCCGTTCCCCTTGCCGGATAGGCACACCCCTGCGCTGACCTGTGTACGCCGGACCAGCACACGCCGCTTGTGCATGCAGGAGGATGCGTGCGTAGCTACATGTCCAGGCTCACTGCCAACGCTGAGGTGACATGGTAACGTCCGCTGAAGACAGCACACTGTGATGTTGCAGGGCCCGTGCCCATCATGCTAACACAATGACCACACGGACACACTTGCTCAGACTCCTCCATAACTTACGCAAGTCACAGTTCCACATGTGTGACCTACTGGACCGCAGTGTAGGCCGGGGGCAGCGGTCAGCACGGGCCAACAGACACGTGGCGTGTGCTTGCGATGCAGGGTATGGGACACTGATCGAAGGGAGTTCAGTGATATAAACTCTGCAATAAACATCTGGTCACTGCCGTTCTGTACTCAAGACACAGTTCCACATGTGGGACCTACTGGACCGCAGTGTAGGCCTGAGCCCTCATCCACGTGTTGCCGGCTTGCGTTGAACAGGGTTAGTGGCACCACGTGTCGCCGGCTTGCATTGAACAGGGTTAGTGGCACCACGTGTCGTCGGCTTGCGTTGAACTGGGTTAGTGGCACCACGTGTCGTCGGCTTGCGTTGAACAGGGTTAGTGGCACCACGTGTCGCCGGCTTGCGTTGAACAGGGTTAGTGGCACCACGTGTCGCAGGCTTGCGATGCAGAATTTGGCTTCACGGACCGGAGGGAGTATAGTGATGTGGACGCGGCCACAGACTTGGGGTCACTGCCATTCAATACTCACGACTCAGTGCAACATGTGCCAACAACTGGGCCGAAGAGTACGCCGGTGGGGTATGTCAATGAAAAGGGAGTGCTGTGGGCCAGCGTCGTGGAGGCCAGCGATGGTCTGCGGAGGCTGCAAAGGTCGCGGGACTGGGGCTTGGAGCTTGCACCGGCACGTGGTGGGCCCTCTTTGACACACGCTGGTGTCGGCAGGTGAGCGGAGCCTCCTTGGTGTGCTGGGGCAGGCATGACGTGTCTGGGGACCAGGGGCCGGGGTGCAGCAGGCGCACAGGGACGCAGGCCCCGCCGTGCACGGCGCCGGCCTCGTGGCAGGCTGAGAGGCGCCACCCTGGCAGACACGTTGGCCATTCCGAATGAGAACCACGCCCAGTGCGACGGGCTTTTTATTCACACCCCTACGCAGGCCTGGCGTACCCAGGGCCAACCCACTCCGCCGGCGCATACAGGGGGGACGTAACGGGCGACATTTCCAGGTTCTGGCCCACAGCCTGTGGGGACATGGTAGCGTCCACTGGCCACTGCACTCCATGCACCACCAGTTAATGTCCACATGGCCATTTCCGTGGTTTGCACACTGAAGTCTGTCCGGCACATCCTCGCCACACCTGGCATTGGGTAGGTTCTCATTCATTGGTCACTTGCTGCTCTCACACATGCCTGCTCCAGGCCTCTCCTCACATTCTGCTATTGTGTGGCTGTGGTGCCATGCGGTGGCTGGGTTGTGTGCATGGCAAGCCCAGGTTCCCAATGGAGTCGTGTTGCTGTGTCGGGTCGATTGGCATGTTGTGTGGCATGTTGCATGTAGTTTTGCTGCGTGCCATTGCCAGTGTCGTGAATTGCATGACTGTGGAGTGGAGGTGTGTGGTGTGTTCATTTGGTACTTACCAACGAGCAATGCATTTCCATAGGTGCCATCCTGGGAGAGCTGGTTGATGATGGACTGTCGGGAGATGTATGAATCATGCACACTGCCTGGGGAGTTGGCCACAACATTGTTGAGGAGTCCCAGGTGGTCCACTATTGCCTGCACATTGATGGAATGCGTGTGCTTTCTGTTGCGGTAGTTGTGTGCAGTGTCGGCAGAGGGCACGAGGGGTACATGTGTGCAGTCGATTGCCCCCAACACGTGAGGGAATCCAGCTATGGCGTAGAAGCCTTGCTGGTCTCCAGCTGCTCCTGCGCAGTGTGGGTGAAGTGGAGGTGCTGGGGTACCAGGCTGATGATGGCATCCAGGCCAGGTGTGATGAACTTGGATTGGGCTGGCTGTGAGACTCCTCCGACTCTGGCAGTTGTGGGTTGTAAGGTACCAGAGGCCAACATGTGCAGCACAGCCAGCAGCTTTGTCTGCGGAGGGATGTTGGTTGTCTGCTGTGTTGGTACCGTCAGCCGGTGGGCGATGTGGGTCAGGATGCGGGGGATGGTTGTCCTTTTGGGCCGGTAGTGGGCAATGACCTCCTCTGGCGTTAGGTCTGTGCGGCTGGTGCGTTTACGGTGGGTCCGCTGTCTTTGTGTACGCTGCCTCTGTGGTGGTCAGGTGGGGGGGGCGGGGTGGGTACTGGGGGTTATGGCGGGCCTGGGGGTGGTGGCGTTGGGTGTTGTGGCCCTCATGGGTCTCTGAGCTGCATGATCATTGGCTCCATGGCATCTGTGGGTCTTCAGATGTGGCTCTTGGCTGGGCTCCCTTTCATACTGCAGGTAGTCGTCCTGCTTAACACCAGCAAAAGGCAGGTGTTAATTCCCTGCTGCTACCGCGGCTTATCGCCTGTTTTTGGTTCGCATCGCAGATCTGGCAGTTCGTTGTGAAAGTGGTGTTGTGGTGTTTTCGTGAGTTTTTGCACGGGAACGCCTACTCTGCATCTCATTAGGGTTAGTTGGTGGTGTCACCCGTGGAGATAAATTTTGCGGCAGTTATCGCGGGAATACTGGTGATGTCTGCTGTTTGCACCCGCTTGTGAATGGGGCGTTAAATCTATCTCCACTTTTGATGTGTTAAGGTGGCAATAACTCGGCGATAAGTCCTTGTGAATATGCCCCTTAGTCATTTCTGCCTGCAATTTGGCCCTTGCAATCTCTGGAGGCAGCCCTTTAGAGTTTGCCCGCACTGTTCCTGTTAACAGAGTTTTGTTCTCAAGTAGCTTCTCCGCTAGACTGACACTTGTGTAATAGTTGTCAGTCATTAGATGATACCCTTTACCTACTAAATCACACGAGTGGAGAATACTCATCACCTTGTTGAATACAAACTCCTTTTCTGTTCCTATTGTTTTATCCTTCCCAGATTATAAATCTACATGAAGGACATAACTGTTACTGCTGTCACAGAGAGGTCAGGAGAGTCGAAGAGATACAGGAGATTGTATAAAGAGGTGCAAGAGAGGTGAAATTGTAGAGTGAGAGTACAAAAAGACAAGGTGGAGCTGCAGGAGAGGTGAATTGGATGTGGAAGCAAATATGGTGCCTGCTAAAAGAGACTGGTTTGAAAGTGGAGTTACAAGTGGAGAGTAGGTCGTGAAGGGAGACGTGTTTGAACAAGATCGCATGACAGAGTGGGATCTAGTGGAGTAGAGAGTCAATCATGGTTCCGTGCTCTGAGTTAGTGCACTCAGCTTTACCTGACCTAAATAAACATGATCCTGGCACAAGTACTTTTTGAGCTCTGTTCTGCAACCCTCAGAAGATGTGGAAAACCTGAAGCAATTGCGAAAAGATTTTTTGTGATGTGTTGCGTTAGGGATGTTTGATAGGTATTTTTGGGGACACTATAGCTACCTTTGCTTGATTCGTATCGGGATATGGCTGACAATGTTTTCAACTTGGCTTCACATGCCATGGGGACGGGTGGCATTGCAATGACATAGGGATTGTGTTGTACAACTGCAACGCCCTACCTTCACAGAGTAAGACTATTCCTGTCTCAGCCTCTGAAGGCTATCTCAGGTGATAAGGTCACCTGTGAACTCTTATGTACCTGAAGCAAACTACTTTATCAATCGGCCCACTGTGATGTTGAATCTGTCCATGGAAGTTTTTTGTGGGATTTTTTACAAGTGCCTGGTGGGGGTGCTTTTTGACACCTGGAGGGAGTTGCATACCTGACTGCTATATTGGATGATATTAACCAAATTAGAGGGGGTGGGGTGAATAACCTGTCTAAAACCTGGGCATTTAGCAGTATTGCAAAGGAAGGGTTCTCTATAGGGATAAATCAAGCAATCATTTGTCAACAATAGTCAACTTGTAGGTATGTCTAAAGCAGTGGGATCTATGGGTGTCTGTGCATATTTGTGTTTGATTGTAGGCATAAGTGAATGGCCCAATGAAAAGGTGTCATCCTCAATCACACTTGGTGTCATTTTGGAAAGTTGGGAAAGTCCTAGAAAAAAATAAAGATGCCTTTAAGTTCTGTGTTTAACTTGTCACATTTGCAAGTGCTTCAAAGAAAGAGGTCAAATGTCTGGCTATGTCTTCTGACAAATTTCTGCAGGATTGGTGTTTACTTTTCTTTCTCTGACTGCAAAGTGAGAGGAGTTTTTAAAGTGAATTATGTGAAAAAGTGTAGGAAGCTGGCTCTGTATATGATATTGCCACTAGGTGGTAATACCGTGCAGAGAGTCCAGGGGTCTCCAAAAGTGTACAGGGCTCAATGTTGAACCCAAAATGCTCTATCAGTGGTAGTGTTGGCGAGCAGCATTAGGCCTAACACAGAGGAGTGTAAGACATGTATTGCACAACCATGACCAATAATGGACACACGACTCAAAAAGGAGATCCACAATAATTTTAGAAAGATATACTTTGTATTTTATTTTAAAACTAAGATCTTCACAATCAGGTAAGTACGTTTTTAAATAAACTTTCATAAGTTGACAGAATGTTTTCAGAACAGTTCAATATCCTATGGTGAAAACAATATAGCGGTTAAACAGGTAAGTACCACACTTAAGGTTCCAGTCTTCGGGACCAAAGGTCAGCTCGGGCAAAGGGTAAGGTGAGTACCAAAATTGCACCACCAGTGGCACAGGGGCGGCTGGGTGCAGAGGTCAAGGTCGGAGGTTGGCCCAATGCTTTCCAATAGAGACTGGGGGTGCCTAGAGCCACAGTGCTTGCAGATAAGTAGATCGGTTGCAGGTGCCAAGCTTTGGGGGTTAGCACAAGCACAGGGGGGGCTTCAAAGAAACACCAAACATACACCACCAGCGGCACAGGGGTGGCCAAGTGCAGGGTGCCAATTAAGCGTCAGGCACCCAATGCTTCTCAATGGAGTTTCTTCTTGTGACAAAAAGGCTGCAGGCGTGGCACCGGAGGTGGCAGGCGAGAGACCAATGATAGCAGAGGTAAGTAGAGGTGTAGGGGGTCATAGGGGCAGGAAGGATCCAGCCGTAACGCAATAATGACATTGAAAGACTTAGAAAAGTGTAATTAGAGGTCAAAGGTCAACAGACATGATCCCCGACACCATTTAAATCAATGAAAACGCTAGTATTTATCAAGACAATTACAATAATGCAACACTAGTAACAAATGATCCAAGGGTAGTGCAATAACGACCTTGATACACCTAAACAAGTATAATTAGAGGTCAAAGGTCAAAAAGCATGACCTCCTCCAACACAGTAACTAAGTAGAATGTAAGTACTCATCATTACAACTCCAATAACGCCTCATTTGTAACAAATTAACTAACAGTAATGGATTAATGACCATGAAACACTTAGAACAGTGAAAATAGAGGTCAAAGGTCAAACCACATGACCCCCTCTCACAAATTTAATGAACAAAAATGTAAGTACTTATCATTACAATTCAAACGCTGCAACACTTATAAAAAATGATCTCACCATAATGGAATAAACACCTTAAAACACCTATAATAAGTGCAAATAGAGGTCAAAGGTCAAATATTATGACCTCTATAATAATTTGAACAAGGAAAAAGATAGTACTGTGCATGTCAAGTCAAATAATGCCACACTTGTTGAAATTGATCCAAGGGTAACAGAATAAAAAGAAAAAAAGGTTAAAAAAATGTGTATTTAGGGGTCAAAGGTCACGTTTTTTTCACCTCTTATAAAATTTGACTAGTTGACCTGTGAGATCAGACAATGACCTTTCCAACGAGACCTCACTTTGCAAAAACAATTTCACTGTTACAAAGATACATCCTTTGCACACTTCCAAGAGCTACCATTTAGGGTCAAAGGTCAAGGACTGTGACCTTCAGGAGTCTATGCATGAAATCATATGCCAACTATTCACAAAATATGCATCACTACTGTGCATAAAAGTCAGAAAATACATTTTGAGATGTTGAACATATCTCCAATAACAAGACTGAGATCATTATATGAAAAACATCAATAGACGAAACAGCATGTCGGCCATTTTGTAGTGTGTAAAGTGCTGTCAAAAGCAACAAAAATATGTATTTTCATATATTTACTAACAGTAGTCTCTGAAACATCCATTTTACTTCTGTGAACAAATTCTGCTAGGCTTATAACTTTAGATTCTGCACAACAATAGAAAAACATGAAAAATGTATGTGCCTTATATCTATGTCATAGTATGACAAAGAACCATAAAAAACATAAAAACCAAATCAAAATCAAAATCTGCCTTTTTACCAGGTGAGCAAACAGACTAATAAATATTTCTGCGTATCTGCTTTTGGAAAACACTATTTTTTTTATTACTCTACCAACGCGGTCATTTACACTTATCATTTTCACAGTCACCTGGCGGCCATCTTGAATTGTGTCATGTGACTTCAGGGTGTTTTATAAATGTATGTTTTATATATAAATTAATAGTACAAGAAGTACTGAAACCAAAAATATATAGTTTCCCAACATTATAATCATAATTACACAAATTACAGCATGTTAAAACAAAGCACTCCAAAAAGTCATTAAATGGCTTGGCACTGAAGGATTTTCAATGGGCACTAATAGGGTTAAGTGAAATCATTACCTCCAGTACATTTTCTGATGATTGGGATTATGAAACTGTAAATAATATGTTGTCTGATTTAGAAAAATCTGCTGCCTTTTCTAATAATGAAATGTTGGAAGACACAACAGACTTTGAAACAATGTATTGCTATCAACATTATGGTCATCACTTTCTGCATAAATCTGCTAATCCCAGAATTTTTTTCACATACCACCAATGGGAACATTGCCCAACAACGCCGAAAAGCAGTTCAAAAACATTTGCACAAAAGTTTCCATATTTTTCAGGGTTTAACACGTCAGAGCCAGCCTCATATTATTATAAGGTTGCACCAACACCAGCACAGAAAAATATGTTGACAAACACCAAACAGATATGTTCTGCTTCCTTTATTGCCCAGTTGTCTGAACAATGTTTTGACTTATGGAAAGACACCATAGACTTAAAATCTGTCTGGGGTACTAGAGACTGGCAGGTCCAGGGAACAGAGGCACTATTTAGAGCATGCCTTATTCCTCAACAAATCATGTTTTTGAATGAAACGGTGCAACAAACGTCCTGTCTTGGACTAGCCAACAACAAAGATTTGAAATCACCTCAGATGCCCACACCATCACACACTGAGGGTAACATAACATCACAAGAAGGGATTACACTAGATAAGATCATGCAATACAATAGATCAGACCCCGATTGGAAGGGATGGTTGATTTGGCCCACAGACACCAATAGCTGTCAGGAAAGATTCATGGGTAAAACCAAAGGGTTTAGTATCAACAGGCCAGTGCCACGCTATGTACGGATCAGTGACTAAATATCGAGGGACACAATATCGAGTGTCCAGAATATAGAAGCAAAAATATCGAGGGACATAATATCGAATACCTATCTACAAACAGGTAAGTACCAAAATGTCGAGTACAAAATATCGTTGTTAAAAATATAGGGGGCCCATTACGATGGCGGGCGGAAGCACAACCGCCGTGCTGGCGGATGCAAAAAGCACCAGTTACCGCCGGCACGCAGCAGTCCACACGCCCGCCCAATTACGATGCGAAAAGTAGGCCAAACACCGCCGGCAAGCCAGCAACACCGTCCGCCATCAAAGTGCGCCCGTACACGTAGCGGCGCAGCCCAACTGACACACACCGTCCGACGAAACACGTCCCGCCCGGCGCATAAATTACGATGCCGCAAACAAACGGCTCCCACGGCCAAGAGATACCGTACGACAAACCGAAGCGGTAACACGGACGCCGAGCACGGACAACGAAAAGCGGCTCCCCCGAGCATGAATCCAGCACTGCAGGCACTCCCCATGCTCCTGCTGATGCACCACCAAGGACGCAACGTACCGCGGAGACGCAGGTAGGCACACACACAACAAGTGCATGCAAACAGCGCACACAGTGCAAGGGCGGAAAAGCGGACAACCCCCCACCAGCGCGTGTACACAACACATCCACCATCGCATCCACATATGACACACAGGCCAAATCGTAACATCGCAGAACACATGTGTACACACCACCTGGGACTAGGAACCAACCACCCCGTCACGGCCCCAAAGCGCCGATGACGCCGCCACACATGCGCACAACGCAGAGGCCAACCGCAGCGCCATGCATGCGTCGCACACAGACACAGGGACACAACCAAGCAGCACACACATCAGCCCCACCCCGAACGCACATGACACGTGACAGGCCGGCCACAGACATGTCCCCAACGCCCAATTCACGGACAACACCCAACGCCACACAACCGACGCACACATGTCAGTGAAGACACGCAACAGCAGGACACACCCCAGTGTAACAAACATGGCGTAGCACACAGCGGCGGCAACACCAACTAGGAGAAGCAGGGCCCCTTCGGGAAGAGGAACGCCAGTACCACACAGAAACACCCATACCACCCTGCACATATGAACAAGACATATAAAACGGAACACCAAAGAGCCCGGGGACCGACAACAGGTGGCCCAAGAATAACATCCACACACAAGGCCCAACGCAGAGCGGAAAGGCAGCCTGCCGCCCACACAAGGGAGAGCAGACAGCACTGAATGACCTTCCATTCCAACTCCGAAACCACAGCCCTACGACAGAAGCCGGTGAATACAGCCATTGTCCAAGAATAGACCAACACAGGCATGCCGAGGAGACCGACCACAGGGCAGATAGCGCATATCACAGAAGCACACAACGGACGGGGAAGAAAGAAGAAAACACTCCCCCATGTCGGCCACATGCAAGTTAATTGGAAGGAGTCACACAGCACTGACCTTGAACTGTCTGAGAAGCATGTGGGAAGAGGGCCCGTGTCCTCCAAACAAGCCAACAGAACACAAGTCCTGTCTCCCTACGACTACACAGAGCTCACAGCAACCCCGGAGCGTGCACATTGCAGACTGCACACACAGCCGGAGCACGCCACCTCAACGAACCGCTGCGAAATGGCAACCGAAACACACCTACCCAACTACGCCGAACAGCTCAAGCTGTACAAAACCAACCTGTGCCATACATTGGGATGCGATCTCCTGTCCCTGCTGAACGTAAGTTACCGACTGACTTACCGCATCACATTGTTCAGCTGCGTCATGCCCGTCTTCTACTGTCGGAGGTGTCCCTACCAGCATCCCGTCGAGATATGCCTCTCCAACCCGGCATGTCTGAAGGCGGACCTGCTACCACTACTCCTCCCTCTGGACGCACAGGACAGGGCCTGCTCTGCCTATGGGGGCATGGCGTATGTGGCCAACATCGCACCCGCACTGAAATGGGACCACTGTGCCTCCACACGACGGATCATCGATAACAGCTACATCGAATGTCACCCAGCATGCCCCATCATGGTCCTCCAAGGGACAACCTACGAACAACACCTTGACAGCCACCATCCGCTTCATTGGCTGGCAAACATGTACACCACCAATGACATGGAAGCCCTGCTGGACGGCATCGCATACCTGACAACCTGTAAATACGTCGGACCACAACGCAGGTTCCCCCGAGTGACCTATGATGTCCAACCCCGCACCCATGCTTAGCTTCCGCACGGACTGGCCAGTCACCACCACAACAGCCATACCAAACGACCGGCAACTGTAACCACACCATCAACGACATCGCCATGACATCGGATATGACCGGGACATGCACACTGTTCCCCATCACATCCAGGAACACCGCATGCATCGTGGGAGGCAGTGGCATGGGCTCTGTGTATCGCACCCACATGGACGGAACTGCACGAACAACCAGGACACGACATGGATCCAGCACCCATGGACACACACACCGCTCAGTGGACATGAATAGGTCGCCTGGAGTCTGTGGGTGCTGCACCCCTCCCACCCCCGCCCCGGGAATCCCATACCAGGACCTTTGCATGGACGACAAGTGCATACAACAACAACACAACCCCAGTGACTGTGACATGTCCAGTAACCACCAGAGTGCAACAACAAGTGGCACGCCGCTGCATGCACGCAAGCACATGCCCTGATGTCATCTCACATGCACGCGTGCATGAGGAACAACCGCAGCAAACCTGTCACATGGAACTGAGATGGACTGTGCCCATGATGCCAAGCGGTCTGGTAGGCTACATGTATACCGTCTGTGTCAAAGTCCGCAGCTCCGCAGCTATACGTAAATGTACATTAGCACAGCCTTGGCCAAGCAGATGTCACTCTGAAGCCCACATCCCACATGCAACAGCCAATCACATGTAACCCCACTCCCTATCCCATTTGCAATCATGCTCAGTATATCCTCAACATGTATTCCGCTGCCAGTAGTGTCCACTATACTGCATCACAGAGGACAGAAGACTCAATATAATGTTTGAAACCAAAACTGTCTCCGCTGACTCATTTCACAAGTACGAATGAGAGAGGATGAGAGTATGTGAAGTACACGGCAGTCGTGACATGACCATGTAGTCCACTGGTATTGGATGTCAACGCAAATGAGTAGCACTACTGTGGGAGACACACATGTGTCGTGTGAAGTCGTATGGACGCAGTGCTCAGGTGGGTGGGTGCGACGGGTAGATGCGCACATGCCAAGTTGGAGCACGCCGTGTTGGGAGGGGTCATGAACAGTACACCACCGCTTCCCTGGGCATTGTGAGAGGACACCTGTCGGGGGGAGTGAACACATGTGTGCATAGCAGCCGGGCACACGTACAAAGCGGTACCAGGCGCACCTCAGCCCACCCTCTGTGGACAAGCTGGATCCTGTTGTGCGCCCGCCATGCCCCTGACAAGGCACACACAGCCCCAGTCGACCAGGTGTAACCCCAACATAGTCAATCCGCACAGGCGATACAGGGCACGGGATGGCAGTGGAGCATGGTGTGTGAGAGGTCTCCTCGCGCTCCTCCTGGTCATATCACGCAGGCAATAGAACCTCAACGTCTAGCATGGCACAAGTCAGATGGAAGTGTAGGGGGACGCACCACAGCACGAGCAGCACTGACGTCACGGGAGGTGGCTCGCACCATCCCATCCATTGCCCATCATACCAACCACGCCACATGCCATTGCGACTAAGTGCAAGCGCGTGCGCCACCACCCCCGAGCCCTCCCCAGAGAGGCCAAAGAGTGAATGTGTGGGCCATCAGCCACAGACGGACGCGGCCTGGCCGCAAGGGCAGCCACAGCCACTGGGTGTCGCAGGTGGCGGATCCGGAAGGCGAAGACTGTGATGCATAGTCCATGCAGGCCGGGTCTCCATTTGGGGCACCACGCAGGTGGACGGCGTCCCGCGACACATCATACCCTGAGACAGCCCACTCGTGCAACTGGACCCACACATACACTCCTTGCCCTCTCTGGTGCGAGCTTGGGGCTGCCTGTGCAAGCGCTAGCCTCGCAGGTGAGCATGCATATTGGGGGAGCGAGGGGAGGACATGAGGGCTGGGGCGAAGATGACTGTATCACTGTCAGTTAGTACAAGGGATGACCCAGATGTGGAAAGGAAGAGACGTGTCTCGTGTGTACTGCAACTAGTCGCCAATCCAACTACCCCCCATGTCCGGAATGTAAGCCCGCACCTAGGCCCGCCCATCCGCCACATCGAACATACCACCAGCACGACAACCTTCCCATTCGAAACACTGACTGGGGGTGGCGACCAGTGTACAATCATGTGTAGCCTACCCACGCGTACATGTGGGCCCTCCATGATCCATGTCACCTGCGGCAAAGTCATGGCATGCGCAATGAGGGAAGTGAGGAGAGCTGTCCGCCCCACGCGCAGAAGGTGCATCAGCTCCACAGACCCAGCAGCGAGTCCAGCAGGGGTCACATGTGCAGGGGCAGCTGTGCCTGGTGTGAAGGCACATGCATATAGACAGCACATCGACCAATGTGTAGTCTGCCCACATCTACAGTCCATCATCATGCGGACATAGGAATTGAACACAGGGCAACACATCTTAGTTGGTGCACCCACCGTGACCAACAATGCGCAATCATCGACGTACCCGCCCTGTGCATGGCCCCCCACCCAACGGAGGCACATCCAGTGCCACCATCCCACACACACAAGCCTTCCACGGTACATGCTGTGTCCAATGGTCAGTACAGAGTCAGCGCCCATGTGGTGGATCCTGAACAGGAGACACATGCACACACATGCCAGCTCCCACTGTGTACGTCTGCCACCTGGCACGTGCAATGTAACCTCTCACCTGTGACGTGTGACTGCAAGCACACAGCCGTCTTGGCATGGGGCTGTCAATGTGGACACCTGTCAATGTTTCGGGAGGTGTGATCCATACAGTGCTGTACATAGGGTGCAGTGCTGACACCTACTACTGTCTCATATCCCCTCGTGCCACAGGTCCCACTTGTTTTGGCCTGCACAGCCTGTGCCCACATCGTCGTCGTCGTGTGCCATACTCATCCAGCCGCGGAAGCAGTTCCATGCTCAGCAGACATTCATGTTGCCGTGGCGTTGCCGCTTGACGGATATGCAGTCAGTCCCCATCAGCACGCCCCGCAAGTCATTGGGGCCTAGATCCCCATGTGCATGCACATGGCAGTGGTTTGTATCACTAGCCATTGCCATTGGTGGGAGACCTGTGTAAGTGTATTGTGGACGTGCCGTCCCAGCTTGACAGCTGGGCTGTGGCTCATGTGCTTGCACAGTCATGTCAGTGATGTGTATGCGAAATTGCTATGTGTCGTGTTGCTTTGACATGTGTCCTCTGCCATTGTCCCTAGGCGGAGACCGAACATTGACCGCCCATACCAATTGCTGGCAGACATGGAGGATACAGAGGTCATTAGGAAGTTTCGGCTGGACAGGCCAACCCTGCATCGACTGTGTGCCATGTTAGAACCCCATCTCCGTCCCCGCAGGGTGTATCCGACTGCTGTCACCCCCACGGCTAAGGTGATGGCCGCCATGCATTTCTTCGCCACTGGGTCATTCCAGCACACAGTGGGCAGTGGAGGAGGGATGTCCCAGCCCATGTTCAGCAAGGTGCTGAGGGATGTACTGGCAGCCATGATGCTGTACCGGAACAGGTACATCCGCTTCCCCAGGGCTCGTGAATTGGCGGCAGTGAAGGGTGCATTCTATGCCCTTGGCAGAATCCCACACGTCGTTGGAGCCATTGACTGCACACATGTCGGCCTTGTTCCACCACAGGCCACTGAGCACCTGTACCGCAACAGGAAGCACACGCACTCCCTGAATGTGCAAGTGGTGTGCCTTGCGGACATGGTGATCACCCACGTGTGTGCAAAGTTCCCAGGCTCGGCCCATGACGCACACATAATGCGCAACAGCATCTTGCCACGACTGATGTCCAATATGCAACAGGATCGTGCCTGTATTGTCGGTGAGTATGTGGAGTGGTGTAGCGTGCTGGCTGTGCGATGCTGTCCCCTGTCCAGTTGGATTAGCAACGGTTCTCTGTGTCCCTCACACCCAGGTGACTCTGCGTATCCGAATGGGGCATGGCTGCTCAGTCCATTGAGGAATCCTCGCACCCCAGCAGACGATCGCTACAATGAGGCACATGGGAGGACCAGACGTGTGGTCGAGCGTACCTTTGGCCTCCTCAAGTCCAGGTTCAGGTGCCTGGACCGCACCGGGGGTGCGCTGGCGTACTCCCCACAGAAGGTGTGCCGGATAGTGGTGGCGTGCTGCATGCTGCACAATCTGGCCATTCGGAAGCAGATCCCCCTCATCGTGGATGACGGAGATCAACCAGGGCCCCAGCCCGCAGACCAGGACAGCTCGAGTGAGGAGGACAGCGGAGAGGAGGAAGCTGGTAATGTGCGGCAGCAGCTCATCGCCCGCTACTTCACTTGACGGTGAGTGTCCATGTACGACGGCTGATGTGGCTGTATCTGTGCAGGTGTGTGTGTGCTGTGTCAGGGTGGCCGTTTGTTCACTGCGTGCTGTGTGTCAACGCTCCATGGCCAGGGTAGTATGCCACTGTTGGTGGCTGTGGCATTGTGCCCTATAGCTCTGTGCGATGTGTGTACATTGCTTGTAGTTGTTGACATGTACTGTGTGATGGGTGTGTGACACACTCATTGAATGTGCTCCTGTTCTGTCTCCCACCCCTAGGTCCCTACAGGCCCTCCGGATTCAAATGCCATGCCACGCATCAGGTGCCTTTCCGCCCAAGGTGGCCGTTGTATTCCGTACAAATAAGACACAGGGCACAAACAGCAGTTAGTGAAAAAGGTGCATTTATTACAAACTGTGACATGTGATTGTGTGTAAGGTGATGACAAAAGTGGTGCGTGCAGTGACAATGAGCTGTCGGTCATGGCTGCGTGATGATCAGGGTGTACCCACTGGTTCTATGTCCATAGTCCAACACACACATGCCATCCAGATGGCTGTGTGGAGTGGGATCGTAGTCCAAGTCAATGCAGTGGCTGGTCAAGGAAGGCTGGCGGAAGGCTGGCTGGCTGCCTCACTTGCGACTGGAGCGTGCGAAGTCCTCCCGGGAGATCTGTTTCCTCTTCGGACGGCCCCTTCCACGTTTGCGAGGGGGGTGCCTGCTTGCGACATGCTGGTGGTTGAGGTGTGATCACTGGCTGTGGACGCAGGGGAACTGGACACTGCTGCTCCACCCTGCGCCCCGGCAGGTGGTGGCGGAGGGGAGCTGCTGTCCCTGGCTGTGACCTCACCGCCACCACCAGCTGTCCCATGAGGTCCACGATTTGGCCCATACGGGCGTCCATGGACCTCAACACCCCCAGCACCTCACGCGTGTCTGAGGCAGACCGGACCCATTGTCCTTGGGCCTCTTCATAGGCCCCAAGGACTCTGGCCATGTGAGGCAGGGCATGGCTCCCAGGGGAGGCTGGCGTTTCCCTGACCCTGCTCCTCCTACCAGTCCTGCTGCCACCGGCCTGCCCACTAGCCACATTGCTCACCACGGTCCTCGCTGTGGCTCCCAGGGTGGATCCAGTCGTCCGGGCCACCACCTGCGCTGGGGCTGGTGCCAGCGGAGACGTGGCGGTGTTGGCGGCGATGGTGGCGGTTGCGGCAGTGGTAGTGGCCACAATGACCGTGGGTGTGGCCGCAACGACAGTGGCAGCAGGGGGCTGTGAATGTTCAGCAGCCCTGGATGATGGGTTGGTGGGTAGGAGGGGTCCTGGGGAGCGGCTGGGCCCTGCCACACCAGATGGGCCTGCTTGGTTGTCCGTGTCCGAAGAGGAGGACAGATCCTCCAGATCCGTGTGTCCTCGTTGGGGGCTTGTAGGCTGGCTGTGCTGGCTGCTGGCTCCATCCCCAGCATCCAGCAGTTCGTCACCTGTGGAGAGAATGAGATTAGTTATTGTGTTGCACCTGGCGAAGTATGTATTTGTCGTCTGACATTGACAGTTCGTGCAATCTCGTACATGGGTTTCCCGGAGGCGTGTGTGTGGCTGTAGCATCTGTAGTTGTGTGTGCTTGGCAATGGGACTGTGTGCTGTGCACATGTGGCATGGGACGGATTGGCCATGCCGATGGGTGTGTTGCTGTGCCCCTACTTATTGTGACTCTGGTGTATGCGGGCTCCTGGCCCATCCTGGGTCTGGTTTGTACTTTGCTTTTGGGGTTCAAATGGAACGCTTAGGAACGCATATGGCAGCATGGGGGCCATGCCCCAGATTCGCATTTGGGAGGGAATATGCTTTTGGGGTTCAAATGGAACGCTTAGGAACGCATATGGCAACATGGGGGCCATGCCCCAGATTCGCATTTGGGAGGGGATATGCTTTTGGGGTTCAAATGGAACGCTTAGGAACGCATATGGCAACATGGGGGCCATGCCCCAGATTCGCATTTGGGAGGGAATATGCTTTTGGGGTTCAAATGGAACGCTTAGGAACGCATATGGCAACATGGGGGCCATGCCCCAGATTCGCATTTGGGAGGGAATATGCTTTTGGGGTTCAAATGGAACGCTTAGGAACGCATATGGCAACATGGGGGCCATGCCCCGGATTCGCATTTGGGAGGGAATATGCTTTTGGGGTTCAAATGGAACGCTTAGGAACGCATATGGCAACATGGGGGCCATGCCCCAGATTCGTATTTGGGAGGGAATATGCTTTTGGGGTACATGCTGTGAGCCATGGGTGCCGAACGTGACATGTGTTGTGGCAGCATGACAGTGCATGGTTTGAGGTGTGTGCATGCTTGACATGGCCTGCATATTTGCTGTCTTTTGTGATTACTGGACATGGCATTGGACGCATCGTTATGAGTGAGTGATGGTTGTGTGCCAGCCAACGTATTGCAGTTGTCCCATCTCCTTGGTGTGCGTGCTGCCCTGTGCCATGTGCATCACTGCAGTGCTCGGGGGGTGTGGCCCATGTTGTGTGTTGTTGCTCACAGTGTGTCGTGCACTTCATTGACTTCTGGCACATGGTTGGTAATGGGCATGTATCTTAGCGTGACTGCTGTATGTGTGGCAGCTGTGCGGATGACATGCCTTTCATGAGACTGGGGCTGACGGATGGGATGGATGGTATGTTGTTTGTGCATGGTGTGTCTGTGTGTTTGATGGGTTCAGTGGTGTTCGTGTGCATTTATGTTGTTCCGCTCTGTTGCGTCTAGTGTTGTTTGTCTTACATAGGCGTAGTTGTGGGGTGTGTGGTTGACAGGCAGTTGAGGCTACATGGACAGGACTTCAATGGTGTTTCGGTTGTGTGTGATGAGTTGCACAGTGGCTGCCGTGTGGTACTATATTCAGTGTGGCTTGTGCATGCAGACGTGGCTCCTTGGGTGTTGCTATGTCTGTGATGGGTCATGTGGGGTGTGAGTCTGTTGTTCATGTCCGTGTGCACATTGTTCACTTGTTCGTGACGGTGGGCGGTGCTGCGTGTTCGTCTGCTACGTGACATGTCCCATGTGTTGGTCGTGTTACGGTCCTCATGCCTCCAGTAATCCAGCCCTGTCCAGTTTCCCACCTGCAAGTTGTTCGTGCGTGCACTGTACTGGATGCCACATGGCTCTAAGCGGGGGTGCTCCATGTTGCAGGTCTGTGGGGGTGGGAGGGTGTTGTGGGTCGTGGGGGTGGCTGGATACCCACTGACACCGATTGCTGTGGACCGTGATGTCTGCCTTTCGGCTGTCATTGTGCACTGCGGTGGCTGACACGTGGGTGTGGGGTGTGGGGGATGCTCCTCCTTGCTGTGCTGTGGGACTGGGGCCTGGTGTGTGTTGTACTTGGGCTGTCCACCGTCCCACCCACTGCACTTTGTGTTCCTGCCACTTACCTGTTACTTGTCGGTTGGTGCAGCTGTGGCGGACACATGGGTGTGGTGGGTGCTCGTTGTGGCGCTTCTGGCATATTTGGGGACCTGTTGGTGGTTACGTGGCTGGCTTAGTGTACACATGTCCCCACGCATCTTGCAGTTGTTCGGTTTGGGCTGTGTGTGGTGGTGTCTGTTGCATGTGTGTGTGATGTGTTGTGTATTGTGTGCTGGACATGGGGGTGTTTGTCCCTGGGAGCTGTGGCATGGTGGTAGTGCATGTGAGTACATAGCGGTGTGCTGGTATACATTAGTTTGTACTTACCAGCCTCCACTCCCCCTGCTAATCCGGCGAGGATCTCCGGATGGATTACGACTCGCACCTTCTCCTCCCACGCTTTGAAGGTCTTAAAGAGCGCGGGATTCCCTCCGCCAGTGACAGCAGCCAGCTCTCTGTTTTTGCCCTCCTTCTTCTTGACCAGGCTCTTGACGTCATTCCAACGTTTGTTAATCTCGACTCTGTTCCTGGGCAGGGTCCTGACTGCATTGACCTGGTCTACGATCCGGTTCCACATTCTGTTTCTGGTGGCTAGTGGTGTGTGCTGGACCATGTTCCCATAGATTTGTGGGTACACCTTGATGATCTCGTCGACCATGACCGTCAGCTCCATGGGCGTGAACTTGGGCATCCTTTGTGGTGCCATGGTGTTTGTGGTGCTGGTGCGGTGTGTGTTGTGTAATGTGCAGGGGGTTTGTGGTGCCGGTGTTTGGTGGTGGTGGTGGTGGTGGTGGTGGTGGTGTTTGGTGGTGGTGGTGGTGGTGGTGGTGGTTGTGATGTGTGCGTTTCTGTGGTGTGCTGCTGTCCTTGCTGTGTCACTGTGTCCTCTCCTCTCCTCTCTGGTTTGCAATGTAGCAAGGGGTTGTGGTCTGTGGGAGTGCTGCTTTTGTACTCACCTATGTGGGTGTGTCCTCATGGTCTGTTGTTTTCAGGTGTGTTGTGTCTGGGGTTCTGGCCTTTGTATTTTTTGTTTGTCCGGGGGGTGTTTTCGGGATATGTACTGTGCTTGTGTATTTGTGCGTGCCTTGCTGTGTGGACTTGTTGGCCATGTTGTGTGCTATTGGTTTTGTGTGCGGATGGTTTCTGTGCAGGTACGTGGGCGCCATGGCTTCTGCCGTGTCGATTCTCATCGGCGTTGTTTGCGCTGGCGGGCGGTATATTTGTGGTTTTTCCGCGCTCATGTCGGTGCGATCGTAATTTCACGTGCGGTGTGTCAGCCGTGAGGGCGGGCGGTTTTGTGTTGTCGTGCGTGTTTCCGTCCGTGGCGGGCGGTTTGTCTCCGACTCGGACGTTGGCGGGCGGTATTTTGTGTGCTTTTTCCGCCGATGGCGGTATTCGGTTTGTGTAATCGTAATGGCGTGGTCGGTGTTCAGGCGGTGTGTGCGGGCGGATTTTTGCCGCTTCCATGCCTGGCGGAATTATTTACGCCGGGTATCGTAATGTGCCCCTAGGTAACTAAAATATCGATTTTTTTAAAATATATTAAAACTAATATAAAAGTAATTAAATAATAAACACAATTAATTAAAACATAGTTAAAATAATGTAAAAAAGCTTAAAATGTAAAAATAGTAAATGTAATGTAAAAACAAAAAAAATTAATTATTTTTTAACAGATATATATTCACTTAATAATATTAAAAAATAATTAATATTCTTAATGATAAAATATTTAAAACATTATTAAAAATATAATTACATATACATATAAATAAACATATTATATAAATTTAAAAATAAATAATATACAATAATTTAAATAATAATATTAATATTTTTTATGCAAATTAATATTTTACACTACCTTGAATGGAACAATAATAAAAATGTTGCATAGCGTAGGGAATAAAAATAGTATTCACACTACAACAAGTGCAAAAGTATGGAATATGTTAGATAGCGGGTGGGTACAAATTACTATTCCCACTCCAATGAGTGGAACAGTAGGGAAAGTGTGGGATAGCGGGAGGATAAAAATTACTATTACCACCCCAGTGAGTGAAACAGTAGGGAAAGTGTTGGATAGCGGGAGGGTAAAAATTACTATTCCCACTCCAGTGAGTGGAACAGTAGGGAAAGTGTTGGATAGTGGGAGGGTAAAAATTACTATTCCCACTCCAGTGAGTGAAACAGTAGGGAAAGTGTTGGATAGCGGGAGGGTAAAAATTACTATTCCCACTCCTACGAGTGTAACAATAGTGAAAGTGTTGGATTGCGGGAGAATAAAAATGACTATTCCCACTCCAGTGAGTGGAACAGTAGGGAAAGTGTTGGATAGCGGGAGTGTAAAAATTACTATTCCCACTCCAATGAGTGGAACAGTAGGGAAAATGTTGGATAGCGTGAGGATAAAAATTACTATTCCCACTCCTACGAGTGTAACAGTAGTGAAAGTGTTGGATAGCGGGAGAATAACAATTACTATTCCCACTCCAGTGAGTGGAACAGTAGGGAAAGTGTTGGATAGCGGGAGTGTAAAAATTATTATTCCCACTCCAACGAGTGGAACAGTAGGGAAAATGTTGGATAGCGGGAGGATAAAAATTACTATTCCCTCTCCAGTGAGTGGAACAGTAGGGAAAGTGTTGGATAGCGGGAGGGTAAAACTTACTATTCCCACTCCAGTGAGTGGAACAGTAGGGAAAGTGTTGGATAGCGTAGAGGAATAATTTAGTAGACCCAGTCCTACAATTTAATTAAAATTAATTAACAAATAATTAATTATTTAAATTTAATTTACCTCCCACTATTTTCCCCTATAAACGTCACCTCCAATAGTCTAAAATATTAATAAATTAACATAATTAATTAACATTTAATTAATTAGCTAATCACAATTAACAATTATATCTAAATTAATTAACACAATTAACAGTATGAAATAACTTTGATTAAATATTGTATAAATATTAATAAAAAATTATTTTCAATTAATTTAATACACACCATACTCCCCTATAAACTCAACACACTCCTAAAAAATGAACATAATTAACATATTAATACATCAATTATTAATAATTAATATGTAATTAATTACTAAGTAATAAAAACTTGTATTAATAACTTTTTAAATAATAAAAATAAATTAATTAACGTAATTAACAATATTAATTATTAACCATAAAATTATTAATTAATAAATTATTATTTTTGGTAATTTACATTAAATTACTTCCCACCCTATTCCCCTATAAACCCACAACCCGCTACGGAATTAATATATGCAAAAATTAATTACCAATATTAATTATTAACCATAAAATGATTAATTAATATATATATATATATTTTTTAATTTAAATTAAATTACTTCCCACCCTATTCCCCTATAAACCCACAACCCGCTACGGAACGAATATACGCAAAAATTAATTACCAATATTAATTATTAAACAATAAATTATTAATTAATAAATTATTTTTTTTAATTCAAATTAAATTACTTCCCACCCTATTCCCCTATAAACCCACAACCCGCTACGGAACTAATATACGCAAAAATTAATTAACATAAAATTCATTATCTTAAAAAAATTGTACCATACATTAAAAAAATATTATATACTTTAAACACATATACTAACATATAATACAATTTAAAAAAATTCGATATAATGACATTCTATATAATGACATTCAATATAATGACATTCTATATAATGACATTCGATATAATGACATTCGATATTACTTACCTATATGTCGATATTATTTCCAACTTTATTATGTCTATTCTATATTCTGTCCTCTCGATATTTTTGATTCGATATTGTGTCCATTTGATATTTTTAATTCTATATTTTGGGTGTTTACCGCTATGTACAGAGAGAACACCCAGGGGTAGAGACATCATACAGTGTTGGGAAGTTATGCCTCGATTGGCTAAAGACCTCAACACTTATACATGTGAAACAACACTTATCCTAACTTACAGAGGATGTGGACCTACGGGATTTTTTATTAGGTCCTAGGAAGCCACGTCACAAACGTTTCTATTATGCTGTCTATAATGAGATTTGGAAAATATCACAACTAGGCCTGGGCGGGGAACTTCGCTCCGTTATTAACAAGAGTCCGCGGAGAGATTACGAGAAATAGATTGTATAAACTTAGAGAAAGCTCTGGCAGTGGTTGACAATGGGTTAGCTACACTAACCTCCAGGATATATTCACTGGGCAACATTGTATCTTCTGCTATTGATGTACTAGAACAGGATTTGTCCATATTACAGCACAGGCAATTACAATTGCATTCTATTATGTTATTAAGCTGGACGCTGCAATCTTTGCGGGCAGGCTATGTGCCTTGGAGTTTCATAAACAGTACGTCTCTGTTTTCTTCATACAATCTAACGGAAAAACAGATAGAGATGGCACATAGGGGAGCAAAGTATACAATGATGCGTATTGAAAAACTGGACAGATTAGCCTTTACAGTGGCAGAGTCACCGTCCACAGAATGATTAATCCATGGCCACATAACTGTTCCGGTCACTACTTTTCAATTCCAATATTGCCTTGAGCAAAAGAAGGCAGGCAGATATGAAGAAATGGGTAGGGAATTCATCAAGGAATCTTGGGGATTACCGTACAAATTTCGATGCCGGAGTGGGGAAAGAGAAGTGTTTTTGAGCGGTACAAACTGCGAGAATACTTTAAGTGGATCACTCATATGCCAGGATATAATGCTTCATGGGGCCTTTAACGATTCGGTAGCAAACTTATCCTGTCACTTAAGGGGTGCCCCAGCTGCCGTGATCACTCCTGTGTTCAGGCTACTTTCGAATGGGAGTTACTTTATGCTGAACGATCAAAGTTGCTGTGGGATGCATCTGGGCATCGCATATCTGGTAACCGTGAGCTCCAGGGTTACTTGCTGTATGCAAGTAGTGCTTGCACCAACACATACAGTCAGGGAGGCGCAGTTATGGCCTTCGCTAAATGTTCCGTTAATACGGTTTGATGCTTTGAGCAGCATGGAAGCCATGCTTTTACAGAAATCTGTGCCCTTAACCTCCGCTCGAGAGACTTTTGATCTCCAGATCGCAAGGTCTTCGGCAGAGATACAGGCACTCATACGTACAAACTGCCCCTTCCATTTCACAGAAATGGTAAATCGTATCTTTAACATGTCTGATTCGACAGGCATCGTCCACCTATTTAAGACCATAGATTCTGGACTATTAAGCACCTTTAAGACGGTCCTAGGAGTTATACCGAACTTTATACACTCCGTATTTGGAAGCATTTTTGGAGGACTTCGGGTGATTCTGTTTTTAATAGCAGGTATCCTGATCGTAATTTTTTGCTACGCAATGGACGTCCCAGTCACCAAGGAGATGGAAACAGTACTCCTGGAGCGAAAATTCCATGATCGCATGGTACAACATCTAGGCACACCTCGCCTAAGAGAACTAAGTGCATCTTGGTTCTTGTCATTTAGACCAGTCTGGATGTACTGCATCTTACCTGTCCTCCGATGCCTGTTTTGCGGGGAAGAATGCGTGTTGGATCTCTGTCTAACACTCCCATCATGTGCGCAACCGGACGTTGATGCTTTACTGGACCCGATAATGGCCCATTTTCTGCAGTGTCCCCAGCGTATTCCGATGTTGATGGCGGCATTCCTAGAGCCACCACAGGTAGTATCGACTCCTGTTGGTATGGACATCGGCTCCTCCTCTAACACCCAGGCCTTGGATGGCGCACAGGCTGTCCCAGCATCTGTTGTGGACAATACAAAAGATCATCTGTGCTCAATTGACATAATCTGTGAGGTGCTACAGCAACAGTCGTCTGCGGAGGCAGGCAATGAGAATGTTGCGTATACTAGCCAGGACACAAACATTTGACTCATTTGGCCCGTCGTGTGCTGTTCGAGCTTTTGAAAAACAAAATGAAAAATTGGAACTCCATACAAAACTGACATTCTTTTGAGCATGTATGGCTTTCCAATGCTTACAGTAGTTCGAACTATACCTACGGACAAGTTAGAGCTATGGCTTGCGTGACAATTTCCTTTTTAAACTTTTTAAGATTTTTAGAACCTTTTTACATTGTTTTTAGCAAAAACAAGAAATTGATGTTTTTCAAACTATTTTGCGTACCAGTATCAAGTCAGCCTAGTAGTATGTTTAGAATCTAACTATGTCGTCCATTCAGAAGAGGAGAGGGTGGTATATGCCATATAGGAACCATAATATAGGCCCCGGTAACTTCATTACCCTTCACCTATATTCTTCCCTACATTACACTTATAACGGTTTACAGGGACTGACCTTTTACCTAGATACGACACTGCATTCAGAACACAGGTTTTCCCTAGTTCGAAAACTCATACATTATGCATGAGGATTCTTGGAAGCACAGCAGGATGACCATCTCCTGTATAATATCTATGTACAAAGTTCATGCCCGATGTCATCCTTAGGCTGACACAGTAATACAGCGAGGTAGGACCCCTGGGGAGACCTATGGGTATATGTACATCACATCTCGCTAAGATAGCTAGAGGAGACCGAAACTTCCCGACAGACACACTGACCAGAGACGCTGAGGTTCCTGCATGCAGACACTCCAGCTTGCAGTGGTCTAACATCCCACCAGACCAGGATGGGGTCCTAGAGTCTCTCATTTCAGGTAATGGAGTTGACTTTATCCTAGAGGGATTCTTGGCCTAACACCTACACACATGCTAGGTACATTTAGGTACATCTAGTTAGGGAAGCCTCGTAGGAGCACGCATCTTTTTATCATGTGTTTTATATATTCGTATGTATCCATGATTATTGTAAGATGGTAGAACTATACTACCCATTTACCTGATTAGTACTACTAATCATTTATATCGTATACTGTCTAACGGTTGTTGCAGCTCATCTATTCTACACCAGAATAACAACTGTTCAATAAATACTTATTGAAAACGCCCAGCCTGTTTATTCTGTGTACCTCTCTGAGACAGACTAAGTAAACACGTGTGACTGAGGGAAAAGTAGTATATTGTTTCTACGGTCCTGAGGGATCAGGGTTCTCATGTTCAATGGTTGCCAGAAACTATTCTCTCCTTGGTAAGAGGAGACTCTAGTTGGTACAAAAGGACAACATACTCGGTGGGGGTGTTCAGAAACAGTCTGACACCAATCCTACAGTGTATGCTGTCCAAACGCGCAGATCATGTATAATTATTATAGGAGCTACACAACAGTCATGGTGACTGACGCGGGTGGGTATTCAAAGGACGCGTTATCTACATCCGAACCGAGCCGGACGCACACACTGGCTGTTGGTCGTCATGGTGACAGACGCGGTGGGAATTCAAAGGACGCGTTATCCGCATCCGAACCGAGCCGGACGGACACATTGGCTGTTGGTCGTCATGGTGACAGACGCGCGTTTCGCTTCTTGTACGAATCGCTTGCAATCCGAATCGGTTAGCTCACACCACCAATGTATCAAACTCAATAGTGTTAGGATGCGTTTATTTTGAATGTCGTGGTAGGCGTGTCCAATGCGTGCAATGTCATGGATTGGACAAATTCGGATAATGCGAACGACTCTGACCTATCGTTTTGGACGCATGGAACAGAGTCCGCCTCTGCTGCACAGATATAAGTCTGTCTGTTCCCAAGAAACTTCACTTGCCTGCACTACATGCAACTTTACTGCATTTCAACATCTCTCTGCTGCTGTCTCTGCATCCTCTGGGCGCTACAATGGCACGTACTGTTGAGAGGGCACCTGCTTTCACGGAGGAGGAGAACCAGGCCCTGCTGGACAGCCTCCTTCCACAGTACAGCAAGCTGTATGGCAAACCAGGGGAGCAGGTGTGTATTGATTACACTGCCTTTTTCATTTGGCCATGTGTAAAAGCAAGCACTACTAGCATTGGGATCCCCAAGGGCAAGCATGCAAACATAGTTAATGTAAGTTTTACAGGGTGTAGATTTAGGTTCTGGACAGGTATAGTGATGTAGAAGTGTGTGTAGTGGGTTTGACTTTTCTAGACTGTTCTCATGTTTTTGAGGGAGATTTGTACCCAGGACAACTGCTCATGATGATACTTGGCTACCCCTTACACATTATCTGCCATTCTGACCATGACATATATGTCCATGTGTGTGATGCATAAACATGTAGCATATGGAGTAATGGTGTGTCACCATGTCATCCTCACAGGTCGATGCCCATCAGAAGGCTGAAATTTGGCAGACCATCATCCGGGCAGTAAGATCCGCGGGGGTATTCAAACGCCGCGTCCGCCACTGCCAGAAGAGGTGGCAGGACCTCTGTGGCTGGACACGGAGGATTGCAAGGGTCCAGCTGAAGCTGTAACCTCCTCACAAAAGGAGTGGACGATGGACCCTGACCCCCCACATGCTCCGGATACTGACGGTGGTCTTCCCTGACCTGGATGGGCAGTTGAAGGCCAGACAGCAGCAAGGAGGGGGTGAGTATGTGCCATGTTGCAGAACTATGTTTAACATGCATGTTGCACTCCCTCAGACAGATACACTTCTCACATGTCGTCTGTCTGCTAAGACAACACTTCTGTGGCCAAAATGTAACTATGCCTCATTAACATCTGATGGCCAGGTGTGTCCCTTTCCGTCTGTGACATGTGTGTCACTTAGGTCCTGTGTATTGGCTGTAGTCCAATGTTCATGTGCTCAGCACTATATACAACATGTGCATGGAGTTGACCATCATGAGTGATGTAATTGTCTGACATGTGTCAGCACATTTACTGATGTATGACCTGTACTCAGTGTGGTACATACATATATGTTCAAAATGTTGCTATTGGTGCGCACAGGTGTGCATAAACAATGCCATACATCCGTGCATCAGGTGAGACCAATGTGGATGCCTCAGACAATTCATATTGATAAGTGGTCAAAATGTATTGTCTCATACATAGTGCTCTGTGTAATCACATGTATCACATGTACCACGGACAGGTATGCCAACTCAGGCCATTCGAGACACTGACACATCAGATTTGTGTGTCAGGCAACACTTCCACCATTATAATGTGAAAATACATGGGTCAGACTTGGTGACAGTGAGTACATGTGCCAATCTTTGACAGACACAGGTGGTCAATATAGAAAACATGGACATACATCTAATGTATGGCTTTTGGCTCAGATACACTTGACAAGACATGTGTGTATCATCCCTTGACTGTACATACTGGTGGCCTGAACATCTATGTGTAGGCTGTATTGCTTTCTTCTTGAGAGCTGTAAAATGTCCATGCATCCAGACATTTTTATTCACATACTCCGATAGCTAAGTAGAACAACGTGAGCTTGTAAAAGGGTTAAAATTGTGTCGAGCACATAGTGGACATGTATACTTGACACATACAGATGTTACTGGAAGCAGTAAATACAGGATTGTGACACGGTGCTGACTGTAAACTTGAGATGTACCGGTCCTGTACCAAGAGTCCGTACAGAGTGAACAGCCAGACAGGCCAGTGGCATAGTGTGCAACATGAATTTTTGAGAGGATGGAGCATTTAGACTTGGCAGTTGTACTGCATGCAGACCATTAGAGCATTGACGTTCAAGACATAGGTGCCCATCATGATTACTGGGGATGGAAGTATGTTTAATAGTTAAACATTTCAAATGTGTGCATACCATTTGCTGTGTCAGTTCCAGACTCAATTGCAGGAGATGAGACATGTATGTAATGACACATGACCCTCAGGAGCATTACAGATCAGACCACCTGCCAAATAGTGTCGTAGTTGTAGGAGAGTAGGATCTGCTTCACATGGGTACCCCCACTTTTTGCTGATGCTTCACTGTTTTTCGACTTTAGTCTGGCTGGGGCCCTGCTAATCAGAACCCCAGCCTAGCTGCTTCCTCTCTAAAATGGTTTCCATGTGCCTTAGGCACATCTCTGATTGGAATCTGGAGTCCCCTTATAAGTCCCTAGTATATGGTATACTATGTACCCAGGGCATAGGTACCTCAGAGGCCTACCAGGGGCTGCAGCATGTATTGTGCCACCCCTGGAAGGCCATCCAAAATGACACCACAGGTCTGCTACTGCAGCCTGGGTAAGGTGGTGCATGCACCCCTTACTGTGATATAGGTTACCTATCTCACTACATACATACACACATATAAACCTATAAGTCACTCCTATGGCAGGCCTTGTCAATCCTGAAGGCAGAGTGCTTGGTTCCTATGTGAGAGGGTGCCCCTGCATGAGCAGAGCCCCTCTGCAGCGTTCGGAGACCCTTCTCTGATGCTGTTTGTAGTGCAGCCTGACCATATACTCTTAAGCGCATTATAACCTCGCGTTAAATGCTAACTTTGGGATGGCTGCACTGAAACATGTCGTGTTTGGTGTCAAACATCTTGGAATACTACCCCCTGCCAGTTCTGGTGGCGGGGGTAGCATTCCACCCTTCTAGAGGGAGAGACATGTACACACCGGCCTGCCCGGTAACTTCTTTCCAAGCCCTGGCATCACAAAATGGATGCCGCTGGCACAGACACGGGTCTGGCCTCCTACTGCTGACTGAAACTCCGGCAGGGGAGGCCTGTAACCACCTCCCCAGACAGGATAATGTGTATTGGGGCTGGGCGGGAGCACTCTCTGGTGCTTTGAAGTCCTGCACTGGGGGCACACTTGGTGTCCCTGTGCATACCCCAGTTCAAAGTGGTTCAGGGGCTTCCAGCCCCTGCTCTGGCACGAAACTGGACAAAGGGAATGGGTGTAACCACCCCTCTTCCCTGACCCTCCCATAGGTGGGTCCCCAGAGTATGTCCAACCCCCTAACTTAGTATAAGTATGGGACCCCAGTCCTTAGGACTTTAGATTTACCTGTATGAAACTCTGATACAGAATCCTGGACCTTCGACGCTCTACTTTACGATTAGAAGACTGAAGAATCTCCCTTGGGGTCAAGGAGTGACTCCCCTGCTTGGCAGGCACCAAAGAAGCAATTGTCCGGTCTGCATCGCTGAAGCTCCCGCCGGACACCGAAGTCTTTGCATCACCAGAGGTGGATTTCCAGACTTCCCCAAGGCTGCCCTGAGTCCCCAGCAAAGCTGAGGCACGTAGCTGTCGTGGGTAACGTGGAACCGTGACCCCTGGACACCGAGCACATTTGCAAGTGCATCCTCTTCTGGGCCTCCCACGAAGTTGTGCTTTGGGCTCTGAGTAGCCCTCACCTCCAGCACCGACTGCACTGAAGATCACTGGCCCCCACTCTACGAGTGTCCCGTGAGCCCGCTCCAAGTGCGTCCACTGGAGGCTCCTTTGCGGTCGCTAGTCCATTCGCTAGTGGGCCCTCCCGAAGGCAACTCTAATTATAATTGAACTTCCCTGGTTGCTCCAGGCTTGCCCTGACTTATCCTCGCTGGGTGAGTCCCTCAGACCTTGCTGGTCTGCACCACTGTCCTTCTTCTATTTCCATGAGACTTGCCGTTGCCAAAGCTTGTTGGGTCCAATCTGGTCGCCAACACCTCAGCAAGCGCCAGACGTCATGGGACAGCTCGAATCCAGCTCCTGGTTGTTGTCGACACCTCCTGGACCTCGTGGCTGAAGAGTCAAGACGAATGTCAACCTACCTGAAGCACCCGACATCGGTGGGCATCTGCTCATCGCCTTCCTGGTCACTGGCTAGTGACCCAGACTCTGTCCCCTCTGCTTTCAGGTTCTTCAGATCTCCGATCCACTTTTGGATCCACCCGAACACTTTCGACTTGGTCGCCAGCAGCACTTTGCAGCAGATCGCCATTGTAAACGACGACGAAACCTGACCCCGAAAGACACCTATGCACCCGGCTTCCCTGGGTGAGGTAACTCGAGTACTCCGCTGCTCCCGTGGGTATAGACTCTAGAACGACCTAGTTCTAAAGGGGTTTGCTCCAAGTCCTCCTCTAAGTGTCCCTTTTCTTTAAAATTCCAACCGCGACTTTCCCCATAGAAGTGAACGGCGATTCGCGGCTGTGTTCTCACACTGCACGCGTCCCCCGTGGGTCCCCTGTGTCACTACCTTGGGTGGTTCCTTGTGGTCCAAGCACTTCTACAGGCTCTAGGCCTTGTGTCTAGCTCAGTCTTGGTTCTTATACCACTTTATTGGTATATGGTTTGGTACGCCCCTAGGGCTCAAACGTGTATTTGTGCTATTACTGTTGATAACTAACTTATAACTTATGTACTTCGAACTCTAGCCTCATAAAGAGACTAGAGGGGTGTGTTTAGTAATAAATACATATATTTTGAATATATACCTGGTGTGGTCCTCTTTCATTTGGTCACTCAGGAGATTATAGACTGGTAAAACAAGCTGCTTTACATTCCTTCAAGACTTAGCCTGAAGGCTGCTCTCCATAGCTACCACTAGGATAGCTTTCAATAAAGGTTGTCTTTAACCTATCTCCAATAAGGGGTTGTTTGGACTGGTGCAAGGTGCCCACTATAATTAGTGGACAGCATATACCAGGCCAACTTCTCACAGTAGTTGACATGGTTTTTGTAGTATTTGACATACATCTAACCAATGTTTCACATACCATGATGTGTCTGGGAACCATAGTTTACTGGCAGACTGACAAGTGCCATGTTCACATATGTGAAATGATTTAAAACCTGCTGTGAAAATGATGCATAGGCTTGCTCTGTGATGTGCTGTGATGATATTCATGTGTCAAGACTATGCAGATGACTGATGTGAATTCTTGTTCACAGCATCATCTACGGCTACTGGAGGAGACAGTTCCACGGACCAAGTGGAAGTGGCTAGCCAGACTGGGTACACTGTGGAGGAGGAGGAGGAGGGACCCAGTGGCACGGAGGGTGAGGGGAGCCACACTGAGGGCTGGTCGGAAACATCTATATCTGCTGAGGACCAATCAAGCTCCAGTGCTGACTCCCTTGTGGTGGTGGGTGTTCCCATTTCAGAGCCCACAACATCAGAGTCTGCACCCACCACCACCATCTCCACCCTCACAGCTGCTCCCATTCCAAGTGTCCGTGGACCTTCTCATGTTAGGGAGCATGTCTCCTTCGGGCCAGGCACAGCAGCCCCTGCATCTGTCAACCCTGCTGCCCTGAGTGTGGAGGCCGTGGATTTGCTAAAACAGATCCATGTGGGGCAGACATCCATGCTGAGTGTCCTCCATGCACATACCAGTCATTTGACACAAGTGGTGTCATACACGGAGGGAATCTCATCAGACATGTCTGCCCTACAGCGATCAAATCAAGCCATGGCCTCCTCACTGACAGCAGCAGTGTCCCTCCTGCAGCAGTCCCTCACCCCTCCTTCCTCTGCCCCATCCACAGTCCACACTACCCTACCTGACCCAAGCACACTCACACAGGCACATGCACACACACAAACAGACACAAGCAGCACACAATCACCAAAAACAAAATCAAAACACACATGCATGCACACTCAGGGGACTGACATCACACACATAGGGGAGAGGGCCAAAAAATCACACACCCATCCACAACCAATCTGCATTCCTCAGCTACCTTTCCCTCCAAAACCCCTGCCCTTGACTCTCCTGCAACCCCTCTTCCCAGCGTGTCTTCCTCTGTGACCTTGGCCTCTTCCCCACTGATCCATCAGACAACTAGCAAGGGGAAGAGGAAACCCCCTGGCACAGAGAGGAGATCCACCCCTGCACGCACCCTCCCCTAAGAGTAAGATCACAAAGCCTCCCACACATACATCCCTAGATGAAAGAAGTCCAAAACCCCACCACCATCCCACACTTCACCACCAAAATCCACTTCCTCATGGTCCCAGGCCCCCCTCCCAAAGATCACACCTCAGACCCCATCCCAATTTCACACACACACCGTTACACCATCCCCAAGAAGGTCAGGCCCTCCCCCACACCACAAGCACGTCCCCTCCAACAGCACCCCCCTTTCAGTCTATTCCTGACACTGCAGTGGAGCCCCCCTCAATCTGAACAATCTAGTGCAGTGGAGCCACCACCCCCTCAATCTCACCAGTCCACTGCAGTGGAGCCCCCACCCCCTCAATCTGACCAGTCCACTGCAGTGGAGCACCCACCCCCTCAATCTGACCAGTCCACTGCAGTGGAGGCCAACACAGCACTAGATCCCATTCCTCCCAAAACCCAAACTGGTACCCCCTAGTCCTGTCCCTGTGGTGCCTGGCATGCCCCTAAAGATGCCCCTCAAAGGGGAGATGTCCCCTTGTGTTTGCAGTGCAGGTAAGCAAGGGAGGATTAATATGCATGACCCCCTCAAAGACTCTCTAAAATAGACTCGTCATTGGCCTTATTGTTCTTATTTTTTTTTCCATTTTGTTCACAAATGCTGAATAAAGCAGTTTTTGTCATTTGTGCATTTGCTTTTTGTGTAACAACTATTGTTAATGAGTCAACTGTCATTGATGTGCAAATCTTGTTGTGGGAATACAATGATATAGTGATGTGATGGACTGCATGTGGTCCATGGCATATGTGTCCTATTACAGTATGTATCTGAGTCCTCATTGTCTACATTTGCAGGTTGTGATGATCCACAACATTTTGGTCCATGAGGGTGACATGCTTTTAACAACCTACCATCTTTTACTTACTTTTGCACATAGGTCGTGATGACACTTGTACACATTGTACAAGTCGTTCAAAGTGCAACCGTCTAGGCTGGACATGCAGAATGGCGCTGTGATGAGCAACAAGTCATCTGTCTCATCATTACAACTGGGTACACATGAAGTTTGACTATGTGCAGATGACTTTGGACACATCCATGTACACAGGCTGATGGAAACAAAGTATTCTGTGACTTCTAAGTGTTGGAGCCATGTCTGAGTCTCATTATTACATGGTAGACCCCTTACAAGAACAAGCTTGCCACAGCTGACCTTCCACTGTAGGGAAATCACCTCATGGCAGTGTGTTAATCTGTGACATATCCTGAGCCCATGGTGTGTGTGTGGTGAGCAGGAATCTCTGTCTTCAAACCCCCTTACCTACCAAGACTATAGTCCCTGCAGATGTTCATGTTTGAGAAGCTTTCTGTGGGCTGAATATTCCAGTGCTTTCTCAACCTATTTGACTTTGAGTGGCCAAGGTGTGGGTGCACCAGTAGAGTGGAGTCATTATGATGACATCTCTGGTTGTGTTGAGACAAGAGCCTGCACTGTGAACAAACTCCCATGTAACACATTATAAATTCACCAAGTTCCAATTGTGTTAGCATCATCAGCGTGTTTAGAATCTGTCATCTTGTTTTGCAAGTGTGGCACTTGTATGTGTCAATGACTGCTCACAATCAACACTTTCTACCCTGCCCTGTTGCCTGATCGCAACATGTCTCATTAGTGGGTCTCCTTGATGGATTTTAGGATTCTGAGACAGTGTTAAAGTGCCAAATGTGCCCAATGCATATTCCATGATGCACATGTACTCCATCCTAAACGGATGTTCACATTTCCCATGTGTTATGTCTAGCTATGTGTATTATGTTTGTGAGACACCGATCCCACCACCACCCCTGGAGTTGCCAACAGTGCAGGAATATTAGCTTACACATTTGCCTGTGCATTGGAGCCTACTAACACAGTTGTTGTATCCTCTATCTGTTGAGCCATGTGTCTTCCAAGTCTTCTGCAGTACACACTTAGCATTGGCAATTTGACATTAGTAATGCGCTGCACATAATACATCTTTTGTAGCCAGATGCATAGTTGACAGTGTAAATGGTCTGATCTTGAGTTGTGTGCAACGCACAAAAGCCACACATGGTGACTGTCTCATACATTGGTGTTGGTCCATGCTTTTCTACACAGCAAGTAGGAATGTGGTCTCCACATGTAGCGCTGACATCTGTGACACTACCGCTTCATCTTTGTTGTAGTAGGAGGCTCATGATTCTATTTTGTGTGTCTATGGACTAGTGTGGTGTCGTGGGCGGTCTCCTCTGTGCTTCATTGTACACCAACTCATCACAATGTCATCCTTCTGTGAGTGTGTGTACTCCTGTGGCCCTGCATGGTTCGAGTACGTGTTGTGTTGGACAGATGCTATGAATTTGTGTCCCATACATATGTGTGTCTGGCACCTCTTGTTCAACCATCAAATGTGTGTGTCCTAGTATGTGGCGTGCTGGGTGTACCTTCCTGATACCGAGATTGCCACATTGGTCATACACAACAGTACCTGGACCCTTGTTTGTATTGTGATCACAATGATGTGTGGTCAAGAATGGATTCCTCGTCATACAGCCAGTGATCCACACTGTCATGGGTGCCTGTGCAATGTCACCTGTCAAGGGAGGTTTAGGTGAGGCACAGTGCTGCTGATCAATGTGGGTGGTGTTTAGACTGGCCAAATGTGGCTTGGCTCCTGGCAAGGCCCCTACCTACAATGTGGCCTCACATTACCGGCCATGCCCTAGGAGTAATGTTTGGGTATGTGAGATGACAGTGGTTCTTGCAAGGCATGTGACACAGTGCGCAAGAGTGGGTGTGCTCAAAAGTATGGTCCCCATCCTCATTTAGCATCACAGAGGCTCAGCAGACAGGATACTGTCACCACAGTGCTGTGGCCTTGATGGTAATGCAGAAGAGAGTCAGTCTCCTGATGTGGTTTTTGGTGGTCCCCCATGCTTGGCCCACATGTGGCTCTGGTGCACCTGCTCATCAACCAATGCCTGATTGCCCATATTGCCAATCCAAACCCTATATGGAATACTTCCTGATTGTACTCAACATGCATATGTCTCAGTGGAGTTAAGCCCCCCATCGTGTGTGTTGGCCCAGGCTAGAGGGACTTCCACACTCACACACATGTTGTGTTTGTTCTGCAGTGTGTGGCTGGTTGGTTGTCTTTGTGCATCTTCACCCATGTATTTCAACTGTCTTTGAGGGGCATTGAGTGGATGTTTTGTTTTGTTTCTTTATCTACTGGCACTGGGACTCCTACATCTTCACTCTGCACATTCCTTAGGTTTAGCATTTAACGTTGCTGCCACAGTGTGGGACTGGATCTCATCAAAACTGTAGTTTCAGATTGAATCCTTTGTATTTGTGTCTGCTCGTGACAGAAAAGTGTGTTTATGCATTTTGAATGGTCACATGTCACATTGTCCAATTGAACATTGCTGGCAGTGTTAGCCCCCTAAAGCACTGATTGTCTGCACATGGCTGAGGGTATGTAACACACACAACAATGTTTGCCTCAAAATTTCTGTTGTTGTTTGGCAAACAACCACTACTTTAGCATTACATTGCTTGTGGCTTTTGGACCCCCAAATACATTATTGCTTGACCATGCAGGGGGTGTGAGACCTACATTCACATTTTTGTCACTACAGGGATGGCGGGGTTATACCCCAAAACCCCTATATGCTTGGAAATGCTGGGGGCTTGAACCCCACATTCACCTTTTTGTCACTTCAGAGATGGGGGGTTTGTCAAGCATATCACTTTATGTGTCAATTTTGCATGCAGTTTGCACACAAAACACAAATTTGGCATGACAACACTGGGAGAGTGATAGACATCCACCCCCCTATGGGGTGGACAACGGTGGTAGTGTTAGCCATCCACCCCCCTATAGGGTGGACAATGGTGGTAGTGTTAAACATCCACCCCCCTATGGGGTGGACAATGGTGGTAGTGTTAAACATCTACCCCCCCTATGGGGTGGACAATGGTGTTAGTGTTAAACATCCACCCCCCTATGTGGTGGACAATGCTGGTAATGTTAAACATCCACCCCACTATGGGGGGGACAATGGTGTTAGTGTTAAACATCCACTCCCCTATGGGGTGGACATTGGTGTTAGTGTTAAACATCCACCCCCCTATGGGGTGGACAATGGCGTTAGTGTTAAACATCCACCCCCCTATTGGGTGGACAATGGTGGTAGTGTTAGCCATCCAACCCTGTAGTGTTAGCCATCTATGGGGTGGACAATGCTCGTAGTGTTAAACATCCACCCCCTATGGGGTGGACAATGCTGGCAGTGTTAGCCATCCACCCCCCTATGGGGTGGACAATGGTGGTAGTGTTAAACATCCACCCCCCTATGTGGTGGACAATGCTAGGAGTTTTTGGCATCCACCACCCCCCTTTCCTCTATATTGCTGCAAGAATTCCCACCACCCCAATATTGACTGTGTTTTGTCACAACCTATGTATTCCATTGCCTTTCACGGGGTCGTGATGTTTTTGTGTGTGGTAGTTGTCTGACTTACCGTCAGTGACGAACACGTCGGTTACGGTTGTTGAATCGACCGTAGGCGTACAGTATAGGGATGACATGCGTGATCGGATACAAGTCTGCTTCGTCTCATATGCAGTGATCGTGTTGTGGCACGAATCGGAGCTAAAATACGGCTCTTCCGGGTGCTCTGACGTGCTGGACATGGCCACCTGTTCGGCGTGTAGGAAGTACGCATCGTACTTTGCCGGCCGGAAACTGCTTTGGAAATGCCTCCGGACAACTCCATTCAGCGTTTACAGAGCCTGTTCGTACGGAAAATGGTGCTGGATTCGGAGCGTACGTGTCGTTCGGGAATTGGAGACATTTGCGCATCGTACTTCGTTGTTTGGATGGACCGGCTCCTGGAACGAGTCGATCGAAAGGTAACGCTTTGGACGGCTCCCGGAGGGCCTTCCGAGAGAGATCACAATCGGGCCCTTTATGTTTTACAAATTAAGCACTGGGTATAGGCTTTATTTGGGACTTATGTAGATGCAAAGTGCTGGAAATTTAAATATAGCAGTTGCTGCTTGTTTGATTTTTGAAAGGCAAGTTTGTTCATATAATTGCAAATAGTTTGCAGACAATTCATTCAAAGAAATGAGTATTTTGAGCAGTGCTTAATTTGTAAAATATGAAGTGCCAGATCTAAAAGCAAAGCAGTAATTGCCACATTGTACTTTGCAGCATTCAGCAGCTAAATAAGTTTAAAAAAAGGCCTAGATCCAGTGCTTAATTTGTAAAACATTTAGTGCTGAGACTACAAGCAAAACTTTAAAAGTGCCCCAAAACTCCTCAAAAAAGCATGAGAAATTACACTCTAAATACTCCTTCTTTCGAATGCATTGTGTGCAAACTATTTGCTATTACATAAACTAACTTGCGTATAAAAAACAAAACTAACAGCAAACGCCACGTATTACTCTCCAGCACTCTGCAACCGCATAGGTCCCAAATAAAGGCTTACACATAGGCCGTCGCAGTAGCTGTTTTGCTTTTAGCCGCGGCACTTCATGTTTTCCAAATTAAACACTGGGTGTAGGCTGCAAAGTGCTGGAAAATTAACCGTGACAGTTGCTGCTTTGCGCCCCGCCTCTTCATGTTTTACAAATTAAACACTGGGTATAGGCTTTATTTGGGACTTATGTAGGTGCAAAGTGTATGAAATTTAAATATAGCAGTTGCTGTTTGTTTTATTTTTGACAGGCAAGTTTGTTTATATAATTGCAAATAGTTTGCAGACAATTCATTAAAAAAAAGGAGTATTTTGAGCAGTGCTTAATTTGTAAAATATGAAGTGCCAGAACTAAAAGCAAAGCAGTAACTGCCACATTGTATTTTACAGCATTCTGCAGCTAAAGAAGTTTCAAATAACGGCCTACATTCAGTGTTTAATTTGTAAAACATGAAGTGCTGGGGCTAAAAGCAAAACTTTAAACGTGCCCAAAAAACCCTCAAAAAAGCATGAGAAATTACACTCTAAATACTCCTTCTTTTGAAAGCATTGTGTGCAAACTATTTGATATTACATAAACAAACTTGCATTTCAAAAAAGAAACAAACAGGAAACGCCACGTGTTACTCTACAGCAATCTGCAGCCACATAGGTCCCAAATAAAGGCTTCTACGTAGGCCTTTAATTGGGACTTGTGTAGTTGCAGAGTGCTGGAAAGTTAAACGTCGCACTTGCTGCTTTGCTTTTAGCCCCGGCACTTCATGTTTTACAAATTAAGCACTGAGTGCAGGCCTTATTACCAACTTATGTGGCTGCAAAGTGCTGGAAAATTTACTGTGACAGTTGCTGCTTTGCTTTTAGCCCAGCTCTTAGCGCACCTAACACTATTCGTCCGGAAAAAAACCCAGCCGAATGCGTGTTTCCCGACTGATTCGAACAGTCGTCCCAACCAGCAAGTACGATGAGCATAACAGCCCAGATTCCGAGCGAGCCGTACTTACCCATTTCAGCTCCTGTTCCCCGCCCGAGCCGGATCCGTAAACGCCGAATCGAGTCGCACGGAACCAAATACACAGCACCTTCCAGCCGGACTAGTACGATGCGCCTTCCGTACGCGCCGAACCCGTCGCTACGTCCGGCACGTCAGAGCATCCGGGAGAGCTGTACATAAGCTCCGATTCGCGCCACAAGTCGATCCACGGCTACGAGACGAACAAGCCAGCGACGAGTACAAGTCGAAGCCACGAGAAACCCGAACGAGACGAACAAACCATGAATCCCATCGCGCAGGTCCTACTAATACTCTACATCTATTACCGCAACAGGTACGGACGCGTACGGCGCAGATGGTAAGTCAAACACCCACTACACAAAGAAACGACACGTACCCAACATATGTCACACACACATAGGGATGCAGAAATGACGTACACTAGCAACAGCAGAACCATAGTGGCGGGATGGCTACCACCAATGCCATACACACCCATAGGGTGCTGGATGCCTACCACTACCACCACCCCTACTCAGGGGGGCCTGGATGCCTATCACTACCACCACCCCTACTCATGGGGGCCTGGATGCCTGTCACTACTACCATCCCCACTCATAGGGGGATGGATGCCTGTCACTACTACCATCCCCACTCAAAGGGGGATGGATGCCTACCACTACCACCACCCCTACTCAGGGGGGCCTGCATGCCTACCACTACCACCACCCCTACTCATGGGGGCCTGGATGCCTGTCACTACTACCATCCCCACTCATAGGGGGATGGATGCCTGTCACCACTACCATCCCCACTCATAGGGGGATGGATGCCTAACACTACCACCACCCCTACTCAGGGGGGCCTGGATGCCTACCGCTACCACCACCCCTACTCAGGGGGGCCTGGATGCCTACCACTACCACCACCCCTACTCAGGGGGGCCTGGATGCCTACCACTACTACCATCCCCACTCATAGGGGGATGGATGCCTACCACTACCACCATCCCCACTCATAGGGGGATGGATGCCTACCACTACCACCACCCCTACTCATGGGGGCCTGGATGCCTGTCACTACTACCATCCCCACTCATAGGGGGATGGATGCCTACCACTACCACCACCCCTACTCAGGGGGCCTGGATGCCTACCACTTCCACCACCCCTACTCAGGGGGCCTGGATGCCTACCACTACCACCACCCCTACTCAGGGGGGCCTGGATGCCTACCACTACCACCACCCCTACTCAGGGGGGCCTGGATGCCTGTCACCACTACCATCCCCACTCATAGGGGGATGGATGACTACCACAACCACCATCCCCAATCATAGGGGGATGGATGCCTACCACTACCAACACCCCTACTCAGGGGGGCCTGGATGCCTGTCACTACTACCATCCCCACTCATAGGGGGATGGATGCCTGTCACCACTACCATCCCCACTCATAGGGGGATGGATGCCTACCACTACCACCATCCCCAATCATAGGGGGATGGATGCCTACCACTACCACCACCCCTACTCAGGGGGGGCTGGATGCCTGTCACTACTACCATCCCCACTCATAGGGGGATGGATGCCTACCACTACCACCACCCCTACTCAGGGGGGCCTGGATGCCTGTCACTACTACCATCCCCACTCATAGGGGGATGGATGCCTACCACTACCACCACCCCTACCCAGGGGGGCCTGGATGCCTACCACTACCACCACCCCTACTCATGGAGGCCTGGATGCCTGTCACTACTACCATCCCCACTCATAGGGGGATGGATGCCTGTCACTACTACAATCCCCACTCATAGGGGGATGGATGCCTACCACTATCACCACCCCTACTCAGGGGGGCATGGATGCCTGTCACTACTACCATCCCCACTCATAGGGGGATGGATGCCTACCACTACCACCACCCCTACTCAGGGGGGCCTGGATGCCTACCACTACCACCACCCCTACTCATGGGGGCCTGGATGCCTGTCACTACTACCATCCCCACTCATAGGGGGATGGTTGGCTGTCACTACTACCATCCCCACTCATAGGAGGATGGATGCCTACCACTACCACCACACCTACTCAGGGGGGCCTGGATGCCTACCACCCACACTATCCCTACACATAGGACGGGTAATGCATGACACAACCAGCATATTCCAACATAAGGAATGTCTGAAAATACATCCCACCAACACCATGACAAGAGTGTGTAGTCTGTGTCAAATGCCTACAACACTGAACATGACATTGAGCATACAATGTGACCCCCTATCACATGTGTCACACATAAATGTGTGTGGCCTCCACAATGCAAGCAGACCATGACCACTGTGGCAATGGGGTATAACACACCATCATCACAGTGACCAAAAGGTAAGTGTGGGGTCCATAGCTGAAGCCCAATTGAACATTGTGGCAATGGGGTCTAAACACCCATCACCACAGTGACCAAAAGGTAAGTGTGTGGTCCATAGCTGAAGCACATTTTGAACATTGTGGCAATGGGGTCTAAACCCCATCACCACAGTGACCAAAAGGTAAGTGTGGGGTCCATACCTGAGGCACATTTTGAACATTGCGGCAATGGGGTCTAAACCCCCATCACCACAGTGACCAAAAGGTAAGTGTGGGGTCCACATCTGATGCACATTTTGAACATTGTGGCAATGGGGTCTAAAACCCCATCATCACAGTGACCAAAATGTAAGTGTTGTCATGGGAAAAGCTGCAAATGCCAAACAGCATGGATGATTCCTGGTCACAGAACAACAAACACATCTGTGGCATAGTAGTGCTTGTGTCCCATAGCAACATACATTGGGTGAGGCAAACAGTGCAGTGCAAATAAGATATACCTTTGGCCATGTGCAGACAAACATCACCCATGGGGGCTGACATTGTCAACATTCGTCAATAACACAATGACAGAAGTGACCATCATAATGCAGCCCCACATATCTGCACCAATGGACACACAAATGTAGATATCCTGTGGAGACTGTAGATGTCAGGTGAACAAATACCATACCATGGCAGCAATGGGACATACAAACCATGATCATTGTGCTGACTGATGACCTAGGAGTCCCAGGGACAGCAGGGGAAACCCACCAAACAACATACAGCACACTAAAGATATGCCAATGCAGTGGTGCAGATGCACAAACACAAACAGGCAGCCTCACACTGCATATCAAACACAACAGGTGATGGGGGGTGTGCCAGTGTCCCCAGGCAACCACACAACACATGAGGAGGCCTGAATCACAATTACACAGATGTGTATACAGTGCCACACAAAAGTAACTCATGGATCGGATTCCCCTATGTGGGCAATCAGGCATTGTTAGATGAGAGGGAGCCCAAATTACACATGTCACACAAGCTTTTAGGAACAGCAAATAACACAGCAAGAGACAGACCCACCACAGCACTACCCCCAGGGACCCCACATTATGGTGACCCTGGCCTGCATGATAATCCCACTGTGATGACAAAGCTAGATGTCGTTCACACTGTGAACCACAGTCATGTGTCCTGAGCAACAAACTACCATCACACCTACACAAGCACAAATCAATCAGCACGGCCTGTCAGCCAAGGCCAACATGGAGGTAGGGGTCTAGCCGTGCAACAACTCTCATTTGCACACACTCAACACCACACACCTTGATCTCCACCAATGTGCAGCAGTGAAGCTCACATGGACTGGTGACATTGCACATGCACCCATGACAATCCCAGGGGTGGTGGTGGGAACTAAGGTGCAGAAACCCATCACACATGGCCAGTCAACAAGACTCGTGAATGTCTGACACACTGCACAGTATGCGCTACATGGGCATGACGTGAAATCCACCCCAATCAATGGGATCCCGGCCACAGTCACACACCAATGAAGAAGCCAAGGTGACCCACAAAGAACACACGTAGACAACTTCCAACATTGCAGCTCTGACCCTGAGGAGTGGCAGCAGTCACACACACAACATGTCACAATCACTGAAAGCTACCACAAACTGTAAATTACATGACTTGTGTAACCAACAAGTGCCAAGGGGAATCCTGACTGTGTCTCATCTGCGTTTGCCCACAAACTCAGCCCTGACAGCAAACACACCTATGGATGACACCCTGATGACCAGTAATGTGCCATGCACCCACATCCCAGAGAACCCAGTGCGAAGATTTGGGGGGAACATAGGTCAACTCAGCAAGCATCACAAACAGGAACATCACTAGGGATCCCAGCCTACATAGCAAAATGGAAGTGAACACACACAGACATGCTCACACAACACACACCTTGGGCTCAGGCAATGTCACGGAATTACACACTGCCATGAGGGGACGCCACTACTGTGTAAGGAAAGCTGTGCCAGACGTTGTCTCTGCAGGGCTCTATCATGTCAGCAGTACACTTGGTCACTCAGTCAACAATTAGCACAAAATGAAGGCTCTCGTCACATCAGCCTGGTCATGGGAGTGTCACCGAAATCATCTGCACAGATCCAACACACATGTATAGCAAGTTGCACTGATAACACAGATGAGTCCCTCCCCATTGATGCCCAAACATGCATGTCCAGTGGAGATGGTCACACGGTCAGGGAAATAGACAAATTGAACAATGGCAAGCACAACTGATGTGCAGGGGTGTAAGCCACAGATGTGATATTGCAAATAAATGTAGGAAATCCCATTGGCAAATATTGAAAACATGACACCCTCATATTGCTGCAAAGGATGTCATGGCTACACACCAGGATAGGACACATTCCCCCTGGACCACATGGGGTCCTGCACAGTAACACTTCATTTTCATGATATCAAAAATCACCATCACTGCAGCAAGGGCAATGTTTGCATCATCAACATCATGTACATCTGAAGCAAAACCACCAGAGAACAGAAAGGAGCTTTATTCAGCATATGTGTGTGAAATAGAAAAGTCCAGAAAAAAGACAAAGGCCAATGGCCAGTCCAACAGTTAAGTCGAAACAGGGTGACAGTGGCAGATGTCACCCTTTGCTTGCCTGCACTGATACGGACCAGGGACATTCCCCACGGAGGGGCATACGGGGGGCAGGCCAGGCACCGCAGGGACAGGATCAGGGCTCACCAGAAGGAGGCAGGGAAGGGGTGGCTGGTGCTGGAGAGTCACCGACAACTGCAGTGGAGGTGTCTGACATGGTGTGTGCCGGCACAACTGGGGGGCATGAGTCAGATGGTGTGGGTGCCGGCACGACTGCAGTGGTCTGGCCAGATGGAGTGGATAGGTTCCCCACTGCAGTGCCCAAGTCAGACGGGGTGGTAGTGGACTCCACTGCAGTGCCTATCTCCAGGGGAGTAGAATGGGGTTCAGGTAAGGTGGGCAGGACAGAGGGGGAGGACACGGTCTCCACACCAGTGGCACAAACATGTGCAGCGGGGGGTGTGAGGCTGGAAGAGCAAGTGGTAGGGGGAGAAGGCCGCATCATTTTGGGGATGGTGTATCTGTGGGTGGGGGAACCTGGGGCTGGGTGTGGTGGGGGAACCTGTGTTGTGGCGGCCTGAGGGATGGAGGAAGGAGACTGTGTGGTTGAGCTGCAGGGCGGTGGCGGGGTCTTGCTCTTCCGAGACCGGGGGGCTTGCGTGTGGGGGCCTTAGTTTGTCTGTGCCTGGTGGAGGGTGTCCGGGGTGAGGGGCACTCCCTCTGTGTGGGTGGACTTCCTCTTCCCCCTGTATGCTGGATCAGCTGGATCGGAGGGGAAGAGGCCGAGGTCACAGAGGAAGAGCTGCTGTTTAGGTGGGGTTGCAGGTGAGGCACGGGAAGGGGTCTTGGAGGGAGAGGATTTGGAGGACTGCGGTGTGACTGTGGATGCCTGTGTGTGTGTGTGTGTTCCCCATCCCCTGTGGGTGTGGTATCAGTCCCCTGAGGATGCTTGCGTGCACATTTTGCCTTTGTTTTGGGTGTTTCTGTGCTGTTTGTGTCTGTGTGTTTGGGTGATTGTGCAGGTGTGCATGTGCTTGGGACAGGTAGGGTGCCAGGAAGTGTGGATGGGGCAGAGGTAGGAGGGGTAAGGGACTGTTGGAGGAGGGACACTGCTGCCGTCAGGGAGGAGTCCATGGTCTTATTGCTCCTCTGTAGGGCAGACATGCCAGATGAGATGCCCTCCATGAACGACACCAGCTGTGTCAACAGAGTGGTGTGTGCATGGAGGACACTCAGCATTGCTGTCTGCCCTACATGGAGCTGGCGAAGTAAGTACACAGACTCCTCACTCAGGGCAGCAGGGGACACAGGGGCAGGGGGTGCGGTGCCTGGCACGAAGGAGACACGCTCCCGAACACGGGAGCCTCCACGGACCTCTGGAATGGGAGCCGATGCGAGGGCGGTGGTGGTGGTGGTGGCGGGGCCAGCCATACTAGCTGGGTTGTGGTGGCTGCTGACACCCGCCTCCACAAGGGAGTCATTCTCCGAGCTGCTGTGGTCCTCAGCTGAGGTGGATGGGCTGAGGACTCCTCGGTGTGGCTCCCCTCGCCCTCTGTGCCACTGGGTCCCTCCGACCACTCATCGGCTGCTGACCCAGTATGGCTCTGCAGCTCCTCCTGGTCCGTGGAGCTGTCCCCTCCTGTGGCCGTGGATGTATCTGCAAACAATTAGGGAAACAGACAAACATCAGTCACCTGCACTGACCGCACACACCACAGTAAGTACAGCACATTACAGAGCAAGCCCTGGCATCCTTAGTTGAACATTGCCAAAAGTGCTCACACAGATTAGGAGAAGCCAATTGTCAGTCTGATGGTCAACCATGGCACTCACGCCCCTCCTGGCCTTCGTAGTAGGGTTCTGTTCTACCATATAACACAGACCTATGTACCTTTCTGCTCTGCCCATGAAACATGGCACTCCCATATAGGCCCCACCAGTCAGGCCCTGATAGATGACCTAAGCTGTCCATTTTTCTTTTAGCCTTTTAGTAGCTGTCACAGTGGTCCACACCCCCTTAGATACATACACTTAGGCCCAAGCCCTCACAGTGGTCCACACCCCCTTAGATACATACACTTAGGCCCAAACCCACCTCCCTAGATGCACACACACATGTAGGCCCAAGAGGCCACTGCCTCTTGCTATCATTTTTTAATACAACAAATCTTGTAGGCCTTTCTGACCTGACAGCAGGGACCTGTGCCATCCACCGCGGCACCAGCACCCCCTTGTAAATTTCCAAAGTCACAAGAATAAGGTTAGCCCACACGTATGTGACACTCTGCTGGTACATCTTGCTCTTTCACAAGCAATGTTTGCAATATTTTAACTTATGAAACTTTCTACGCTTGCTCAACTGAAACTGAAAAGGCGGCTACGTGACAGAGAAATAATATATAAAATCTCAATTTCTGAGCATCTTACGGTAAAAGTTATCTTTTTCTTATGTTTGCGGTCAAGAGCACCGACCACCTGATAAAAGCCCCTGTTTTCACCATGATACCACTTCTCTGTTCTTCAAAAAACTTTCCACAGTTACTGTAAGCGTGTGGTCAAGGACCCACGTCAGGGCCCACGTCAACTGTGGGTAGGAGTTCTGCATTAAGCCATATAAAAGGTTTGCACCCATGGCAACGCCCTGAACTCTTCATACCAGTGCATTGCATGGGGAGGGTTCCCGGTCGGCCGTTCTCCTGATCTTGGGCCTAGAACTTCTACTCTCAAGGTGGTAATGCTCTTTTCTGATTGCTAGCCTTTTGGCTTTGTCAGCCTCTCTAATTTAGCTCATCCACACCCAATTCATTGCATTTATCCTAGCTTAAACTGTGTAGCCGTGGATGGTTCTTGCTCTCTTATTTAAGATTTGCCTTCTAGGCGCTTGCCTATTCATGATCCCTCTTTTAAGACTTGCCCCATAGGCTGTAGCTCACTGATAGATAGTTACATAGATCTTTGTGCCTCACTTAAAATATGATTCGTAATATTGTTGATGCTTTCATTTTCATCCTGCTCATGTGTTGACGAGCAGCATTAAATGAACAGTTCTCGGTGTTACTGAATTGCTTAACAAAGTGCCACTGTATTTCACACCGTTGTTCCTTCTTTTCAAGTGAACGAGCAGAGTGCGGGACGTGCTCTCATGAGCCGGTAAGCAGAGGGTGTGACCACCCATTTACCCTCAAACAGCTTGCACCCATCTGTCTGGTGCCTGTCGGATGGTAATACCCCAGTGTGGACACATGCACCACCTACCCAGTTGTTGGACACTGCAGGGAACACGGTGAAGTATGTGAACATGCACACATCACATCTCTTGCCACTGAGTCAGTACTGGTGTCCGGATAAAGGGATGGCCAGAGTCTAATTTGAAATGCATGTGATGCATACCAGCACCAGACACCATGATGCACCCATGTCCTCATAGTCAATGCCACAATGGGGTGCATGTTGCACATGTCACTCCCCTGCAGGATCACTCTTAGGAAGTTTAATGCCATGGCACATGCATGCCTGCAAAGTCATACATCACTGTCTCCAGTCACATGGGCAGGGCAGCCAGCCAACAACAGTCTGCACTGTGTCACAATCCTAGGTCATGGGGAATGCAAGTTCTGTAGCTGACAAGTGCACATGTCCATCCCCCCCACACCACATCATCTGAACTTTTATTTGTCCACGTCATACCAATTGGACACATGGGAGACATGAAACACAACTCTCTGAACCTGAGCACCTCACAGTCTGCTGTGAATGAAAAACAGCTGCCTGAACTTCCCAGTCGCATGCACCAGTCTGCACAGTCAAGTGATCAAACACCTATATGTCACCCAAGTATCGTCTCTCATGGTCACATCTCAGATGGCAGGCTGAGCCCTAACCGATAAACACCCCAGTAGTCCTGACAACGAAGCCACAGCACAATGACACAGAGGCAGACACCTGAGGGAACATTTCACTGAGCACAACGTGTCAGCTGATACACGGGAGTGGGAGTACAGAGTGTATTGTATGCCCTGGAGTAGGCATGACTGTCCTGCTCCACGTGAAAGAGGGATGAGCCCTGGACAGTAGGCATGTGGCTAAGCATGTGTGACACACTTGATATACATACTTCTGAGGCCCAAACATTGTTCCCACCCGCAGCATGGGGGTTTGCCAAATACCCCAGGCACATGTGGTGTGTCAGATCAGCAATTGGAACACATATCAAAGTTACACGCTGTTAGAACCGGGGTCACCGATTCCGGCACGGTAGCTTGGCGCAAGGCAGGAAGGCACCCGAAGGCAATGTGTAAAGTAGTTGTGCAGCACACTCTCACACTGACTCAGTAATGCGCACGCAATGAAGAGACACCACACCAGGCTGTTGTATAAAACAAGACTCTTTATCTAATTCATTTCGGGGCAAATAACGTGGATTTCCCACAACTTAGAATCAATAGAGGTGATAATCTCAGGGCAACATTAAATTCATTTCGCTCCTTAAAAACATGGGTAAATTCATTCAAGTACATCAAGACATCAGACCTTCATACAGGTAAACAGGTGGTCGCAACAACCTTCTTAAACCCGGGAACACTGTAGGTAATTACGTGCAGGTGATAACCTGGGCATAGCCCCAATCAGGTACATTCAACTCAATAAAGCCTTTGAAGCAGGAAGGCATTCAACATGGGTAACATTTCCATAAAAATCACAGTTCTGGTGAACTTAGCTGCTGCATGCAATCATTTTTATAACCAGCTTCTATAGCGCAGCATTCCTTATGCAGGGCACTACTAGTGACATTTCCTGAGCACATGGGCATTGCAGGGCACATTTTGCAGGTAGGCATCTAATACAGACAACCCTTCTCAAGGGCCTATTCACTACGGGCAACATTTACTGAAAAGCCTATTCACTCGAGGCAGCCTTTCTGAGCCCGGTGATCTCTGCAGTGCAGGCAGCAATGCGCATGGGGACACCTCTATTCAAATCCAGCCACGTGCTGGTCGAGGGGCCTTCAGTTCTGGGAAGTGTCAACGCCGGTAACGACAGGGGGCCCCTACGCGAGCATGGGCCCTGGCCTCCCGGACTCACCAGTCAGTCCGCGCGAGAGGAGGCAGGTAGTCACAGATGCAGCGCCGGCCACTGCCTCCCCCGTCAGTCCACTCCTGCCCACTCGCGGGGCCTTTACCTGGGGGGTGTCATGGCCGGCGGTAGACTTCCTCTGCACCTTGGGGACCGGGCCGGCAGGCTCAGAGCTCCTCTTCTCTGAGGTCGGGCGGGCTCCGGCCTCCTTCCGGCTGCTGGGCCCAGGAGCCAATCCGAGCGCGGTCGCCTGGGGGCGCGGCTGATGATGCGGCCGGCGCACCGGTTGCTCAGCAACCCTCTCTCTCGCGCTCCCTTGGCCGAGCGCGGCCTTGGTAGTAGCTGCGGTGGCCCTGCCTTTGCTTCGGGGGAAGCGGATGCGTCCTTGTCCCCACGCAGTCTTCCCTCGCAGCAGCGCCTGGGCGGCGGCAGTGATTTCGGCTACGGCGGCACTTCCTTCTGACGGCACCTGGGCAGCGGCGGTGATCGCAACTCACACAGCGCTTTCTCCTCCCACAGCGCCTGGGCAGCGGCGGTGATCTTGGCAGCCGCAGTTACTTCTCCTGTCACAGCGCAGGTGGGCCGCAGCGGGGGTCGGGGAATGCAGCGCTTCTTCCCTCACGGCGCTGAAGGCCGCGGCGATGATCTCAGCGTATAGCGCCTCTTTAGGGCGAGACACTAGGGGGGGGCACAGCGCTAGGAAGGCACAGCGCTTACCCAGCAGGACACAGCGCTCCTCAGGCCAGGCGCTGGCAGTAGATGGCAGATGTAGCTGCAGTCCTTTTGGTGGTAATTTCTTGAAGGTAGCTTCTTGTTGCAGTAACTTGGGGGAGAGGATAGGGGGTTGAGTTGGTGGGCACAAGAGGCAGGTAGGTGCCCTGCAGGCACACTGGAGGTGGTTCCCTAGGTCCCCTCACGCTGGGCAAGGTCAGCAGGTGGAAGGTGTTCCTCATCTATCTTAGCACAGCAGTGCCTAAGCCCAGTCAGTACCAGTAGTGTAGGTCTCCCCCCTAGGCCCAACAGCCTGTACTCCAGCAGAGGTTCCCCCAGGTAAAGTGGTGCCCCAACTGACTAACTAGGTTTCCCTCCAAACCTCTTATACCCCTAGGTCAGGTGACCCTCCTGAAAGGCGGCAAACATAACTCCTCCCTGGGCTGGAAGGTTCTAGAAGCTTCCGTCATGTCTGTCTATGAGGCCCAGAGGCAGGACGGCATGGATACAGTAACATTATGTCCCGCCTGATCCTGACTACTGGTGCGTGCATGTACAATGGCCACTCCGCAGTAGCAGGGGCCTGTGGCAGCCATCTTGTTAGGAGAGAGCACCTGCACCTCAGCACTGTTTGGCAGTGGTAAGGCGCCCAGAGACCTAGGTCCAACAAAAAGGTAGTGGCAAAAATGAGGTGCAAAGAGAAAAAACCGGGGTAAGACCACCCTAGGGCTGACAGGTCTAACACGCGTCCCCCCCAGCCGAAAGTGGGGAGAGCTACCCAACCTCTAGGGAGTTCTCATCGCTAAGGCGGAAAAACCGGGAGAGACAGTCAGCGTTGGCATGGTCTACTCCGGGTCGATGTTCCACCCAAAAGTCCATCCCCTGGAGGGAAATGGACCACCTCAACAATTTGGGGTTTTTGCCTCTCATCTGCATGAGCCAGCGAAGGGGTCGGTGGTCAGTTTGAATAAGGAAGTGAGAGCCAAAGAGGTATGGCCTCAGCTTATTCAAAGCCCAAACCACGGCGAAGGCTTCTCGCTCTATAGTACTCCACCGCTGTTCCTGGGGGAGTAGCCTTCGAGAGATAAAGGCCACTGGCTGGTCTTGGCGGTCATCATTCAGTTGAGAGAGCACAGCTCCAATGCCATGCTCAGAGGCGTCTGTTTGCACAATGAATTCTTTTCCAAAGTCCGGAGTCCTAAGCACCGGAGCGTTGCACATCGCGTGCTTAAGGGTGTCAAACGCTTCTTGACAGGCAGCCGTCCAGATGACTTTACGTGGCTGCTTCTTGGATGTCAGTTCAGTCAGGGGGGCCACGATGGTCCCATTGCCCTTGACAAACAGGCGGTAGTACCCCGTGAGGCCAAGGAAAGCCCAGACCTCCGTTTGGGTTTTGGGGGGCTCCCAGGCCAAGATGGTCTCGATTTTGGCCTGGAGGGGTTGCACCTTACCCCCGCCCATCAGATGAGGAGTGGGCATGTCACAATTGAGGGACATGGGTCCTGGACCACAAGACTGATGTACTGTGGAGTTTTAACCAGGCCAGAGGAGGGCACATAGCATGTCAGACAAAGTTCACAGTGCAGTCATGGACTCACCCCCTCCTTGCTGCTGTCTGGCCTTCAGCTGCCCACCCAGGTCAGGGAAGACCACCGCCAGGATCCGGAGCATGTGGGGGTCAGGGTCCGGTGTCCGCCCCTCCTGCGAGGAGGCGACAGCTTCAGCTGGACCCTTGAGATCCTCCGGGTCCAGCCCCGAAGGTCCTGCCACCTCTTCTGGCAGTTGCGGATCCGGCGCTTGTAGTTCCCCACGGATCGTACTGCCCGGACGATGGTCAGCCAGATCTCCTGCTTCTGGTGGGCATCAACCTGTGAGGATGACAAAGTGAAAAAGGCCATTACTACACATGCAACATATCCGTGCATCACACAGTTGGATATACATGTCTCAATCACAGGGGCATATGATGTACACAGGCAGTGCAACTATGGCTATGAACAGTTTACCAGCAGTTACTAAATGGTATCATTGCCTGGGAAGTAAAACCTTGTTGGAATGCAATGTTACTGCACTATACCTGTTCAGTGCATGTAACTACACACTTTGGGGGGTGAGAACTACTCAGTGAGCATGCTAGCCAGTGGTGTGCACACTGGAAGTCTTGCTAGTCAGACAACATGCACATTTCGTAAGGCAGTGGACAGCACACTCACCTGCTCCCCTGGTTTCCCATACAGCTTGCTGTACTGTGGAAGGAGGCTGTCCAGCAGGGCCTGGTTCTCCTCAGCGCTGAAGGCTGGGGCTCTCTCCACAGTACGTGCCATTGCAGTAGCCAGAGGATGCAGAGACAGCAGCAGTGTTGGTGGCAGATGTCGTCCTGGAGCATGTAGTGCAGGCAAGTGAGCTCTCAGGGGAACAGCCATCATTATATGTGTGCTGCAGAGGCAGATACTGTCCCATGTGTCCAAAGTGATAGGTCCAAGTCGTTTGCATCTTCTGAATCTGGCCAATCCATGGAATTGCACCACTTATACACGCCCACAGCATCCTTCAAAAGTTCAACTTCATGACACCCATGAATTTGCAACATTGTTGTGGCTGGCCAACTGAATTCACTGCATCAGACTCGTTAAAGCTTCGAAAACGCGTCCGTTGCCATGCCAGGCCCTAGCCAATGCGTGCGCACCGATCGGACCATTGCTGTACAACGCGTATTTAAAAAAACAACGCGTACCCGCTCACATCAAAGGCAATGTCCAATGCGTGCGCACCGATCGGTCCATTGCTGTACAACGCGTACCCGCTCACATCATATGCAATGGCCAATGCGTGCGCACTGATCGGTCCATTGCTGTACAACGCGTACCCGCTCACATCATATGCAATGGCCAATGTGTGCGCACCGATCGGTCCATTGCTGTACAACACGTATTTCAAAAAACAACGCATACCCGCTCTCATCAAATGCAATGTCCAATGCGTGCGCACCAATCGGTCCATTGCTGTACAACGCGTACCCGCTCACATCATATGCAATGGCCAATGCGTGCGCACCGATCGGTCCATTGCTGTACAACACGTACCCGCTCACATCATATGCAATGGCCAATGCGTGCGCACCGATCGGTCCATTGCTGTACAACGCGTACCCGCTCACATCATATGCAATGGCCAATGCGTGCGCACCGGTCGGTCCATTGCTGTACAACGCGTACCCGCTCACATCATATGCAATGGCCAATGCGTGCGCACCGATCGGTCCATTGCTGTACAACGCGTACCCGCTCACATCATATGCAATGGCCAATGCGTGCGCACCGATCGGTCCATTGCTGTACAACGCGTACCCGCTCACATCATATGCAATGGCCAATGCGTGCGCACCGATCGGTCCATTGCTGTACAACGCGTACCCGCGCACAACATATGCAATGGCCAATGCGTGTGCACCAATCGGTCCATTGCTGTACAACGCATACCCGCTCACATCATATGCAATGGCCAATGCGTGCGCACCGATCGGTCCATTGCTGTACAACGCGTATTTAAAAAAACAATGCATACCCGCTCACATCAAATGCAATGTCCAATGCGTGCGCACTGATCGGTCCATTGCTGTACAACGCGTACCCGCTCACATCATATGCAATGGCCAATGCGTGCGCACCGATCGGTCCATTGCTGTACAACGCGTATTTAAAAAAACAACGCGTACCCGCTCACATCAAATGCAATGTCCAATGCGTGCGCACCGATCGGTCCATTGCTGTACAACGCGTACCCGCTCACATCATATGCAATGGCCAATGCATGCACACCGATCGGTCCATTGCTGTACAACGCGTACCCGCTCACATCATATGCAATGGCCAATGCGTGCTCACCGATCGGTCCATTGCTGTACAACGCGTACCCGCTCACATCATATGCAATGGCCAATGCGTGCGCACCGATCGGTCCATTACTGTACAACGCGTATTTCAAAAAACAACGCGTACCCGCTCACTTCAAATGCAATGTCCAATGCGTGCGCACCGATCGGTCCATTGCTGTACAACGCGTACCCGCTCACATCATATGCAATGGCCAATGCGTGCGCACCGATCGATCCATTGCTGTACAACGTGTACCCGCTCACATCATATGCAATGGCCAATGCGTGCGCACCGATCGGTCCATTGCTGTACAACGCGTATTTCAAAAAACAACGTGTACCCGCTCACATCAAATGCAATGTCCAATGCGTGCGCACCGATCGGTCCATTGCTGAACAACGCGTACCCGCTCACATCATATGCAATGGCCAATGTGTGTGCACCGATCGGACCATTGCTGTACAACGCGTCCCTGTACAAGTCACTCCCATATGTCACCATGCCTGTCACAGGTGAACGTATGCCAGCCACATTTACTTTCCAGGGACTCAGGGGCACACGTACAACACCACAGCCTGTCCACACTGTATCCTAAGGCATGTAAGGCTGCATTACCTTTTCTGTGTATGGGGGTCAACATGTGGTTTTTTTGGTGGCACTTGGGGGCAGCCACTCCCAGGCTGTGCACCTGTTCATGGGGACAGAATCCTTTGTGTGTTGTGCACATGACCACTGTGCAACTGTTCATTTCAGAGCATGTGGCATGGTCACATTTCCAGGTTGTGTATGTGTATGTCATGTCACATACCCTCTGAGTCCCATGTGGGAAGGTATGTACGTCACAAGGTGACCCATTGCCACAATAGTGATGGCTCTCCACAGTCTGTGTGCATGTTGTGTTTACAATGTCTCTGATTCCATGTGCACAATGGGAGACAGTCTCCACATCCACGTTGTTTGTGCATGGACTTTGATGTTGTGCATGTGTGTGTGTCACAGACGTCCATGTCTGTCCTGCAGAGGCAACAGGGACCACTACCTGTGGGGGTCATGGTTGTTTTTCTGTGGTGTATTCATGATACGCCATGTCATGCCAGTGTCCATGTGGCAATACAGGGTCCCTGGGAATCTAGCTGTCAATGAGCTGTGATGCCTGGGGCACATCTGTCCTCACATGTCACTGTGGTGTGTGTTTGGAACGTGACAGCAGTACATGGGTACTGTGACACAGCCTAATGATATCCCATAGCACAACCTAGAACTTGTTGTCAACACATGTTGAACTGTGATGTTAGATGTTGGCCATGTAGGTGCCATACATGTCCTTACAGAACGGCACACACATCAGGTACTTGTGTCTCGTAATGATGTATCATGTGATATTGAGTATGGTCTATGCCACATATGTGGGGTGACTGACAATCTTTCTTTCTTCTCCTATGCACTGCAGGGCACCAGCTGTCCATAGACCATTCCCTGACCTTGCAACGATGGTTGAACGGGACTGCATCCGACGGTACCGCTTCAACAGGCCGCTGATTGAGGAATTGGCGGTGCGGTTGGCCCCACATTTGGAACCTGGCCACCCATACCCTACAGCGCTGACCCCCAAGGTGAAGGTGATGGCAGCCCTACACTTCTTTGCCACCGGTACCTTTCAACACACTGTGGTGTCTGCTGGTGGGATGTCACAGACCATGTTCAGCCGTGTGCTACGCGATGTATTGGAGGCAATGTTGAGATACCTGAACCAGTACATCTATTTCCCTAAACGTCAACAACTCACTGATGTCAAGAGTGACTTCTATGCCCTGGGGAGGATGCCGCATGTCATTGGCTCTATTGATGGGACACATGTGGCTTTGGTACCACCACAGGCACATGAGCAGGCATACAGGAACAGGAAACATTACCATTCGGTCAATGCTCTGGTGGCATGTCTTGCGGATATGAGCATCACACATGTGTGTGCCCGTTTCCCCGGTTCTGCACACGATGCCTATGTGATGAGGAGTAGTCGCATCCCGAGGATGATGTCACAGATGCAGAACCAGCGTGCCTGGCTTGTCGGTGTGTACTGACTTTGTGCCATTGTGTGTGTTCTGCAATGTTGTATTCCACCCTCTTTTCCAACTCAGCTAATGTGCAATTGTCTGTATGTAGGTGACTCGGGATACCCCAACATGCCGTGGTTGCTGCCACCCCTCAGGAACCCTGTGACACCAGCCCAGATGCGCTACAATGAGGCACATGGTCGGACCAGGAGAGTGATCGAGCGGACATTTGGTCTCCTGAAGAGCCGCTTCCACTGCCTGGACAAGACAGGAGGTGCCCTCCCATATGCCCCAGCAAAGGTGTGCAGTATTGTCATCGTCTGCTGCATGCTACACAACCTGGCAGTGCGGAAGGAGTTGCCTCTCATCCTGGATGACGATGACCAACATCCGCCACCTGTGGAGGATCCTGGCCTGGGCCACGATGCCAGTGATGATGATGATAATGAGGGTGATGTCCGCACACAGCTCATCAACAACTTCTTCAGCTGAATGTGAGTATCCAGAGATGTCATGTCAATGATGTGAGTTTGCGTGATATGTGTTGGTGGCGCTCTGGTGCTGTTTGAGTGTGGCCATGTGCTACTTGACTGGAAGCGTGCAGCGATGTGTCCTTACAGGTAGTCTGTACTCCCCAACAGTGTTGACATGCTAACTTGGTTTTGTGTAGGTATCTTGTGACATGTATTGGGCATGAGTATTGCAGTTCTGTCCTGTTCTTCAGTGCTTCTGACTGTGTGTCATGTCTGTCCTTCACAGGGTACTTTCAGAGTTGTTTGGTCAACTCGGATCCCCCGACACCATGATTCAACTTCCAGGGTGGAAGCAGTCGTTTCCCTACAGGTGATGTGCCACACACCCCTGGACTTTATTTCTTCTACACTTGTTGACTGTGTGGCCACTGCCACCTGGGATTACCTTGCATCTGTAGTGCACACAACATGTTGCAAATGTGTAATAAACCTGTGCTTCACTTTGGGATGTGCGTTGTCTGTGGTCACACATCTGACTGACATTTGCTTACTGCACCTGTGGGCTAGTTAACACAGACTCTGAATAGGTGTGGTGTCTGTGCATTCCACTGTATTTCCTGGCAACATCAGTGTAGGCGATGAGTCAGATGGCCCTGGTGTGTATGTGTTGTGTAGCCCTAGTGGTGTGTCTCCCTCATATGTGTCACGTCGCCATGACTCACATGACGGTGTTGAACTTGCTGTAGCAGTTAGCATGCACAGTGTCATTTAGCAGATCATCATCTCCATGACAGAAACCACGTTGGAATCACAACAGAGGCAAGTATGATGTATTAGTGAGTTTATTTACATACATGTGTGAGGATAGTGCACAGGATGGTGGGTGCTGTACATTGGGATTGTAATCCAAAGTTCCCAGATGAGTTGGAAGTCTTGGTAGCAGAAATGTCCTGAGTAAAGTCCACAGTCATCTGATACATTGGGCCAACTTAAACTCCCCATGTCATGTGGGGGAGTTGGGTTTCATTCGACAGGATGAACAGTTTGCACACAAAGGAGAATTTCCAGAACAGGTGTTGAGTTCCTGGGGGATGTACATGGCCATCGGCCTCTCAGTTTTCCTTCCTCGGACGACCCCTCTTCTTTGGAGGGGGGATCCTCACGTGCAGGCTGCTGCGGTGCAGGGGACTTTCCGCCGGAGTCCTCCTCCCTCCCTGTGGCAGTTGCAGTTGTTGCAGCACCAGATGTTGTGGGCACACAGGGAGGTGTGGCCATGTTGGTGCTAATCTGGCAGAGGCATGTTAATATGTCCCTCTGCACCGCTGTCAGTTCTTCCAATGTGTCCCACTTGGACTCCATGCCAGACATGTGTGTCTCCACATGGGAAATGTGTGTCTCCACATGGGACATGTGGGAGTCCAAGCGGGCATGATGGGCAGCCTGCTGCTGTTGAATGTCCTTGAGGATCCCCACTACCTGGCTGACCTCTCCGGTGCTATTCTGGTACGCATCAGCAATGCGTGCCAGTTGTGGGTCATCATGCAGTCCAGACCCCTCTGCAAACAGCGACCTATGTCTACCACCCCTCCCACCACCCCTGGCGACACGTGCGGGACCTGCGGTGGCACGCACAGGTGACCCTAGGCCCCCTTGGGGGTTGTTACTGGGGTCGTTGTCCATTGCTCCACGTTGGGCCGGGGTCCCTGTGCTGTTGTCATCGGTGGTCCTTGGTCTGTCCGTGTTGCCGGGGGTGGTCTGTGTGTTGGCAGTTGTTGGAGGGGTGGGTGCAGATATTGGTCCTGCTGGTGCTGCATGATGACTCACACCGGAGGGGCCAGGTAGGTCTTCGCCATCCGAGGAGGGCAGAGGCTGTTCCACACCAGTGAGCTCAGTGTCCCCCGGAGCCTGGGACAGGGACTCCTCATCGTCTTCTGCTGTGTCCCCATCATCACCTGTTTTTAGAAGAGACACACAATGTATGTTATGTTTCTACAGGCATCAATGGTTCACACACCTGACAGTTGTGACTGTACCTCTGGATGCGGCCCTGTACATTGCATTGTCCTAAGTTGTCACAGTCAGAGGTTGATATTGGTGTAGCACATTGTCCTGCAAACCTGAAGCATTTCAATGTGGATGTTGAGGTGTGTGCATGGCGAGCATTGGTTGTATTTGGTGGACATCTGGCCCTCCTTCTCCCCCCAGCCCAGTTATCCCACCATGAAGCATGCTACCCTTGCAGTGGGTGCAGGTTGACTCTCAGGATGTCAGTCAGTGGTGTCCTGCTGTTGGCTGGTGCCCAGTTCCCAGCAGGGCCTGGTACTCCCCACGACAGAGGACCATTGTCAGACATCTTAGAAGTGGCTTTTCACTCCATGTGAGGTGTGCATGCTTCAGTGTGAGCTTGCTGGGCCATGTGGGTGGGGGATGTTGAGCTGTGACTACCACTCCCATCATGCTATTGCCTACACCCCCTTCCCAGCATGCCCATACTTCCTTCCTTTTGACTCAGCTTCCCTATGAGGTAGTGTGCCTGTGCTGACAGGATGGCTGACAGTGTTGTCCTGGCGTTTGTTTGGCTACAAGTCCCAAGAGTGTCCCTGTGCTTCACACAGCATAACCCCGTGTGGTTGTTCTTTGTGGGATATTTCATTAGAGTGTGAGGCATTGCATTCTCCCAGGTGAGTTGTGTGGAGTTTGTGTTGAGGGTGTGTGTGAGAAAAGCTGCTTGTAACTATGGTCAGAGCTGTCAGTCCTCCTTCCCACCCAGCCAGATATCCCACCATGGAATGTGCATCCATTGCAGGGAGTGCAAGTTGGCTTTCAGGATATCAGTCAGTGGTGTCCTGCTGTTGGTTGTTGCACAGTTCCCAGCAGGGCCTTGTGCTCCCCACAGCAGTACCCAGTGTCAGCCATCTTGTCAGTTGTTTTCCACTCCCTGTGATGTGAGCATGGTTCAGAGCTGTGTTGATGGGCCAATTGTGAGGCTGACCAATATCTGTGACTACAACTTCCATCATGCTATTGGCTACACTGACTTCACCAGCATACACAGAATTCCTTCTTTTCAGTGAGCTTCCCTGTGAGATGGTGTTCTAGTGGTGGCAAAATATCTGACTGCGTTTGTTGGTTAGATTTGTGCCACTGCCTAGCTCTATTTGTTGTTGGGTTTGTACATGTCATGACACAGTTACATATCACTATGAGATGGCATGTATTGTGTTTATCTGACTAACATACACATCTTGGGATGATTATCTTTTGGTTGCTGTGGATTTGCTAAGGGTGCATGGTTTGACTATCCCCTTGACAGTGATGTGTGTGTATTCTCACCCAATATTGGGTATATTGGTTGTGTACTCACCAGGCTCTGGGATGTTTGATAGTCCATATACGCTCACTGGTGGTAGGATGGCCCGCACCTTCTCCTCCCAGGGCCTGAGGTATACTGGTTTGGCAGGAGGGCCACTGCCGGTGCGATGGCTCAAGGTGTAATCCTTCTTGAATAGGGCCTTGACCCTCCTGCGCACAGCATACCACCTCTTCTGGATGTCTTCCTTTGTGCGCAAACATGGTGATTGTGCGTTGACCCTGTCGACGATCCTCTCCCACATCTTGGTTTTCTGCGACATGGGGGTCTGTTGGACCAATGTACCAAACAACTGTGGCTCTACCCTGAGGATCTTATCTACCAGGACTTCCAATTCACTGTCTAGGAACTTTGGATTCTTCTTTGGGGGCATGGTGGTGGGGATTGATGTGTGTGTGGGTGTGCAAGTGAGGGTGGGTGAGTGTAGGTTTTGCTGGGTGTATGTGAGGGTGCTATTTGTGAGGTGGTAATGGTGTGTGGCTTGTGTGATGGATGAGTTGTGAGTGTGTCTGTGGTTGCTGTGTGCTGGCAGGTAAGTTGAATTTGCAAAGGATCATGGTAGGGATTTGTGGCCTTTATATGGGTGGAGTTGGGGGTGTGTCTTTGTTCCATGTTTTTTCCCCCCGGTATTTATTGGCTTTGTCATAGCTTGTTTGGCCCTTTTTTTTGTATTTTTCCCTTTGTATTTTTTGTGCATGTAGGAGACGTTCTTCTGACCGAGTAAGATGCTGCAGTTGTCTCGTGCGAGCTTCTCCGAGTCGTTCACGCTGTGTTTCTGCTAGGTTTCATGTGCGGCGTACGCGTCGGTCGCGGAGTATTGAGTTGCTTCGGCTGGGTTCTGTATGCGTGTCGGTCGTACGGCTTGGACTCCGTGCGACTCGGTCTGGTTTTCCACGCATTGCATCGTACTGCGCGGGTCGGAGTTCGCGGGTACGTTTCGGTCGGGTTCATTCCTGGTGTGTGTCGGTCGGTTCGATTCGAGTGGTTTCCCGGCCGGATAGCTGGTTTCCGTGCGGTTGGGTCGTTCGGCTTGTGTTCCGTACGAGTCGGTCGTGATTCACATGCATTTCATCGTACTACGCGGGTCGGGCAGCGCCGGTACGTGTCGGTCGGACTAAATTCCAGTACCGAGTCGGTCGGTATGTTTTCCGGCCCGAATCGGAATTGGCCCCTATGTATATGCTTTATTTGGGACTTATGTGGGTGCAAAGTGCTGGAAATGTAAATGTAGCAGTTGCTACTTGTTTGATTTTTGACAGGCAGGTTTGTTTATAGAACTGCAAATAGTTTGCAGACAATTTATTCAAAAAAGGAGTACTTAGGGCAGTGCTTAATTTGTAAAATATGAAGTGCCAGATCTAAAATCAAAGCAGCAACTGCCACATTGTACTTTACAGCATTCTGCAGCTAAAGAAGTTTCAAATAACGGCCTACATTCAGTGTTTAATTTGTAAAACATGAAGTACTGGGGCTAAAAGCAAAACTTTAAAAGTGCCCAAAAAAACCTCAAAAAAGCATGAGAAATTACACTCTAAATACTCCTTCTCTTGAATGCATTGTGTGCAAACTATTTGCTATTACATAAACAGACTTGCATTTAAAAAAAGAAACAAACAGCAAACGCCACGTGTTACTCTCCAGCACTCTGCAGCCACATAGGTCCCAAATAAAGGCTTATATGTAGGCCTTTATTTGGAACGTCACAGTTGCTGCTTTGCTTTTAGCTAGGGTCAAGACTGATTTGCATATGGCCAGGTCTAAACTGGGGTGGCATGGTGAGCAAAAGAATGCTGGATTTAACCCAGATCACTTGACTGGGGGTGAAGGCTTACACGTAGACCTTTAATTGAGATGTCACAGTTGCGGCTTTGCTTTTAGCCCAGCTCTTCATGTTTTACAAATTAAGCACTGGGTATAGGCATTATTTGGGACTTATGTAAGTACAAAGTGCTGGAAATTTCAATGTAGCAGTTGCTGCTTGTTTGATTTTTGACAGGCAAATTTGTTTATTAAATTGCAAATAGTTTGCAGACAATTTATTCAAAGAAAGGAGTATTTAGAGCAGTGCTTAATTTGCAAAATATGAAGAACCGGATCTAAAAGCAAAGCAGCAACTGCCACGTTATAATTTGCAGCATTCTGCAGCTAAATAAGTTTCAAATAAAGGCATACGTCAAGTGCTTAATTTGTAAAACATGAAGTGCTGGGGCTAGAAGCAAAACTTTAAAAGTGCCCAAAAATACCTCAAAAAAGCATGAGAAATTACACTCTGAATACTCCTTCTTTTGAATGCAGTGTGTGCAAACTATTTGCTATTACCTAAACAGACTTGCATTTCAAAAAAGAACCAAACAGCAAATGCCACGTGTCACTCTCCAGCACTATGCAGCCACATAGGTTCCAAATAAAGGCTTATACATAGGCAACTAATTGGGACTTGTGTGGCTGCAGAGTGCTATAAAGTTAAACGCCGCACTTGCTGCTTTGCTTTTAGCCCCGGCACTTCATGTTTTACAAATTAAGCACTGGGTGTAGGCCTTTATTTGGAAATTATGTGGTTACAAAGTGCTGGAAATTAACCGTGACAGTTGCTGCTTTGCTTTTAGCCCTGGCTCTTCATGTTTTACAAATAAAGCACTGGGTCTAAGCTTTATTTGGTACTTATGTGGGTGCAAAGTGCTGGAAATTTAAATGTAGCAGTTGCCACTTCTTTGTTTATTGACAGCCAAGTTTGTTTATATAATTGCAAATAGTTTGAAGACAATTTATTCAAAGAAAGGAGTATTTAGAGCAGTGCTTAATTTGTCCAATATGAAGTGCCGGATCTAAAAGCAAAGCAGCAACTGCCACGTTGTACTTTTCAGCATTCTGCAGCTAAATAAGTTTCAAATAAAGGCCTACATCCAGTGCTTAATTTGTAAAACATGAAGTGCTGGGCTAAAAGCAAAACTTTAAAAGTGCCGAAAATAACCTCAAAAAAGCATGAACATTTGCACTCTAAATACTCCTTCTTTTGAATGCATTCTGTGCAAACTATTTGTTATTACATAAACAAACCTGCATTTAAAAAACAAAAACAAACAGCAAATGCCAAGTGTTACTCTCCAGCACTCTGCAGCCACATAGGTCCCTAATAAATGCTTACACGTAGGCCTTTAATTGAGACTTTTGTGGCTGCAGAGTGCTGGAAAGTTAAATGTCGCAGTTGCTGCTTTGCTTTTAGCGCCGGCAGTTCATGTTTTACAAATTAAGCACTGGGTGTAAGCCTTTATTTGGAACTTATGTGACTGCAAAGAGCAGGAAAATTAACAGTGACAGTTGCTGCTTTGCTTTTAGCCCAGCTCTTCATGTTTTATAAATTAAGCACTGGGTATAGGATTTATTTGGGACTTATGTAAGTGCAAAGTGCTGGAAGTTTAAATGTAGCATTTGCTGCTTGTTTGAATTTTGACAGGCAAGTTTGTTTATTTAATTGCAAATAGTTTGCAGACAATTTATTCAGAGAAAGGAGTATTTAGAGCAGTGCTTAATTTGTACAATATGAAGTGCCGGATCTAAAAGCAAACCAGCAAGTGCCACGTTGTACTTTGCAGCATTCTGCAGCTAAATAAGTTTCAAATAAAGGCCTACATCCAGTGCTTAATTTGTAAAACATGAAGTGCTGGGACTAAAAGCAAAACTTTAAAAGTGCCCAAAAACACCTCAAAAAAGCATGAGAAATTACACTCTAAATACTCCTTCTTTTGAATGCATTGTGTGGAAACTATTTGCTATTACATAAACAAACTTGCATTTCAAAAAAGAAACAAACAGCCAATGCCACGTGTTACTCTTCAGCACTCTGCAGCCACATAGGTCCCAAATAAAGGCTTACACGTAGGCCTTTAATTTGGACATGTGTGGCTGCAGAGTGCTAGAAACTTAAACGTCGCACTTGCTGCTTTGCTTTTAGCCCCGGCACTTCATGTTTTACAAATTAAGCACTGGGTGTAGGCCTTTATTTGGAACTTATGTTGCTGCAAACGGCACAAAAATTGACTGTGTCAGTTGCTGCTTTGATTTTAGCCCTGGCTCTTCATGTTATAGAAATTTTTGGAATAGAAAAAACAACACAACAGATGAAATGATGGAACATTTACCTGCAACATGTGAAGTTATATACACTAATGGATGTATTAAACAAATTCTACAAGATTTACCAAATATACAAGGAAAAAAATTAAACAAATATTGTAACATTGACAAAATATTTTTTTAAAGTTTGTACTTAGATACCTATATGCTTTAAACATTCTTAACTTTTTGGGAACTTTATTAAGCTGTATATAAAAGTATACCTATAGAGCATTTGTTTTCAAGGTTTAAATGCTATGCGATCAAAACAAAAGTGTAAAATTCAAAAATGATAATTATTACACTGTTTACAAAATGTTACCTCAAAAATATGTTTTGAAAACATTTTTTTACTTACATTTGTAATAAGTATTATATTAGTATGTCAAGCAAACAGGTATACAATTCCTAAGGGGATAGGTGGGTCAAGGGGGACCAGGAGACAAGGTAACAGATGGACAAGGAAAGGGGACAAAGCTCCAATAAGGAGCAAATTCCCTCACACACCCCGAGAAGTGTCATGCTTCATCAAAGGACACCTACTCATTGGGCCAACACTACAATGCACAACAAGCGCTGCAATGGGGCTCTTTGCCGGAGGTCTTCTGTGTTATAAGCCAGGAGGCCCTATGTACTAAGGTGGAGGGTCTAACACAAAGTAAGTACAGTCAGTGCAGTGAGTGTATTAAAAATACCTATAAGTGTCCTTGCAAAACTTTAATGACTGGACACTAATGCAGATTTATTTTTCCTTACAAAACACGACTTTTCTAGTCGATTTATAATCATAGCAAATAACCAGTTATTGAACGTTCACAAGGACACTCATATCTATTTTTAACACACTAACTACACACACTCTACTCACTTTTCGTTACCACTTCCACCTCATCACATAGGGCCTCCCGGATTACAAAACACAAAAACTTCAGCAAAGAGACCCCCTGCGACGACCTTTCTGCATGGCAGTGTGAAACCAACAAGGAGCTCACTATAATAAAGCATAACACCTCTCAGAGTGTGTAAATACCCTTGCTACTTATTAAACATCTCACCCCCTTCCTTTTTCCTTCTCTTACATGGTCTCCCACACCCCCTTGACCCTCCTATCCCCTTCCTTAGAAACTGCAAACCTCTTTGTTTGACTTACACGTTTAAAGGCCTGTAAGCTGGACCTTGCTCCTAAAAAAGCCATTGTTCCTCCAATTATGTATAAGTATTATATTACACAATATATTCGATATTTGAATACAGTAAAAGAAAATTACCTGTATATATTATGTTACTCACAGTTTTAATGCTTAAAAATGTAAAAATACAATACACAGGTTTGCCGTGTTAATAAATTACTTTTAACTATCTGAAACATTTCCTGTATTGCATTATACACAACTTTTGCATATCATAAAATTCACATTATATTAATAATTTCTATTAGAAACTACAACACTAAACTCATCTGTATGGCGAGACCGATTGGCATTGCCAATGCTTCTTTTTTTATTGCCAAAGACAAGTACAAGCTTGATTTGTTCATTCTTATCCTCTGCCTTTAGGGTATTATGAAAACCAATGATGTAAACATTGCCGTCGCCACAGATCCTGTCAGTACTGTGCCAGGCTCGCTGCTTTCCTTCAGTCAAGCTCCATCGCTTTGCATGTGGGGGAGGGAGCTCTCTGAGCACTAAGGAGCTGCCTTCCATTGACTGACTTCCCATCCATCAGTGCAGCGGCTGCTTGCGAAGCAGGAGGACACACCCACTGCAATAGTAAGTTTGACTTTTTCCATTGTTTCCTTCTCTAGAATTACTAAGGATGCAGCTGGGTTTAACCTGTAGGTCAGAGGACATGAGATTCAGCAGGGATGATTTCCCTCTGTACACATCAGCACACACCGTCTATAGAGACACTTCACACTAGGATACCAACAAAAAAGGATATAATGCCTTTTTGACTAAGCAACATCTACAGCCCCTTTAAATTGCAAGGCACTGGTGGAGGTGTTTCGGCTGGCTAGGCATGCAGATAGATTACGGACGGTCCACAGATTCCTATCTGGTGTCTCCCACAATTTAAGGACCCACCGTACTCAGCCATGGACTGAGGCAGGAATAATGACTGTAGGGGATTTGCACTCCAACAGTACATTGCATACACACGAGTCACGAACAACTATGGAACGGATGCTGGTCACTTTATCGCAAACATTGCATTGCTAGAGTGACCACGTTCATATGGAGTGACGAGGACAAACTCACCAGAACTGATGCCCTGGGGATAATGATCACATTTGGTAGTGGAGTAAATGCAATATCCACTCTGCATAATAACATTAGCAAGAACCTCGTTAAAATTATCGCCGTTTTAGCGGCAGGAAACTGCCGCTAAAACGGCGATAATGGGCTTGCTAATATGCGTTATGGAATTCCAATAGAAGCCCAGGTTAGATGTCCTGCACATCTAACCTGGGCTTCTATTGGAATTCTATAACGCATATTACCAAGCCCATTATCGCCGTTTTAGCGGCAGTTTCCTGCCGCTAAAACGGCGATAATTTTAACGAGGCTCTTGCTAATATGCCCCATTGTTCGTTCGCCACTCTTTACTCCAATATAGATAACATTAAAACTCAATGGGTGGAGAAGCTCCCGAACGCATGAAGAGAAAACGAATGGGCAGACATCCTAAGATACACAAAGAAAGTCACAAGAAATCCTCGGTTTAAATTTACTCAATTTAATTACCTGCACTAAACCTATTCAACTCATAAAAAGCAGCAAAAACAGACACAGGTTAGACGGATCATTGTCCACAATGGCTTACCCCAGAGATTTCCACCATATGACATGGGAAGTTGTGTCACTACTGACAGACTTGTCGGGTAGAGCAGGAAATATTACAAGCAACACAGGGTAAAACCGATGATAGGCGACTGTGAAGAATGACATCATGTGCTGGTGCACTGAGGCTCAATATATGTGTTGCTGATGTATACACTAAATCATGTGTCCATGACGCCATGATCAAGGGGGCATTGGGGGCTGCTCCCTGTGCACCCTGGGTTCCTGTTGATCGTATTACACGTTCTATGAACCACCTGGAACGGTTTTTTATGTTTCACAAATACTCTGATTATCGCCCACTGATGCTGTGGGATGTTCAAAGGCCTAAGTTGGGAATGTCTGTGTCTTTTCTCTTATCTCGTTACATTGAAAATATGAATAAACAATGGTAAAACGTGTGTAATTTGGTACATTAAAAATGATTCTGCATTTTCTACCCTATTCTTATTTATCACACTGTTTACCACGTGGTAAATACCTCCTCCTGGGGGGATTGTATTTACCAATCGTGGTAAATACCCCACCCTATTCTGAGCAACTCACAATTAGGGCCTCTGACGGCTAATTTTCATTAGTGTTCACCTGCAGCCCGCTGAGTGCTTAAAACTGAATGAGGTGTGAAAAACTGCTGCCAGAGCAGAGACAAAGACTTGGGTGTGGTGATCTGTCTCTGCATTTCTAGAAGAATGATCATTTGCGCAGTGCTCAGGAATGTAATTGTAAACTTCAAAGAGGCCCACGTGTCTGTGACAGATGTCAGATGACACCTGCACAGGTCGCTTCATTGAGACCCCAGTCAGCCAGGCTCCAATCACAGCGGGGAGGGAACTGTCTCCAGAACTGGTTTGAGGTGGCCGTCGAGGATGGGATTGATCATTTGCTGTGCCGTACTGATTTGGTGGGCATAGAGGCTATGAAAAATGGGACAATGGTTACACTATCTTGGATTTAGGCAGAGAGGAACACTGTGGGATTGCTTGCTATAGGGCACACATAATTGCCGCCAACATTACCCCTGGGAACCTTTATCCTGTAAGTTACAGAGGAGCCAGAAGCAAACCACACACTGAAGCTGGTCCCAGCCATTAACTTGGCTTGGATATGTACCCTCCTAAGAACCCTAGTGGACCTGTAGAAGAGAAATTAACCTGCTGACCGAGATCTGAGAAGAGCCCTGAAGGACTGGATCTGCTCTCCCTCTTGTATCTAGAGAAGAGAAGTGGACTCCAAGGGTAAGAAGACTGACCTGTTCAAGCTACTGGGTCACATCAAACTACAGGAGGCCCTTGATGAGACTACCCAGCTGGCCAAGTCAAACTGGGCTAGTCCTAGATGCTGCTGGTAGATTCTGCTGGATTGAGTCTTGACCCCCAAGTGAAGTTCCTGAGGTCCTAGAACTGTGGCCTGTGTCAAAGTGTTGTTCTTTGGCAAAAACCCGCCGCCAGCAGCGGACTTGTGGTGGCCACTGGAAATGGGTTCCCCTCCCACCCCCGAAGTCATGGTAAAAAATCTGGGAGTTAAGTGGGAAACTGACCTTTCTTTTTCTGCCCAAATCCGGCAAGTGACAGCGTCCTGTTTTAGCAAACTGAGAAACCTGCGGAAGTTCCTCCATCTGTTGCTGGAGCACTGCCGCCGAGTCATAGTCCATGCCACTGTGACATCTAGAATGGACTATGCGAACGGCCTCTATGTGAGCCTGCCGGCATAGTTGGTCAGAAGATTGCAGATAGTTTAGAATGCGGCTGCAAGACTGATTAGACGGGTACCATTCCGTCATCACATGTCTCCGCACATCAAGGAGCTCCACTGGCTGCCGGTGGCTAGAAGAATTGAGTTTAAGGCTTTGACATTAGCATTCCGGTCAATCCATGGTAACTGTCCCAGCTACTTGAAACAACCCCTATGTAGCTATAAGCAGAATCGACTGCTGAGATCTAACGCACAAAATCTGCTTTGCACTCCACGGTTTAGTTGAGCGCGGATGGGTGGCAGATCTTTCACGGTAAAGGCTTCCAAGCTTTGGAACTCGTTGCAAAATATTATCCTAGACTTATGTTAAATTTTAGTTGTCTGAAACAATCATAAACAGCATGAGGTACATATATAGTTTAAATCAATAATGTACCATTAACTTATTTAAAGAGCATTCAAATATATCCTCAAAATTCAAAGAAGGCACACACTATTGCTTTTTTGGTGACTCGTATTTTATTCGGTCACTTTTCATAACATATTATCATATTCAATGTTCAAGATAAAGGGGTGGTTGCTCCAAGGAAAAATGTGAAGAAAGAAAGTGCTCGTGAAGTAAGATAGAATAAACAAGAGGGGGATCCAATCAAACAAAACAATGATTCATCATTATTTACATTACAATCTCATAAGCAAAACTGGTCGTGATTCATGATTGCACCAGTTCTACATTAGGGCCTGTCCAATGGTCAATTCATAGTTATTCTTTATGTTCTTTCTCAAAAGTTAGCAAACAACGTTCGTCTGTAAGCAAGTAGGGCTGGGATAGTATACAGTACAGGCCCCGAACAGGGGAGAGTGTCGACGTTTCGACCCTAGTGCAATGAGGGCAGTTTGTATCCTCTGCGAACGGGTCTTCCTCAAGACAGAAAGGAGGGATGGGGGGAGCAACCTAAAAAGGTAAGTGAATTGCCTAGTTAGAGAACTCAAAACAGGAGTTTGCAGTTTACAATGTAATAATAATGGTGCGCCTACTCACTGATCATGGGTGATGCACAGTAATAGTGCCGCCCCTAGTTATGGATTTAAAGGTCTGTAAAAAAGGAGGATATATAAACTGTGTATTAATACTTATACCATACGTGTATAGTATTCATAATAATCAATCAGTGGACTGATCTCCACTTACCCGCAATAAAATTGCGGCTTGGTAACAGCAGTTTACCTTCAATCAATGGGTGAGAAAAATCGCCCACAGCGTCTAAAAGACATGAAAATGAACGACAATTAAAGTCTCACTGTGGCACGGAAAGCCAAAAGAACTCTGGCTATTCTACTTGACAGGGGAAGATTACCTCAATGAATCATCTTCGCACAGCCCGGGGAATCCAGCTGGTCTGCTCGAGTAGAGGGCTGCGAGTGACTCAGCGTTCTAAAAATAGGCTTTGGAAAGCGTGCACGTAGTCAGACGTGCATTGTCAGAGAGACAGATGGCCACGTAGATGCTACTGATGTGACCGGCATAAACAACAGACTATTCCTTAAGTCAACATCAAGTATTGCACACACATTGCATTTTCGAAAATAAAACTGGTAAAACAATCGCTGGCAATTGTGAATCCAGAATTGAATTAATTTAAATAGGTCACATTTCGCCGAAAATAGACATGCCAAGTAGATATGATACCATCGTGCAACTGAGACTGGTTAGCACACATTAGAGGAGAGAAAATCAACACTTATACACCGATTAAAAAACTTTGGACAATGAAACATTCCAGGAACAAAGTTGCAGTAGGTCTGATTAATAAACATACAGTGACAGAAGAAAAATATATATATATATATACAGTGATGAAGGCTAAGAAATGCCATGTTGACATAATGCACTGTGTAAGCTACTGAGAATGCTAGAGTTTCATAATGAAGGCAGAGATTACATACAATACATAAAATGATCATATTCTTCAGTGATAAAACATTTAGAGGCTACAAAAACAACGTATTGATGGCTGTTGATATACAACAACAAGTGAACATATATACAGTGTTGTAATCACCCACAGTAAATTGCGCGATCTAGCCATTATTCAGGGTTGCCACTTGCCTGGTAATCTCCTCATATTCGTTCAAACCCCTTGTAACAGTGTCCATTTGCACTCATGGATACTCAGTGTGTTCGCAAAATTACCTCCCCTTGGGTTAGGTTTAACCTGTTCAATGACCCAACACCTAAGGCTCTCAGCCGAGTGTCCAAAAGTGGCGAAATGTTCCACAAGGGGGGCTCCCTGCGTCCTACAGCGTATCCTGCTGCAATGCTGCAGTATCCGTGCTTTCACTCTCTGTATGGTTTGACCTATATACCAGAACTCACAAGGGCATGCTATAGCATAAATGACTCCCTTGGAGTTACAGTTGGTATGGTTCTGCATAGTATGTGTATGGTTGTTATAAGTACACTGTTGCTGTTCTCTGGTCATGGCACAGGCTTTACATTGCCCGCACTTGTAATGTCCTTTTACTGGAGGCATATTCCAAAGGGTCTGCTGATTATCCCTTGGTTTTATAGGTAATAGTGATTGGACCACATAGTCCCTCACATTCTTGCCTTTCTTGAAGGCATGCATTGGTGGTTCAATGATCCCAATCTCATCTGCCACTAGATGCCAATGTTTATTTACAATCTTCTTTATCTGGTTACTCTTGGTGCAGAATGTAGTAGCACACACAAGGCGTTCGTGTCCCTGAGTTTCCTTAGATTTTGGTTCCAAAAGGTACTCCCTATGACAAAACCAGGCCCTTTTTCTGGCTTTTCTTAAAAGGTTCTTAGGGTACCCTCTGTTAAGGAGGCGTGTTATAAGGTCATCCGATTCCCTAAAATAGTCATCCTTCCGAGTGCAGTTCCTACGCAGCTTCAGGAATTGACCAAAAGGCAGATTGTCCCTGAGGTTGCGTGGGTGATGACTGGAGTAACGTAACAGGGTATTCCTTTCACTGTCCTTCCTATACAAGGTGGTATGCAATACCCCTTCATCCTCCCTAATGGAGATATCTAGGAAGTTGATCACTTTCTTGTTAAACTCAAGGGAGAATTGGATGTCAAGTGATTGGGCATTAAGCCAAAGATGGAATTCCACGAGTTGTTGTTCGTTCCCGTTCCATATCATCATGACATCATCTATATAACGTCTCCAAAGTTCAATGCAACCCCTATATGGGTTCCGGTCATGGAGAACATGTGTCTGTTCATACTGGTCCATGTAGATTATGGCCAGGTCCGGAGCAAAGCTGGCACCCATCGCCACGCCCTTGGTCTGAGCATAGAAATCGCCCTGAAAATAGAAAAAATTCTTGGTCATGGCGACTTCTAGAAGGTTAATTAGAAATTCAGTAGGGACCTGTACCGGTCTGGGGCGTCTCTCCAGTACTCTCCTAATGGTATCTAATGCGTCCTGCTGAGGGATGTTGGTGTATAGGGACGTTATGTCCATAGTCACCAGAATTTGTTTATCCATGTCAAACAGACGATTGTCCACCAATTTTATCGTCTGCATAGTATCCCTTAAGTATGTCATCGTATCTTCTGCAATAGGTTTGAGGAAGACATCTATATATTTACAAAGTGGCTCTAAAATGGATCCACACCCCGAAACAATCGGTCTCCCCGGGGGGTCAGTAAGACGTTTGTGTACTTTGGGTAGAGTGTATATGGTGGGCATCCTTGGTTGTCTATTGTTCAGATATTCGTACTCGTGTTTGGAAAGAAATCCTTCATTCAACCCCTTCTCTGTGATCTGTCTGATTTTACTTGCTATTTCATTTGTGGGGTCAGATCGTAATTTAATGTAGTTACCTTCCACACCCAATTGTGTGACAATTTCCTTCTTGTAGTCATCCATCCCCTGAATCACAATAGCACCCCCCTTGTCTGCAGGTTTTATCACTATTTCTTGATTGTTCTTTAGTGATTCTAGTGCTAAACGTTCCTGTCTGGATGTATTGTATTTGATGTATTGTCTCTTAGATAGAGTATTGTTTGATGTCCCTCATGACCACTTGTTCATAGGCCAGAATCTTATGTGACATAGAGTGAGGGGGCGGGGTGAAAGTGGAAGGTGGTCGTAGGCCTGTGCTTGAAAATGTGGGGTTATAAGGAACCTTGTTAAAGTAGTGCTTAAGGCGTATCTTTCTAAAAAACTGATGTAGTTCAATTTTGAGGTTGAAGGAGTTGGGCAAAGAGGTAGGAACGAAAGAAAGGCCTTTCTCAAGTATCATTCTTTCCTCGGGTTTCAGGACATAATTAGATAAATTGATGAGAGGGTTATCTGGGAGAAGAGTTTGGGCAATTACCATCTGTAATGTTGCCGCCTGGTCTGAATTTCCCCATGTGTTTCTTTCTGGAAATGTACCTGTTTCCTCCCTTGTCCTCCCCCCCTGTTCCATGTGGGTTCTCTCAATCCCCTGGGTCGCCCCCAGGGTTAACCTCTCCCCCTGTATTCTGACCATGGTTCCTGTACCAAAAAAGGCTGATGTTCCTGGTAGTGTGCCGAGGTACTGGTCCCAGGTCTCTCTTGTTCACTGTCTGATCCGCTTCCTGCCGAGGAGGCGGAGAAGGTGGTATACCTCCTGTATCCTCCTCGTCCCCTGGTAGAGAACCTCCCCTGTGACTCTTGTTTATAGTATCCTTCTTGAAGATAGGGGTAGGTCACTTTTTTATCGTAAAATTTAAGGTCCTTTGCTAATTTGTCAAGTTTACTGTTCTGGGTAAAAGAATCAAAGTCCCTAATGGTTCTCTCCAAGCGGTCTAGGGCTTCTTTGGCGTTACTAAGCGCCTTGTCATCAATAATCTCCTTCTTAAGGTCAGCTATTTCCTTAATTAAACGTTGCACTTCCTCTAGGGCAGTCTCTATCCCCAGCACCATCCAGTGCCGGGAGCAATTATTGGAAACAAAACTGAAATTCTCTTTAAATTTCGGGTTGTCCACAAAAATCGCCGGTTCATTCCTTACTCGTAAACCTACAGGGATGACATTGGCCTGTAGGTATTTTGCAAGGACATGGCCATGCAGTCTCGTCCTAATTAACTTTTTTTCAAGTCTCTCTAGTTTACTGATCTTTTTATTTAGGGTGAGGTCTATACTAGTAGATGTTGAACCTAGAAAGGTACCTCCACCCTGTGCTTGTATAAGCTGCTCAATGTACTCCTCACTGTAGGATAGTGTCTCCTTTTCAGACATATCACCACGTCAGTCTAGTGCGCGTGTGGTGTTCCAAGTAGACAAAACAATAACTCCAATTGGATTGACAACATATAACATATACAGATGGGACTAACAACTTATAACAAAATAAAACATATATACCCTCGCAGGCTGCACCTGCTCACAATAACCATTAAGATATAATGGGGTAACCCATAGAAGTCAATGGACCTGGGTAATAATTGGTATAGAAAACAATGGTCCTAGACTTATGTTAAATTTTAGTTGTCTGAAACAATCATAAACAGCATGAGGTACATATATAGTTTAAATCAATAATGTACCATTAACTTATTTAAAGAGCATTCAAATATATCCTCAAAATTCAAAGAAGGCACACACTATTGCTTTTTTGGTGACTCGTATTTTATTCGGTCACTTTTCATAACATATTATCATATTCAATGTTCAAGATAAAGGGGTGGTTGCTCCAAGGAAAAATGTGAAGAAAGAAAGTGCTCGTGAAGTAAGATAGAATAAACAAGAGGGGATCCAATCAAGCAAAACAATGATTCATCATTATTTACATTACAATCTCATAAGCAAAACTGGTCGTGATTCATGATTGCACCAGTTCTACATTAGGGCCTGTCCAATGGTTAATTCATAGTTATTCTTTATGTTCTTTCTCAAAAGTTAGCAAACAACGTTCGTCTGTAAGCAAGTAGGGCTGGGATAATATACAGTACAGGCCCCGAACAGGGGAGAGTGTCGACGTTTCGACCCTAGTACAATGAGGGCAGTTTGTATCCTCTGCGAACGGGTCTTCCTCAAGACAGAAAGGAGGGATGGGGGAGCAACCTAAAAAGGTAAGTGAATTGCCTAGTTAGAGAACTCAAAACAGGAGTTTGCAGTTTACAATGTAATAATAATGGTGCGCCTACTCACTGATCATGGGTGATGCACAGTAAAAGTGCCGCCCCTAGTTATGGATTTAAAGGTCTGTAAAAAAGGAGGATATATAAACTGTGTATTAATACTTATACAATACGTGTATATATAGTGGCACGGAAAGCCAAAAGAACTCTGGCTATTCTACTTGACAGGGGAAGATTACCTCAATGAATCATCTTCGCACAGCCCGGGGGAATCCAGCTGGTCTGCTCGAGTAGAGGGCTGCGAGTGACTCAGCGTTCTAAAAATAGAATAGCCAGAGTTCTTTTGGCTTTCCGTGCCACAGTGAGACTTTAATTGTCGTTCATTTTCATGTCTTTTAGACGCTGTGGGCGATTTTTCTCACCCATTGATTGAAGGTAAACTGCTGTTACCAAGCCGCAATTCTATTGCGGGTAAGTGGAGATCAGTCCACTGATTGATTATTATGAATACTATACACGTATGGTATAAGTATTAATACACAGTTTATATATCCTCCTTTTTTACAGACCTTTAAATCCATAACTAGGGGCGGCACTTTTACTGTGCATCACCCATGATCAGTGAGTAGGCGCACCATTATTATTACATTGTAAACTGCAAACTCCTGTTTTGAGTTCTCTAACTAGGCAATTCACTTACCTTTTTAGGTTGCTCCCCCATCCCTCCTTTCTGTCTTGAGGAAGACCCGTTCGCAGAGGATACAAACTGCCCTCATTGCACTAGGGTCGAAACGTCGACACTCTCCCCTGTTCGGGGCCTGTACTGTATACTATCCCAGCCCTACTTGCTTACAGACGAACGTTGTTTGCTAACTTTTGAGAAAGAACATAAAGAATAACTATGAATTAACCATTGGACAGGCCCTAATGTAGAACTGGTGCAATCATGAATCACGACCAGTTTTGCTTATGAGATTGTAATGTAAATAATGATGAATCATTGTTTTGCTTGATTGGATCCCCCTCTTGTTTATTCTATCTTACTTCACGAGCACTTTCTTTCTTCACATTTTTCCTTGGAGCAACCACCCTTTATCTTGAACATTGAATATGATAATATGTTATGAAAAGTGACCGAATAAAATACGAGTCACCAAAAAGCAATAGTGTGTGCCTTCTTTGAATTTTGAGGATATATTTGAATGCTCTTTAAATAAGTTAATGGTACATTATTGATTTAAACTATATATGTACCTCATGCTGTTTATGATTGTTTCAGACAACTAAAATTTAACATAAGTCTAGGACCATTGTTTTTCTATACCAATTATTACCCAGGTCCATTGACTTCTATGGGTTACCCCATTATATCTTAATGGCAAAATATTATCCAGCATATTGATTCCGAGCCACTATGCTTAGGTTAGTATGCCCAGGGCTTTCTATGTTTCAGACCTTCTTTGCCTGCCGCCTATTGCTATAGCGCCGGGACACCTCTGTTTGAGGTAGCTGTTCCCGCTTTATAAATGTCGGTATTATTATTATTATTATTATCCTGGGAAACCTGAGACTTAGACACTTTTTTGCTCCAAAGACCTCTGGAGGTCCGAGACAAACCTGCTGAGCTTATCTGACCATGGTGCATTACCTCTGTACTGAAGGTTCAGGTTTCTCCTACTTGGAGTTTTTCCACAGCAGCATATCCGTTTTCGCAGAACCTCATTGAGAAGGTATCTGATCTTGCAAAGCCCTCTTTGGCTATAGCCTTCAGCCTTGCCCTGCTGAAGGAATTTGAGGGCCAAGAAAGTTACCAGCAAGGAACTATCCTTGGGCATAAAATTGGATTTGTCCTGCTCTGAGCTTTCCCTCCAAATGTCTAGGCTACACTGGGACCTTGTCTGATAGCTATCTGACCTCATTGGCACCTCTTCACCCACAGTCTTCTTCCGTGCCCTGCTGAAGATTGTGGACTTCTTTTTCAGAGACTTATGGGGCGATGTAGAGTTTGACAGATGGGGTTTTACTCTGTCAGGTCGACGGAGTAAATTACTCAATTGCCTGAGATGTTCACCGGCCCAGGGATCATCTCTAGCACTGGCAGGAACCACGTCACAGTAGTTCCTGTCAATGCTTTGTAAGTTTGACGGATGAATGGAGGCACATGGTAAATGTGCAATGTATTTTGTTATTTTCCAAACCGAAAAAACAAAGTGGGATTTTGTCCTGGAAAATAAAAAAAAATGCCCCGCTCATCTTTGGTGTTTTCTTCCATGACAAAAAGGGTTATTTTTCAGTTTTCACTGCCCCTTGTGCCAGGTTTTAGGCTGGATTAAATATCATTGACATGGTAAGGTATTAATACGTTTTGCAACTCTAGCATGTGGTGGGATGGCTTACCTGTGTCTGAATGTACTAAAGGTTTTGTTCTCATATATTAGCAGTAACATGCCACAGTCATATATATTTTCAGCACATTTTCCACACTTAAACTGATTCTAGTTAATGTAGGCCTACATTTTAAAAAGGAGTTCTGTCGGGTAAATCAATTGCTTAGTTTCAATGGCAAAAAGTTAACAATAATCACACAATTGTTATGAAGGTAAAGGGATAAGTCAAAGCACATCAAACAAGGGACATACTTAATATGTATTATTTATATGTCATTTAAATGCATCATGATGTATTTGGCTGTAACACAGTTAAATCACAGGACAAAAAACACAAAACTGATATAACGTGGAGTTACAATGACGTGGAGTGACACTATTCAGTGCATATTCACAAAAACGAACAAATATACATAGACATATCAAGACAAAGCATAATTTATTTGAAGAATCCATCCAATTACAATATGTGTTGTTCAGCTTGCACCCTGTCTTGACTTTGACAATGATTTGTAAGGTGAAGTAACTTCAGGACGTGGATGGATTAAGCATAGACGTTTTGAACCAGGATATGTGTGTTATTGTGTGAACATCACAAGGGGTCTTCCTCAGGACTGGTATGCAACCTGCAGAAAGCCTTGTAAAGAAGAGGTAATGAGTATGGTGCGTATCATTAGACAGTGCTGATAGCACGAATGAGTGAACCTGATTGGCGACTCACCAAGGTGAATGTATTCACAAAGCTGTACTCCTCCTAGCCAGGATGTAGTAAGGGAGCAAGAATGAATTGCAGGCAGATATATTGATTCTTAGATAATGGATCCTCTGTGTTCAGTTCCAAAATAATATATGATGTGACATTAGTGTGTGCAGAAACTAGTGAAGATAACCAGTAATTAGTTTTCACGTACTTGTCGCAATCAAGTTCGCCGCTTAACTCACCGGAGCGAGTGAATTCGCATAGAGTTACCACTCCTGGCCTGGATGGAGTACACGAGCAGGAATAAATCTCTGTCTTTTTAGTCCTTGGTTCAAAATGGGGGAATTAAGGTGCCCCTTCCGTCACAAAAACACCCCTACTGACAATACAGGCACCCTTGCACCATGGTGCAAGGGTGCTTGTGTTGGTGCTAGCCCGCCGAAACTGTGCCAGTGCAGGGGAAAGGACAAGAATGGACTGTATTGTATAAATATGGTGCATTCCTGCACTTTCACTTTGGCATGGACGAGCACAGCAAGCTGACTTGCTGCGCTGCCCTGCGATAAATCTCCGTAAATAAGGGCCTAAATCTTGGGCACTATCATTCACACGTATCGCATGCCCATCGAGGTTTACTGTGGCCCTCGTTTACAGGATTTTGGTGAAAGGGCAGGAATGTAGTTATGCAATATTGTGCATTCCTGTCCTTTCTCCCAGTGCTGGCACCATTTCGGGCGCCTAGCACCAACGTACGCCCCCCTTTCAACATGGTGCAAGGGTGTCTTCATTGCATGTAGGGTTGTTTTTGTGAAGGAAGGGGCACCTACCTGCACAGAAAAATCCTAAGAGGTGTTTTTCTCTTTCTATGTGTGCTGCAGAATGAAGCACACATAGAAAGAGGAAGAAACTAGGAGATATACAGATATTTCTCCTCGTTACACCTCCCCTCGGGAGGCGTAAGGATTTGGCATTTCCTGAGGTTTACATGATCTTGTAAATCTGGGGAAGTGTCAAAATCCGTGAGTTTTGTGTGGGAAAACTCACCCCAACCACCATGGAATGTCTCCCGAGTACAGAGTAAGGCAACGCAGTGATTTGCGCTGCCTTGCCTTACTCCATATCTATGAGGCCATCTAAAGCCATGCATAGTGGCTTTGTATGGCGTCATACATATGGGGGCGTATTTACAAGCCCCTTGCGTCACCGATGTGTCACTTTTTATCACATAAAAAGTGACGCACGGGCGGCGCAAGGGGCTTGTAGAAAGCCCCATGAATTTGCACTCTGCGCCTAAAGAGGGTCACAAAAAGTGATGCTCCGGTGGCGCAAGGGGCTTGTAAATATGATGCTTTGTTTTCAATTATGCACCCAGTGCACAGCTTGTGAGAGAGATCATTCACAACGTGGTCAAAACCGTAATCGCTGAACTATACATAAAAATGATAAGAGGATAGTACCTTCATTAAAAAAACAAGTATTTGCAATGCAATAGGTCTCGCATTTACGCAAGTTTGTGCTATTGGCATTGTAAATGACAATGCCTTTTATTTATGTTTTGGTTTTTAATAACCATTGCAGTCCACCTAGTCTCCCAATAAAAACGGGTCCTCACTTGTGTGGTTAGGCCTAATGCCCGCAATAGGAAAGGCGCCCTAAAAGCAACATGGACACAACACATTTTTACACTGAAAACTGACCTGTTATTTGCAAAGTTGGTAGCAGTAGATTTTAGTCTCTATCTCAGCCAGCACCTAGAGAAACATAGAAAACCTTTTTTAAAGCTAGATACTCAGGTGAATCCAGGGTGGGGTGATGTATGTGGCTCTCACCAGCTTTTCTTACCCAGAAGTTCTTGCAAACCTCAACCTTTGACTAAAAAACACATTTTCCTCAAATTTCTGTGATGGAAAGTTCTAGAATCTGAGGGGAGACACTATTTTCCCACCACATAGCATTTCCACAAATTTACTGATAAAAATGGTACCTCACTTGTGTTGGTAGGTTGAGTAGCCACAACAGGAAAGGGGCCAAAACACAGCATGGACACATCACATTTTATCACCTTTTTTTGCAAAGTGGGTAGCTGCAGAATATAGTCTCTAGCTCAGCTGGCATCTAGGGAAATCTAGCAAACGTGCACATTTTTGAAAACTAGATTCAGAAGGGAATCCAGGGTGGGTTGACTTAAGTGCCTCTTACCAGGTTTTCTTAGTCAGAAGACCTTGCAAACCTCAAATGTTGCCTAAATGTACACATTTTCCTCACATTTCTGTGATGGAACATTCTAAAATCTGTGACAAACTTCAAATTCCCTACAACCTGACATTTCCTCAAGTATCCCAATAATAATGGTATCTCACTTGTATGGGTAGGCTTAGTGCCCCCAACAGGAACGGGACCAAAATGCAAAATAGACACATTACTTTTTTTGAAGGAAAAATGACCATCCATTTTGCAAAGTGGGTAGCTGTGGATTTTGGGCTCTAGGACAGCTGCCATCTAGAGAAATCTAGCAAATCTGCACATTGTTGAAAATTAGACACCATGGGGAAACCATAGTGGGGAGACTTGCATGGCTCTCACCAGGTTTTCTTAACCAGAAGAGCTTGCAAACCTCAAACATACACAAAAAATAATAATTTTACTGATATTTATGTGATGAAAAGATTTAGACTCCCCAAGTATCTCAATAAAAAAATTCTCCTTACTTGTGTGGTTAGACCTAGTGGCAGGGACTAGAAAGGTTCCAAAATGTAACATGGATTCATACATTTTTTTTCACTGACATTTTCTGCAATGTTGGTAGTAGTAGATTTTAGGCCATAGCTCAGCCGGCACCTAGGGAAACCTAGCAAACCTGCACATTTTTGAAAACTAGACATACAAAGGAATCCCGGGTGGGGTGACTCATGTGGCTCTCACCAGGTTCTACTACTTAGAAGACCTTGCAAACCTCTAACTTTGTTCAAGAAAGAGACTTTCTGCACATTTCTGTGATGGAAACTTCTGGAATCTATAGGAAGCCACAAATATCCTACTGCATAGCATTCCTTCCAATCTCCTGATATAAATGGTACCCGTTGTGTGGGTAGGCCTAGTGGCCATGACAGGAAAGGGGTCAGAACCGAACATGGACACATCACATTTTATCGCTGAAAATTGATTGAGTTTTGCAAAGTGGGTAGCTTTTGATTTTTGGCCCTAGGTTAGCTGGCTCTTAGAGAAATGTTAGAAATGGTGCCCATAGTTGGCAGGTTTGTACCATGTCCAAGAAGGGACACTTCCTTCTAGTCAGTCTAAGGGAGTTACACTTCTAAAATAATCCCTGCTCACCCCCTTGGTAGCTTGGCACGAGCAGTCAGGCTTATCTCAAAGGCAATGTGTAAAGCATTTGCACATAACATATAGTAAGACAGTGAAAACACTACAAAAGGACACCAAACTAGAATAATAGGCAGTATTTATCTGTGTAAAACAAGACCAAAATGATAAAAATCCAACATACAGTAATATAGATATGAATTTTCCAAAGTCCAAAAGTTCAGACCGACCACAACCTCGCGTGCCCTGTACAGTGTCGGGAAGACCCACAAACAGTACCTTGAAAATGCAGGACATTTGTATTTGTATTTGTAAAGCGCGTCATTCATCCAGAGGATATCACGGCGCTGTGCTCGGGCTTCTGGTGTGTGACTGGGTGGTTCATGAGTTTGGCCAGTATTATTTTCCCGAGAACAAGTGAGTCTTGAGTTTTTTCCTGAAGACTAGATCGTCCTCTGTGAGGCAGAGTTCTTGTGGTAGGTCATTCCAGTGTTTTGCTGCCAAGTATGAGAAGCTACGACCCCCTGTTTTTGATTTCTTAATGCGTTTTGTTCTGGCTAGAGCTAGGGACCGTGATCTTAAGCACCTAGTGGGTACATAAAATTCAACTTTCCTCTGTAGGATAAAAGGCCCCCGTTGGTGCAAGGCCTTGTGTGTGTAGCTGAGCAGCTTGAATTTCGCTCTTTGGCGCATTGGCAGCCAATGAAGTAATTTCAGGCACTCGGACGATGAGCAGAGTCTGTCTTTGTTACATACCAGTTTGGCGATGGCATTTTGCACCACCTGTAGTCGTGTGAAAAGGTAGTCTGCCATGCCCACAAATAGTGCATTACCATAGTCCAATCTGCTGGTAAGTAATGCCTGCGTGACAGTTCTCCTACAATCTTGCGGGATCCAAGGAAATAGCCTTCTTAGAAGCTTCAACATTGCAAAGCTTCTTCCACACAGAACCCGCACATGGTCCTGCAAGGATAGGGTATTGTCCATGAGGACCCCCAGATTTTTTGCGCATTGCTTTGGAACTGGGGCATCCCCCAGTTTCTGGGGCCACCAAGTGGTATTCCAGACAAGTTTGGCTCCTCCAAAGAGTAAAATTTCAGATTTTCCTGCATTTAGTTTAAGACAGTGTTCTGCCATCCAGGTTGCCATCTCCGAGAGACAATTATTCAGTTTTAGTCTTGTGTTCTCATGCTGTTCTTCAATGGTTATCAGCAGTTGAGTATCATCAGCATAGGAGCAGATACCAAAGCCCCACTTCTCACTGATTTATGCCAGTGATGACACATAGACATTAAAGAGTGTGGGGCTCAGGGATGCCCCCTGTGGAACACCGTAGCTGATGGGTTTTGGTTTAGATGAGAACTCCCCCATTTGTACTCTCTGTGTTCTATTATTCAAGAAGGAGCTCAGCCATTGAAGGGCTTTAGCATAAACTCCTTTAGCATGAAGGATCTCCAGTAGGCGATTGTGTGAGACAGTGTCGAGCGCCACCGATAGGTCTAATAAAATCAAGGCGGCGGCTTTCCCTTGGTCAACCAGGGATCTTATATTGTCTGAAACGGCTAAGAGAGTTGCTTCCGTGCTGTTGGTGGCTCTAAAGCCAGTTTTAGAGGGGTCTAGTAGATCGTTTGACTCGAGATAGTTCGACAGCTGTCTATTAACCAATTTTTCCATGACTTTGGAGAGGTACGGCAGTTGGGAAATAGGTCGGTAATTTGCCGGATTACGCACGTCTGTTCCTGCTTTCTTCAGAAGGGGGGTTACTACAGCCTGTTTCCATGTTTCTGGAAATACTGCGGTATCCAGCAAGTTATTGAATAGCTGGGTAACGTATGGGCAGATTATCGGTATAATCTGGGCGAAGACAAAGTGGGGACAGGGGTCAAGGTGAGACCCCGACTTAACTTCCCCATTGTTTTTGCAACTTCTACCTCTGTAAATGGGGAGAAGCTGCCCATGCAGGCAGATGCGTCGGAGGGGGGTTGAGGTTTCACGGTTGATTGCTGGCAGTGAGGTGTTGGAGTTGAATGTGGAGTATATTTTACTAATTTTGTCTGAGAAAAACTCGCTGATTTCTTTGCAGCCTTCCTCTGAGGGTGGCAGAGTTTGGGATAGGCTCACTGGGTTGCATAGCTCCCTTACTATTTTGTACAGCTCCTTACTTGAGTTGCAATTCTCATTAATTCTGCCAGCAAAATAGGACTTTTTGGCTTTCTTAATTGCATCATTGTAGTTCCTCAGCTCTGTCTTGTATGCCTGTCTATCTGTGTGTAGTTTAGATAGCCTAACCAAAGGGGATGATGGACGGAGTGTTGAACATTGCAAGCACTCACCCCCAGTCAACTGATCTGGGTTTAATCCATCATCATTCTTTAGCTCACTCCGCCACCCCCAGTTCAGACATGGCCATATGCAAATCAGTCTGACCCTGTGCCTCATGGGAACAGTCCAGCCCGAACTGCCAAGCCATGTCTTCCCTGGACCGGAAACAGGCATCCTGGGACCGGTTTCTGGCTTACAGCCGTCATCAGCCAGGCTATCTTGAATCCAGTGGCAAAGTGAGCAAGGGACCCACGTCTGGGTATACCCTGCCAACTTAGGGCGAACATAGCAAAACCAAAGGGGATGTTGGACGGAGTGTTGAACATTGCAAGCACTCACCCCCAGTCAACTGATCTGGGTTTAATCCATCATCCGGTCCAGGGAAGACATGGCTTGGCAGTTCGGGCTGGACTGTTCCCATGAGGCACAGGGTCAGACTGATTTGCATATGGCCATGTCTGAACTGGGGTGGTGGAGTGAGCTAAAGAATGATGATGGATTAAACCCTGATCAGTTGACTGGGGGTGAGTGTTTGATTAGCTCAAACGCTCCGTCCATCATCCCCTTTGGTATCGCTTTGTTCGCCCTAAGTTGGCAGGGTATGCCCAGACGTGGGTCCCTTGCTCACTTTGCCACTGGATTCAAGCTAGTCTGGCTGATGATGGCTGAATAGCCAGAAACCGGTCCCAGGATGCTTGTGTCCGGTCCAGGGAAGACATAGCTTGGCAGTTCGGGCTGGACTGTTCCCATGAGGCACATGGTCAGACTGATTTGCATATGGCCATGTCTGAAATGGGGTGGTGGAGTGAGCTAAAGAATGATGATGGATTAAACCCAGATCAGTTGACTGGGGGTGAGTGTTTGATTAGCTCAAACGCTCCGTCCATCATCCCCTTTGGTATCGCTTTGTTCGCCCTAAGTTGGCAAGGTATGCCCAGACGTGGGTCCCTTGCTCACTTTGCCACTGGATTCAAGCTAGCCTGGCTGATGACGGCTGAATAGCCAGAAACCGGTCCCAGGATGCTTGTTTCCGGTCCAGGGAAGACATGGCTTGGCAGTTCGGGCTGGACTGTTCCCATGAGGCACAGGGTCAGACTGATTTGCATATGGCCATGTCTGAACTGGGGTGGTGGAGTGAGCTAAAGAATGATGATGGATTAAACCCAGATCAGTTGACTGGGGGTGAGTGTTTGATTAGCTCAAACGCTCCGTCCCTCATCCCCTTTGGTATCGCTTTGTTCGCCCTAAGTTGGCAGGGTATGCCCAGACGTGGGTCCCTTGCTCACTTTGCCACTGGATTCAAGCTAGCCTGGCTGATGACGGCTGAATAGCCAGAAACCGGTCCCAGGATGCTTGTTTCCGGTCCAGGGAAGACATGGCTTGGTAGTTCGGGCTGGACTGTTCCCATGAGGCACAGGGTCAGACTGACTTGCATTTGGCCATGTCTGAACTGGGGTGGTGGAGTGAGCTAAAGAATGATGATGTATTAAACCCAGATCAGTTGACTGGGGGTGAGTGTTTGATTAGCTCAAACGCTCCGTCCATCATCCCCTTTGGTATCGCTATGTTCGCCCTAAGTTGGCAGGGTATGCCCAGACGTGGGTCCCTTGCTCACCTTGCTCACTTTGCCACTGGATTCAAGCTAGCCTGGCTGATGACGGCTGAATAGCCAGAAACCGGTCCCAGGATGCTTGTTTCCGGTCCAGGGAAGACATGGCTTGGCAGTTCGGGCTGGACTGTTCCCATGAGGCACAGGGTCAGACTGATTTGCATATGGCCATGTCTGAACTGGGGTGGTGGAGTGAGCTAAAGAATGATCATGGATTAAACCCATATCAGTTGACTGGGGGTGAGTGTTTGATTAGCTCAAACGCTCCGTCCATCATCCCCTTTGGTATCGCTTTGTTCGCCCTAAGTTGGCAGGGTATGCCCAGACGTGGGTCCCTTGCTCACTTTGCCACTGGATTCAAGCTAGCCTGGCTGATGACGGCTGAATAGCCAGAAACCGGTCCCAGGATGCTTGTTTCCGGTCCAGGGAAGACATGGCTTGGCAGTTCGGGCTGGACTGTTCCCATGAGGGACAGGGTCAGACTGATTTGCATATGGCCATGTCTGAACTGGGGTGGTGGAGTGAGCTAAAGAATGATGATGGATTAAACCCAGATCAGTTGACTGGGGGTGAGTGTTTGATTAGCTCAAACGCTCCGTCCATCATCCCCTTTGGTATCGCTTTGTTCGCCCTAAGTTGGCAGGGTATGCCCAGACGTGGGTCCCTTGCTCACCTTGCTCACTTTGCCAATGGATTCAAGCTAGCCTGGCTGATGATGGCTGAATAGCCAGAAACCGGTCCCAGGATGCTTGTTTCCGGTCCAGGGAAGACATGGCTTGGCAGTTCGGGCTGGACTGTTCCCATGAGGCACAGGGTCAGACTGATTTGCATATGGCCATGTCTGAACTGGGGTGGTGGAGTGAGCTAAAGAATGATGATGGATTAAACCCAGATCAGTTGACTGGGGGTGAGTGTTTGATTAGCTCAAACGCTCCATCCATCATCCCCTTTGGTATCGCTTTGTTCGCCCTAAGTTGGCAGGGTATGCCCAGACGTGGGTCCCTTGCTCACTTTGCCACTGGATTCAAGCTAGCCTGGCTGATGACGGCTGAATAGCCAGAAACCGGTCCCAGGATGCTTGTTTCCGGTCCAGGGAAGACATGGCTCGGCAGTTCGGGCTGGACTGTTCCCATGAGGCACAGGGTCAGACTGATTTGCATATGGCCATGTCTGAACTGGGGTGGTGGAGTGAGCTAAAGAATGATGATGGATTAAACCCAGATCAGTTGACTGGGGGTGAGTGTTTGATTAGCTCAAACGCTCCATCCATCATCCCCTTTGGTATCGCTTTGTTCGCCCTAAGTTGGCAGGGTATGCCCAGACGTGGGTCCCTTGCTCACTTTGCCACTGGATTCAAGCTAGCCTGGCTGATGACGGCTGAATAGCCAGAAACCGGTCCCAGGATGCTTGTTTCCGGTCCAGGGAAGACATGGCTCAGCAGTTCGGGCTGGACTGTTCCCATGAGGCACAGGGTCAGACTGATTTGCATATGGCCATGTCTGAACTGGGGTGGTGGAGTGAGCTAAAGAATGATGATGGATTAAATCCAGATCAGTTGACTGGGGGTGAGTGTTTGATTAGCTCAAACGCTCTGTCCATCATCCCCTTTGGTATCGCTTTTTTCGCCCTAAGTTGGCAGGGTATGCCCAGACATGGGTCCCTTGCTCACTTTGCCACTGGATTCAAGCTAGCCTGGCTGATGACGGCTGAATAGCCAGAAACCGGTCCCAGGATGCTTGTTTCCGGTCCAGGGAAGACATGGCTTGGAAGTTCGGGCTGGACTGTTCCCATGAGGCACAGGGTCAGACTGATTTGCATATGGCCATGTCTGAACTGGGGTGGTGGAGTGAGCTAAAGAATGATGATGGATTAAACCCAGATCAGTTGACTGGGGGTGAGTGTTTGATTATCTCAAACGCTCCGTCCATCATCCCCTTTGGTATCGCTTAGTTTAGATAGCCTACAGTGATGCTCTGTGGTTTGGCACTTTCTTTTGAGTGCCTTGAGTTCATGTGTATACCACTTTCCTTGTTGAGTTTGTTCAACACCTTTGCTGGCAGTTTAGGTGCAAATAAATCTAGGGTGTTAATGATTTCATTTTCGAGATAAGTTATTTCCCTATCAGCTTGGATCATACTTAAGGCCTCTAGGTTCTCGGGGCAAAAATGGGACCGAAAGGAGTCTTCGGTAACTAATCTCCATGCTCGCCTTGTCCCCTGTAAGCACTTCGAGGGCTTGGTAGGATTTACTGGGAGCGTGAGTATGAAGGAGATAAGTGAGTAATCTGTCCAGGAAAGGGGTTTGATTTCCTGGATAGAAATTGAGTCAAAGTTTGAGAACAGCAGATCCAGGGTATGCCCTGCAATATGCGTGGGCCCTGTGACCCACTGCTTTAGTTGAAGTATCTGCATATCGTTCTCCAGGTGCAAGGCTCCAGAGTTGTTGGTTTTCTCAAAATGGATATTAAAATCCCCTATGACCAAATAATGTTTGTATTTCAGGCGGGGGGGGGGGGGAAATAATTGAGTTAGTAAATGTGCGCTGAGTTCAGATTGATGCCCCGGGGGATTGTAAATTACAGCTCCCCCGAGCAATGTATGAACATCTCTGGCCACTTGAAATGATAGTACTTCGTGCTTCCCTACTTGTGCCACTGCGACGTGGAGGCAAGTGAGGTAGTCTTTAAAAAGTATAGCCAGACCCCCTCCTTTCCGTCCCTGCCTATCTTGTTTTAAAATTTTGTAGTCTGTAGGCACAGCGGTGGCAATGTCAGGAGAGTTACTTTCATCCAGCCATGTTTCCGTTATAAAAACCAGATCAGGGCGCATTTCGTTTATAGTGTCCCAGATATTGAGGGAGTGTTTGGGTACTGAGCGGGCATTGAAGTAGATGCATCTCAGTTTGTACAGGTCATCCTTTTCTCTGGAAGGCCGCTCTGACTGTGTCACACTACACCATTTACAGTTCAGGCATGAGAAAGGGCCTTCCGTGTGCCCAGGATGAGCTTTGATACAATAGGTTTCATCGCCTACATCCTGACCTGAAAGTGCTAAGAGTGTCTCTCTAGAGTAAACTTGAGTGGGGGCTGTGTCAGGAGAAGCAGGGGTCCTGGCCCCTGGGCCCGGCCGGGCGCGGACGGGCACAGACGGGCTTGCCTTAGGCGCACCCGCTGCGCGCGGGCGCTGGCACATCGGTTTTATATAGAGAGGTGAGCGTGAGGTCCCTCTACCCTTTCCCTAACCGGAAGTGCTTCGTGGCAATCCTTAACCCTACTAGCCAGCCCTCCACACAAACGGCACTTCCGCCGTGATGGACCGGGGCAGGTGATCGGATAAGGTGAGTGCAAATAGCAAATTTATCATCAAACAGTTTTAAAAAGTGCCCGTTCAGCCTCTCATGTAAAAACTTCGTATTCTGTAGTTAAAACACAAAGGGCTAAAAACGGACTAAAAAACACAGTAATATCGATTCAGCAGCGTGATTTAGCAGCAAAGTTTTAAAAAGAGCACACCGGCAGTCTCACCAAAGTCTTGCTGCGCGGGCGCTGGCACATCGGTTTTATATAGAGAGGTGAGCGTGAGGTCCCTCTACCCTCTCACTAACCGGAAGTGCTTCTTGGCAATCCTTAACCCTACTAGCCACGCCCTCCACACAAACGGCACTTCCGCCGCGATGGACCGGGGCAGGCGACCGGATAAGGTGAGTGCAAATAGCAAATTTATCATCAATCAGTTTTAAAAAGTGCCTGTTCAGCCTCCCATGTAAAAACTTCGTATTCTGTAGTTAAAACACAATTGACTAAAAACGGACTAAAAAACACAGTAATATCGATTCAGCAGCGTGATTTAGCAGCAAAGTTTTAAAAAGAGCACACCGGCAGTCTCACCAAAGTCTGTGGACCTTGAAGTCACAAGCGTTGCAGTTTGAAGTCCGTGAGGTTATAGTCAGGAGCGCTGGCCTCGGCAGGCGTCAGGGCTGTGGTGCGAAGTGGAGCGGTGCGGCTTGTGGTGCCCTCAGGTCCCGGTGCAGGCAACCGCTCGGTGACGGCATACAATGACGTCGGTGAGACCAGAGCTGCAGTGAGGAATGGAGCGGTATTTGTTGCAGTGCTGACAGGTCATGGTGCAAGCAGTTGTTAGAAATGGGGGTCTCTAGTTGGCAGAGGTAGGTACCTTTGACCAAGTAGGGGCCCTTGCTTCTAGTCAGGGTAAGGGGGCTACACTACTAAAATAACCCCTGCTCACCCCCTTGGTAGCCTTATCTCAGAGGCAGTGTGTAAAGCATTTGTGAACATATACAGTAATACTGTAAAGACACTACAAATGGACACCACACCAGTTTAGAAAAATAAGCAATCTTTATCTAGACTTAACACAAGACCAAACTACAAAAATCCATAATACAGTAATAAAAATATGGGGGCATATTAGCAAGGAATAGCGATAATTATCGCTAAACGCGCTTAGCGCGAATCCTGTTAACGCCGCCTATCGCTGGAAAATATCGCTGAGATAACACCCTATTAGTAAGGTTTATCTCCATAGCGATAATATTTCCAGCGATAGCGGCAAAATGCGAGAATATCGCTGGAAAACCAGCGATATTCTTGCATTAACGCTAAGGTGGATTCAGCATTAGAATCCACCTCCTATACCTTAAACAGGTAAGTCATAGTCAGTAGCAGGTGTTAAAATCTAGCGATAAACTCGCTTAGCGCGATTTATTTTATCGCTTCGCCTGCCTTGATAATAGGGGTTAGTGGTGTTAGCGACTGTTTACAGTCGCTTTTAGTGGGGACGCCTACCTTGCATGTCATTAGCGATAAATATCGCTGACATGCAAGGCGATGTAATTCCCAGCCTCTAACGCCTGAAAGCTGTCGCTAACGCCTGTTAGCGACAGCTTGCTAATAGGGCGTTAAAAATATCGCCGATTTAGCGGCAAAAAGTGCCGCTAAATCGGCGATGAAGCCCTTGATAATATGCCCCATGACTTTCAGATGATAGAAATAGCTTAGTTCAATGTAGATGGTAAATGCAACACTTTACTCTCAAAGTACCTTGGATGTATAACGCAAAACAAACAAAAGGGTCGCAGGGATGGCGATGCGTCAGTTCCTTGCTTTGGGGGAGTCAGCGCACCTGTTCCTTACTGCAGCGCAGGGGAGGTGATGCGTCTGTTCCTTACCGGAGAGGAGGCAAAGCGTCTGTTTCTTACTGTGATCCGGTGCGATGCGACAAAATGGCTCCTCGTGCAGCGAAGTCGATGAACTTTGGAGCCGCGACAGGCCCTGCGACACACTTCTACGGTGATGTGACACGCTTCCTCTGTGATGCGACGGCGAACAGCTGCGGCGGCGACACGCTTCTTCAGCGATGCGATGGCAACTGCTGCGGCGGCGACACGCTTCTTCCTCGTTGCGTTGCGCTTCCAGCTCCCAGAGTCACGCAGTCTCCAGAGGGCCCAAAACAACAGCAGGCACCTCACTGCAGGTAGAATTCCCAGCAAGGAAATTCAGGGGGAGCTGGTGGTGAAGTCTTTGTGTCCCTGAGACTTCAGAACAGGAGGCAAGCTCAACTTCAAGCCCTGGGGGATCTTCCTCAAGATAGTAAAGGTACACACAAAGTTCCTTTTTTCCTTTCCTTGGCAATGAGTAAACCACTGCAGGCCAACCCCAAACAGCAAACAGCACAGGGGCACTCTCCTCCTTCAGCTTCCTTGGTTTCTCTCCTTGGCAAAGGGTTCGTCTTGATTCCCAGAAGTGGTCTAAAGTTCTGGGGTCTGGGCCCCAATATTTATACTGCAAAATCCTTTGTTCTCTGAAGGCAGAGAGTGTCTGTGCCCAGCCAAAACCAGTTCTGTCCTCCCTGGTGCAGCTTCCTGGCAGGAGGTGGAGACAGCATTATTGAAAGCAGACCTGGCCCAGGTAGCTAAAAGGAAATCTCCTCCCCCGATTCTCTATTCTATGAAGGCTCAGGCAAGTGAAAGGAAATCTCCTCCCCCTACTCTCTATTCAATGCAGGTCCTATTCAGCCCAGCCCTGACCCATAAGACTGCTGGAGCCAAAGCCCTCTCCAGACCCCTGTCACTCACAAACCAGACATGGAATACACAAACCTAGCAGAGGCATGCTGGATGGTTAGGCAATAAAATACCTACTTTCTAAAAGTGGTATTTTCAAACACAGAATGTAAAAATCACCCACACTTAAAGATGTATTTTAACATTCTGAGTTCAGGCGTACTAAACTTTATTTTCCTATCTTGTTCCTAGGGTCAGGTAGGATTATAAGATGTTATAATCAAACTGCCAATTCTGGCCTATGGGAACAGATAGCCTTGCAATAGTGAAAAACGAAATTGGCTGTAATTCACTATCAGGACATGCCACACACATCAGGGCATGTCCTACCTTTCACATACAACGCACCCTGCCCTTGGGCCTACCTTAGGGATGACTAATATGTAGAAAAGGGAAGGTTTAGGGACTGGCAAGTGGGTGCACTTGCCAAGTCGACATGGCAGTCCCAGACTGCACACAGGCTCTGCAATGGCAGGTCTGAGCCATATTTTACAAGCTGCTTCTGTGGGTGGCACAATCAGTGCAGCAAGCCCAGCAGCAGCATTTGATTTACAGGCCCTGGGCACACATGGTGCACTGTACTAGGGTCTGACAAGTAAATCAAATAAGCCAATCATGGAGTCACTAATCCAATACAACAATTTACAATAGGGAGCACTTGCACTTTGGCACTGAATAGCAGTGGCAAAGTGCCCAAAGCATCTAGACCAGCAAAAACATAGCAAAAACACAGGAGGCAACAGCATAAAAATGGAAGGGAGACCCACGCCAATGGTGCCAGGTCTAACAGCAGTGTGTCGTCAATGCTGAAGAGCTGGCGTCGGTGGACCCAAGGCAGTGGTGCGAAGCGGGCAATGCAGTGTATGGGGTCTACAGGTCATGGTGCAGGCAGCGGCATCAGTTGATGATCTTGAGTTGATGGCGCTGGCATCGGTGGATCAAGGCTGCAGTGTGAGATGGGTGGTGATTTGTATACCTTATGAGTGGTGTTCTGAGACCACGGTGTAGGCTGCATCATCGTCATCAGCTTGGAGCGGCGGTGACACCAGGGCGGCATTGTGCAGTGTGACAGTGTAGCGTGTGGTGCCCACAGGCCCCAGGACATTGTGCAAGCAGCTGCTCGGTGAGTGCTTGTTGTGGTGCCAACAGTTCACGGAGCCAGCAGCGGCGTCGTTGACGCCATTGGGTTGCTTTTTCCTTCTGTAGCAGCTGAAACATTTGTGTGAGTGTCTGGAGTGAATGCACAAACAGCCCCTGTCAGTCAAAACCCAGACAGTGAATCTAAAAGCTGGCAGAGGCATACAGGATGGTTAAGCAAGAAAATGTTCACTTTCTAAATGTGGCATTTTCTAACACACAATTTAAAAACCACCTTTACTAAAAGATGTGCTATTAAATTCTCAGCTCAGGGATCCTAAACCCCAAATCTCTAGATGTTTCTCATTGAAAGTTATACTTGTAAAATGTTACAAGGCAGCTCTAATGTTAACCTATGGGAGAGCTAGCCCTTGCAATAGTGGAAGAGGTGTGGCGCAGCGGCCAGGGTGCCTGACTCTGGACCACGGGGTTCACGGTTCGATTTCTGGCACCGGCGGCAGGTTAGCCCAGCACCATGTGACTCTGGGCAATAGCTTGCTTAATCTTCCTGATGGCCCCCAGCGCCGGGACACACATTTCCTGAGGTAGCTGTGCGCTTTACAAATGCTGATATTTGTTTAATAGTGAAAAACAAAATCAGCAGTATTTCACCATCAGGAGATGTAAAACTTACCAACACATGTCCTAACTTTAACCTACACTGCTACCTGCCCATGGGGGTTCCTTGGGCATACCTTAGGGGTGACTTACATGTAAGAAAAGGGGAGGTTAGGGCCCGGTAAGTGGGTGCACTTTCCAAGTCGACATGGCAGTTAAAACTGCATGCAGACACTGCAGTGGCAGGCCTGAGACACCTTTAAAAAGGCTACTTGGGTGGGTGGCATAACCGGTGCTGCAGGTCCACCAGTAACATTTGATTTACAGGCCCTGGGCACACACAATGCAATGTACTAAGGGCTAAATCAAATATGCCATTCATGAAAAGCAATCATATCACAATTTACAGTAGGTGCAGTTGCACTTTAACACTGAATAGCAGTGAAAAAATGCACAGAGTCAATAAACCAGCAACATGAAGTCCAGCATAGAATCAAAAACAGGAGGTCAGAAAGCAAAAAGACTGGGGAAACATGCCAAAAGATGCCAGATCTAACAGGAAACCTCGCAAACCTGCACATTTTTTAAAACTAGACACCAAGGGAAATCCATTGAGATGTGATGTGCATGGCTTGAGTTATGGTGCACAGCTCTGAGACAGGAACAGATACAGAGACGGCATCTTAGGGAGCAGAAGATAGAGCAGAATCTGGTAGTGATCTTTCAGTTGGTGAAGTTCCATCCGTTCACTCATCTTCCAGTGATGCTGAGGAACATGGTCAAGGAAGTCATGATGACCCTTTGCAAGCACAATCTGTGCTGACAGTAGCAGGGTAGGCCAGCCCAGAGAGCAGACATATGTGGTGACAAGCACAGACCGAGTGCTCTCTTGGCAGCCCCCAATTTAGTTCTGCCTCAGATTCCCCATTCACTGCAGGCTCTGGATATAAGTTGTTACAGCATATTTTCTGCCTCTTGACTATGTCCATCCCTTTTTGAATGCCAAACATTTTCCGAAGGAGCATAGAGACACTCTTAGGCCTCATCATGGATCACACTGGCTGACTCCAACTTCATTTGGGTAGTTGAAGAAATGTCTGGGCCTTACGTTCAAATTGAGGGCACAAACCAAGCATACAGTCTGACTGGTCTACTGGCATGATTTAGGTACCACCCAGCTTCATACCAGTCTTGTGCAGAGATAATTCTGCTGCATTACCCTGGGACCATCCAGACCATTACAGGTTCTTCAAAATGCAGCTTGTCCTGCAACAGTTGTCTGCCAGGTTTATACTCCTGGAAAGATTTAGCCATTGATGATTCCTTGTTCCTTTACAAAGGGTGGCTGCTGTTCAGGCAGTACATACCGATCAAAAGAGTTTGTTATGGCATCAAACGGTATACAGTGTGTGAGAGCTCTACTGGTTAGGTTTATAGCCTGAGAGTGTATAGAGGGAAGGAATCCACTATAAATCTTTGCTGGGAGTCATCTTTATGTGTATAACTTCTATATAGTGGGAGTAGAGCTGTTCAGCAAGCTGTACATAGCTGGTACTGTGGCATGCGGTACAGATCGATGTCTCTGTGAAGGATTCCCCAGGATGATGTTTGTGAGAAGCTCTGAAAATTCCAGACCACTGTGTTGCAATCAAAAGAAATGCTCACAGTCAAATTCTCCAATAGGCGGGATGTGTACATGCACACCACAATCCATGATGGGAGCAGTTCCCAGGTCACAGTTTGGGGTCAGTTAACCGAAGTTCACAAGCCCACCTCTATACTTGAATACAACAAGTACATGGGAAGAGTAGATAAGAATGACCAGGTTCTTCAACCATACAACGTTAGTCATAAAACATCTTGCCACATACCAATACCCCAGAATACTTCAAAGTACAAGGAGTGAGCCCATTTCAGCCATTGTGGGGCTTATTTATGAGCCCTTGCGTCACTTTTGCGCCGCCGGTGCGTCACTTTTTGTGTAAAAAATGCGCCTGGTTGCGTCATATTTACAAAGTGACGTATCTAGGTTGATGCGTCACTTTGTAAACCCCCTGCGCAACATTATACCTGCGCCAGGTATAATGTATGCAAGGGGGGCGTTTTGACGCAACAAAGAGTCGTAGAAGTGACGCAGTGAAATCTATAAGATTTCACTGCGCCATTTCTTGGACACTAATGCGTCAAAATCTTACGCCTGCCTCATGGCAGGCGTAAGGCTGACGCAGGCTCTAACAACATGGGACTTGCCCATGTGAAAGTACACATTGCTGAAGTTGCGTCACTTTTGTGACACACTCCAGCAATGCGTCACTTTTGCGCCTACAGATACGTCAGAAATGCTGACGTGTCTGTAACTCCTTGCGACATGATGCGTCATACTGTAAATATGACACATCATTGGTGTTGCAGGGAGAGCGCAGTGAAAAGTGACGCATCGCTGTTTTCACGCAGCGATGCGTCACTTTTCATAAATAAGGCCCTGTTAATTTATTATGGCACTGACATGCGGGCAGAGACAATTTTTCGTGGGAGTCAAGAAAAAAACATATCTGAGTCAGACAGGGCCAAAAACTGGGCTCGGGTATGACAATAAGTGTTCACACCTAGTAAATCAGATAGCTAAGCAACCATTTGCAAAGCTGGAAGGCTGACAGTGATTGGCAGACCTTATTGTCAGTTCATGTTTTGTCAGGGCTTATACAAAACGTCATTGTTTAGGGAGTCTATGGGCCCAAAGGGGACAACACGTGTGTCAGGAGGGCCGACTCTAACAAAATTCTTTTTGGAAATGTATGTTTTTTCAGAGGAAAACACACATGACAAAAACGATATGCTCCCAGGTGATCATCCCCTATGTCAGAAGGTCCAACCCCCATACGCCATACTGCTTTTTGCTTTGTAGTTTTATATGAAAACCACATTAGACCTGTGTTGATATTATCCAAATGAAGAACCAATGTGTTTATTAAACGTACAATAAAAAAAAACACAAAGCAAAACATAAACAAGGTGCCATGGGTAAAAAGGTTGGAAGTCAACAGATTTCCAGACCTCAGGCATTTACATACATAGTGACTTCAACAGCAAATTACATGTTAAGAACAGTCACACTACAACAAACATCTTGTGCTCCACATAAATCCAAATGAACCAGTTTGGAGTCAAGATGTGTTTGTCGATGACGTTTCGATCCCGACTAGGATAGCGGGGCCCTTGTCTCTTAAAATACACTGCATACCCTCGGTCCCTCTTGACTCACAGGGTTTCCTTGTTTCTTTATAAACACTTGTAGTTTTATATAGGCCAGGCTCAACCAAAAGGTATTGGTGCACTTTACATGAGCATCAGTTACATTATACAAAGTTGCTTTGATTTTTGTTGGCTAAGGAGATGTTTGTAAGCATATCTCTGGCCCCAATAATGTGCCCCAGGGTGTCAGCCCAGATGTAGTGTTATGTACCCCAAACTAGGCCTAAATAGCAAAACGACCTTTCACCTACATTTGTCCAACCTTGCTCTGCATAACAATTCTAGTACTGATCTTTTACCCCGTTATGTGCTGAATAAATCTTGATTGGTTTACATTTATTATGGATGAGGATTCTTAGAAAAGTTCCCAGCACATGACGTACTATGTATAAAAGTCATGGTCATCTTCATCCTAGGGCGACAGAACTATTTTGCATAATTGCAGGTATTGATTTGGGCTCATTTATATAGTCATACTCAAACATATCGATTGTGCTAGATACCCTGAGGCTATTTATATGTATAATAGAACCATACCTTCACTAGATAAGCAGAGGAGACACTCTCACGCTGACACAAGACACTGAGGTCCCGGCCTGCTGAAGCTTCAAGACAAGCAGTGGTCTGACATCCCTTGCTGGGTGTCCAACTCGTGACCAATACAGGGTCCTTCGTTCTCTCCCATCATGTAATGGGGTTTGCTCATTCCTAGGGGATTCTTGGCTTTACACCCACATACATGCTAGGTACACTTAGGTAGGTTCCGCATCGTAGGAGTACGCTTGATTACTGTCATGTTTATATGCCTGCATATATTCACTATTTTAGCACCATGGTATAATTCTACCTTCTATTTACTCTGCTGGTGCTTGTAATCTTTTACATTTGCTTCTGTCTAATGACTGTTGCAGCAAACATGTGTTATACTAGAATGACACTGGTTCAGTAAAAACTTATTGAAAACGTCCCCAACGTTTATTCTGGGTATCTCTCTGAGACTAAGTGAGTTCGATTGACTGAGCGAAAACTACTGTACTCTTTCCTTGATCCCTGAAGGGTCAATGGTCATCATGTTCGATGGTTGCCAGAAACTATTCACTCCTTGGGAAGGTTAGAGGGCTTATGGTGGCACTGTGCGCTAGCTGGTCTATAGGCTGACATCTCCTGTGGGGATGTCCAGAATCATTCTGAACACAAATCCCTTAGTTTATGTTACCTACAAATGCGCAGATCCTATATATTTTTAGGAACTACACAACAGTCGAAAGTGCCAATCCCCCTTGTTATATTTTTGAAATTTTTACTTAGCATGAATTCCATCCAACAGTGTTGGTGGGCTTTACATGAGCACCAGTTACATTACATTTTGCTTTAACCATGGAGATGTTTGCTTTCCCCTGGGTGGGGTGAATTTGCAGCATGGTCAAACCAATATGGCCCCCAAGGGTTAATCCGTATGAAGAAAGGGCCTACCCCCACAAAATCATGTTCTTCATATGTTTTCCTTGAGGGTCACATTCTTCAAGGGAAAAGAAACCTCTTTTTCAAATGTTTAATCCCCTGGAGGGTGTGGTTGACCCTTGTACCAGGGGGAATGTATCCCTAAAACACTACAATCCCTGGTGTCTATTGGTCTTCCTTCTCATGGTTCATAGTACATCCCTCAGAGATGGGAGGCATTCAGGCCAAAGAAAATCCTACCAGATGAATGAGCAGTATACTAACCTGCTGTTCCACTGCTCCAGTTGGGGTTTGTGACATCAGCATGCTGATGCCACAAATGGGCGTGGCATGGGGTTGGGGCTGAAGCAGAAAGTATTCCACTTCACCCCCTTCCTTGATCTCTATGAAAGGAAACCTCTTGTGCAAGCACCAGAGATTCCTTTAAAGCCTTCCTCAGTGTCAGACAATGACCAATGGATGCATTTCTGGGATTAATAGTTTTTGACTCATTTTCTTCTTTGCCGTTTTGTAAATTACCTCTCTAGTCCAGTGGCTGGTTCTTATATGCGTATATGCTTATTGTTGATTTTGTTTTCTTTGCCACTCCAGATGGCATTCCGATTCTTTGAAACTAAGGAGCGTGCATCAATCTATCAGAAGCACATGCTCCTTGCACCTAAGGAGGTATATGATGTGATCCTGTCCTACCTGGAAGAGAAGGTAAGAGGCAGATAATGAGGAGTAACTATGAGCAAATCATTATTTACATTTTTGAAAAAGCAAGATAATTGCATTTTTCACAGTGTCATGTTTTCAAATGGAAAGCTTAGTTCAAACTGCTCGAAAAGCAACTAATGTAGTATATGTTTACTTGATTAAATTGTTTGGAATAAACTAAGTTGGGTTTGTTGATTAAAGATTTATTAAAGAGTACTAGATAAGCTGCTTGATTTTATAAAATACTATGGTACACTTCCTACCAGTGAATATAAAATAAACAGTAAGACATTGGAGGTTACATAGCCGAATTCGCATCGAACAACCATTCATTTTCACTGGCTGTCACCAAATGAGATGCGTTGACACAGCAATATGTATACTATCCATGGAAACATTTTTTCTGTGATATTTAACCCCAGTCTCTACCTTTTCCAGAAGGGAAGACCCTTTGAACTGGCAGTGGACGTCGGTTGTGGCAGTGGACAGAGCACAAATGTCATAGCTGCTCATTTTCAGAAGGTGGTTGGGATTGATATCAGTGAAGCTCAGATCCAAGAAGCCAAGCGTGTTGGTTCACCTCCCAATGTGTCCTATCTGTAAGTTTAGATGTATACCTTTAAGAGTTTGCATTCTATGGAAAGCATACCTTTTTATCCACGCTGCATCCTGATGAAATTTAGAGTCAGACCACCTAAAATGCAAACATCAAGTGACACCTCCAGAGGTGGAATAGTACAGGTCAGTAAAATATATTTCCTTCAAAATGATTAGAACTCTAAATATTTCCATTACCAGCATTTACCATCATTGGTAAAAGACCGATGAAGGCTTTCCTATGAGTCTGACTAAGAGCAAAAAGATCCTTAATATATGTCATGGTCAGTGGGGGCTGGTGATCTTTCTAACTGCTGTGACATTAATATCTTGTGGTAGCTAGTGAGCTTTGAAATTGGTGCATCATAAATACCTACTCTGGACTGCACTGAGCGAGCTAGCAAGTTGCGTAAAGACCGGGTTGGCAGGTACTCTCTGCTTTAAGAATTTTTTTTTAAATGGAGGCAAATGGTGCAACATAGGACACAATGTTTTATAAGTTGACTGAAAGGTTGAATGTTTTGAAGAGTCATATTTGAAATGGCGATTCACTTGTTCCAAGAATCTTCAATATTGTTATCAAAATGTGTAATTTTGTCAGTAATAATTTTCTACAGGCGGGCATAGTTATTATAGGGAGATCAAAAAACCTGAACTTGCAGTTTCACCTGGCCTATCACTTTTTCTAAAAAAAAAAATATATATGCGTATGTTTGTTGCCATCCACAAAGCACAAACCTAGCTAAGGAAGCAATGAGGGGTGGGAGCCAATCTACAAGAATGTGTACATCAAGAAAGTATTTCACAAATAACACAACAGGTGTATTTGTAAAGCGCACGATTACCTGTAGGTGTCCTGGTGCTGAATAACAGATGTTTATTGTTACCCAACGGTACTCATTTTATCGACCTCAGATGGATGAAAGGCAGAGTGGACCCGCCGGGATTTGAACCTGTGACCATGAGGTCAAACACAGGCCCCTGCAGTGGCTGCTTTAGTCCACTGAGCCACCAGACCTACCACGTTTGGACACAGGTAGATTACTTGGTTTGTCCAGAATCACAGGATGTTGAGCTTGAACTTGTTGATGCTGCTTCCAAAGTAAATAGCTGTAGTTACTATGTCACGTGCTCCATTTAACATATTTCAACACTTCTACATTGCACTTCTTTTCATTTCTCAATCTTTAACTTTTAAGTTGTTTGTAACTGAAAAGGGTTAGCCTAACAGAAGACCAAGATAGTAGACTTTTACCACTCATGCTACAGACACCTTACAGTTATACACAGTTAATAAACTTCCAAACAGCATACACATGGCTTGGGGTTTTAGAAGCTTAGGCGCCAGATAGCTGGAGTGGTCATGGCATAAAGCATTATATTAACATAGATGATGAAATGCATCCACATAAGTCACAAATTACGGCAAACATCACAAAAACACGAGTCAGTGCACTCTGGCTCTAGGAAAACAGTATCAGCAATACATTTCTCTAACTCAGTTTGAATTATCTCTCAAATTTGAGTTTAAACTATAAATTAGAAATGCTATTACAATGCTCTCAACTGTCTACAAGCAGGAAAATAAAAATCCATTTTCTATCATATCCAAGCATTTCTTTTTAGTTATATAAACTCCAATTCAAATGCCTACGCATTAATCCCTAAACAGCATTTATTCATTAAATTTAAGTATACAGGGTTGCCCATCAACCTTATGCCAGGGATGTCCAAAGTTAAACCACTATGTCAAAAATGACTAATGCCAAGTTTTACTAAAATATGTTGCTGATTTGCACAATTACACCAGGACCACCAACAATGAAAGGACTCAGTAAAGCTCAGGCTGCCCACAATATGTTAAAGATTACTGCTAACTGTAGAGGAGCAAATATTTTGCCATCGTGACCACCATCTTGCTTAGAATTCCGGCAATGAACCAGTATTTGTCATTATAGTCTGTGGACCAGAATTATGCCAGTGGTGGGCACCATCATTCTGAGGATATCCACAACATTCCAAGAATGAATTACAGTGTTCAATAGCCAGACATATTCAAACGATCCTGGAAAAATAAATGAAAAAGATTTCACATTCATTTTTCTGTATTTTCAACATGCCATTGTTTAGTATTACAAAGTAAGCTGTAAATCTGTTATGGAATTTAGTATAGAAGGTCAAATTGATTGACACTTAGGGCCTTATTACAACTTTGGCAGTCCTCCCATTGGCCGCCATGCCAGCGCCCAGCGGGAGGACCGCCAAAGCCGTTCCAACACCACCATCCGGATTACGATTGTAATCCGTGGTCGGCGGTGGTACGGTGGCACTGCAACAGTTGCGGTCTGTAAGGCTCATTGGTGAGCCTTACATGCAGACCGCTGCAGTGACAGCGCCATCTGCAAGTTCCTACACGGTGCGAAATGTGGTGCATGCCGCACTGTGCAGGAACTGGGATGCATAAATACCCCGATTGCACCCCCAGGCCCTAGAGTGGCAGGGAGCCCAGTTAAGGCCCACTTTGTTGCCTCTCCGCCACCCTTTTCATGGTGGTTGCACTGCCCTGAAAAGGGTGGAGGTGAGGCAACTCAAAATATGCTCAGCAGTATTGGCTGTGGCACTGCCAGCATATTCTTCCCACGGAAAGACAGCCGGCCCAGCGGGATCCTTGATCCCTTTGGTGCCGGCGGTCTCGTGGCGGTCCAACTGCCGCAGTTGTAATACTGCAAGCAGTCCTACAGTGAGGCAGTTGTCGGACCGTAACAATGACTACGGCAGTCCTATGGACCACCGTATTCGGAATAAGGCCCTAAGAATACAATATCAATCAGAGTTCTATGATAAAACTGTATTCTATCTCTATTTGCTGTGATGGTCTATAATTGGACCATGTATATTTATTTACCAGTTACCAATAACATTTAAAATGTTTCTGACATTTTGATTATAATTTCCATTGTGAGACCAAGGACTTGAAGATATATATTTACATTAGATTGAAATGCGTAGATAGCAATCTGTTGCTGCTGCAACATGTAGCTGCAGTTGTCGCGTTGAGTTCAATGGTATGCAAAACGTTGTTCCTATGCTCACTGTGCCACTGAACCAAGCTATACCAGACTAATGAGCCCTAATTAGTGCAAAACCGGTCTTGGGTTGCTTGTGTTCTGGTTCAGGGAGGACCTGGTATTGCAGTTTGGGATGGATTGTTCTTATTGGAGCAGAGTCAAGACTGATTAGCATGTGGTGGTCCACACTCAGATGGCATGGTGGGCAAAAACAATGGACTGCAGTGCAGCCCCAAACAATTGCCAGTGGCTAAGATTGATTCAAGCTGTTCCTATTGAAGCAGAGTCATTAAAGGCCACCTATTGGATGCTTTCTTTACAAATTTGACCAATATGGTGGTTAATGAGCCAGAACCTGTACTCTGATCAGATCACCTGTTGATCGAGTTTTTTATTAAAATGACTGGGCCACCTTCACTTAGCACCCCCTCTACCAGGCTGACCAGACTGTGGTTCAAATTGTACATTACATTCTGGTCAGAAGCTCTGCAAGCCTCTTCCTGGAGTCTGGATGGGGACATAGATACCGTGTATCAGGCATTCAGAGAATAGATGGATTTGTCTCTTGACACTTTTATCCTATGAAGACCCCAAATATCCTCTTGAACGAGCCCTTGTTTCACATGATTCACTCCAGAAATCATGGAGCTTAAGAAGACCTGCAAGAGAGAGGAAAGAAAATGGAGAGCACACTACAACGAAGAGAGGAAGACCATTTATAAATATCAACATGCTATCAGGAAAGCTACACTGGCAGACTTTGCCCAAAGGATCTCTCGGTCCTCTCAAGCCTCAAAGGAAATTTATATAATTGTTAACTTCTTCCTGAAAACAAAAGTGGCAGGAGCAGGCCCACCTCCTTCTATGGAACGCTGAAATTAACTGGCCAATTTTTTCATTAGTAAGGTTAAATCCATCTATGACTTTGTCAGGGGTTTCAAATTAATATTACTATAAGAATGAGGGGTTGCTCAGATTTCCCCCAACTTTGCTGTAATACTGTCTGGGAAGCAGCAACAACTGTTAAGTCTAGTTCTTCCTTGAGTTAGTGCCTATAGACATCATGATGACAGTAAGAGACACTCTACTTCCAGCTCTCTCTAGCATGTACAATGTATCACTGGATAATAAGCTTCAGACCGGGGTACAGTACGGAGATGGCTTTGCTGTAGGCTACAGAAGACCTGAAGCTAACTCTTGACCAGGGAGGATCAGCTGCGCTCATCCTTTTGGATCTGAGTGCAGCTTTCAACACTGTCCCACTCTATCCTTCAACATAGGCTAGAGATGTTAAGGATAATAGGGAAAGCATTAAAATGGTGGACCTCTTTCCTTGATAATAAAAGCTTTCAGGTCAGGCACGGCTCTTGTCTCTCAGAGTGTAAATAGTAAATCTCAGCCCACCCCCTAAATTCAATATTACACAATGAGGTTAGGTTTGGAGATGAAATAGTGAATATTGACCCCTGCCCCATTGTCAGATACCTTCTCCAATGTGGCTATATTTGGAGTGGGAATAGTATATCCTCCCACAGTCCAACACTTTCCCAATGTGGTTAAATTTGGATTGGGAATAGTAAATTTAACCACTACAAAGTCCAACACTTTGCGCAATCTGGCTATTGGTGGTTTAGGTATAGTAAATGTAACCTCCATCTAAAAACACACGCATTCCTCAATGTAGGTAAGTTTGTAGTGGGGAGTAATGAGTGTACAATGAAAGTATGTTGGGAGATGTTTGCAAGAGACGATTTGTTTGAACCTGTCATGGTGATCTGGAGCCCAGACCAATGTTGCTGTCCTGCTGTGTGTGAGATTCCATATGGAGACCATCTACCCACGGAGTGGTTTGTGCCTACCATCAGCTTCTGGATCTCATGGCTCCTGGCTGAAGTATGCAGAACTGTCTTCGAATTACCAAGGAGTGATCTAATGTTTGAAGCCTGGCTGGTGGTCGGAATGCTGGAGCGGACGTCGTGGTGTGTGTGGCAAAATGGGAGCCCAGCATGGATGTGAGACTGTTCTGTCCCCTATTCACTTCCAGACTATGCAGATTGTACGTTCTTTTTCTGAATGTAATTGCATTTGTTCCAAGTTATCAACCTAACTCAATACATCAAGGAAAGTTTTTGGATTAGACATACTAGCACTTACACGTTCAATATTTGTATTTTTCACAAACATATGTTTGTTCGCCATTGCTATATTAGTTATAGTTATTATGATTAATAACAGACATAATTTTAATCTATATGTACCATCTCATATTTTGTATTGCACTTATGTTAAACCTTTGCTCATATTTCTGTTTGTGTTATTCTATACTAATTTTGGTTATTTGATGTTTCTCTTTATTACCTTTGAATTCCCTCTTGCTTTCAACACTGGGTGTACCTACTCTCACTCTGTAACGTTTCTATATGCATTGCATCCCTCTCAACTTCACACCTCTATATACCCTTGTTTCCCTCACTACCTGACTCAGTTTTTACACCTTCCTGCTGCTTTCCCTACGGGCCTCCACCCTCTCCCTTCAATATACACCTTTTCTTTCCCTATCCACTTGTGTCCATAACTCTTATCAGCCTTGAAGAAGCCCTGGCCTGCCGTCCACTGGGCGAAACACGTCTGCTGTTTGTTGCTTTCACCTCCATTCTAAAAATAAAAAGACAAAGGACCACATTGCAACGATTTTCTTGCGTATATTTTGCAAACTGAAGAATAATAGTACAACAACAGACTGTGCCACCTCGTGTCTCTTGCATGCTATTTGTATTTCTGGGACCACACCAACCCTGAGACTCAAGATAATTTCTATAGGCACATACCTATCCATTCTGTGAATATTTACTCCATATTATGTGGTCCCTGGGTGAAACCCCCGCTTAGGGATGTGTCAGAGCCACAATTGGGTCCTGACCATGTGTGCACCCACCACCTCCTATCCCTATTCACTTCCAGACTTTAAGTGCTTGAACTGCTTGGCTGGCTGCGAGTCATACAAACTGCTTTAAGCTCTTCTCTTCTCTCAGAGGATTAATTTAGTGATCACAGTTATCACATTTATTGTTTTCAGCTTTCCCATAGAGTGCTCAGGGAGTACATTTTTGCTGGAATAAGATCCAAGGTGAGAGTGCCTATAGGGTTCTTTCTGACTTTATCAAGAGTATGCAGATATATGATTTCGTAGCTGACAAGATACAATTGACTCATCCTCTAAAGAGGGATTGACAAAGGGTGCTATTCTCCAGTAATGTGTCAATGTGGAAGTGACTTTGAGAAGTGTATTGTTGTATATAGTGAGGATTAGCATGGAGGTCTCTATGGGGAGGTAGGTAAAATACTCACTACCCTTTGAATTCAGTAATTAGGTGCCCCTACAGGACTAGTACTAGCTGGTTTAAGCTCTGCTTTTATGTATTATAAAATTGGGAGCTTTATCCTGGTCTCTAGTTTGACCAGGTGATAAAAGGTAAGACAAGGAAAGAAAAAAGCCTAGCTCTTTAGAAAAAAATCAATGGGCTTCAGGGTTAAGACTCAACAGGAAGCTAAAAATCTAAAATCCAACCCGTTTTTGTGGCGGCTTCTTGAATGCAAACATGAGGAATGGGAGGATAAGGTCCCATCTATTCTTGAGTTTGTCAGACAAACCCATGATCATGCCCTTCAGGGTCTTATCAAACCAGACCATTAGTATGGGGATGATATGGGGAGGTGAACTTGTAGATAGTTTTATATAGCGCGAACTTGACCCGAATCAGGTTTCAGAGCGCTTTACATAGCACCAGTTGCATTACATGAGAACACATTCATTTTTTTGTTAGGCCTGGGGAGATTAAGTGATTTGCCTAGAATCACAGGATGTTCAGCGTCATTGCCGAGACTCGAACCCAGTTCCCCAGATTTGAGGTCGACCGCCCTAGCCGTTAGGCCAACTCCTCTCCCCAAGATAACTAAATATTCTACCCACGTCGCCTTCATATAGTCAGTCTTGAAATTCGTGCCTCTATCTGAAACTATCTCTTTTGGGAAACTCACTCTAGTGAACACACAATGTAGGGCCTTAGCCACTGAAGGAACAGTGACTATCCTGAGTGAAATTGCCATACCAATTGTAATTGCACCTAATTACCAAATAAATGTTTTGCTTGAATATGACTTTCCCTAAAAGAAATGAAAAGACAAAAGGCACTTGGCAAAACAGAAGCAAGTTGGTTTAATTAAATGCAGCGGCCGGGAGTGTCTCGACAGGATGCGCCTGAGGAAAGCCACTTGATGTGCAAAATGTTGCCTGACATTATATACCTCTCGTGAGTTCCAATAAAGTAATTTCTGCATTCTTGAAAAAGCATCTCAGTCATAAATTACCAAGTTTGGTCATCTGATAAGGACACATGGCTCTCGACCTTGGTGAGAGCTAGTGTGGGACCAGTGTGTATGTGTCCAGATGTCTGGCATGAGGAGCGCAAGATCACTATGTGTGTTTGTGCGCTGTGTCCTGATTGGCTGAGTGTTTCTATCTACATGTGGCATCTAACTTTGTGGTATTTTTGGAGAACGCGAGCCCTTGGCAAAACGTGTTTTATTGGGGCCAATTTCCTTGGACCTATTTGTGGTGAATTATCCGTAGGCTTGAGTTTGTCTTCGGGTTAAGATAGACCCCACCTGTGACCTGTCATTTGATAGGCGAAGGTGTAGGTTGCAAGACCTGCCTGACCACATATCTGTGACTCTGGGTTGATGGGGCGGTCACCTTGGGTAAATCCAACAACAATGATATGAGTTCACAGGAACTCCTAAAAATAATATGTCAGTCACTGGTATCATTTTTATTGACATTCTCAACATTGTTCATACAGTTGTCATAGCGTACATTGACATTGTCTTTACTGATTTTGGCATAGTTATGAGTGCCTAGATCATGGCGTACATCGACATTGTTTTAACAGGTAACAACATTGTCATTCGTGCCTAGTTTATGGCATACATTGACATTGCATTTATTGGTATTGCTGTTGTCGGTCTGCACATATCATGGTATTTATTGACATCGTATTTACCCATTCCAACACCTTTTACACTGAGCACTGACCCTGGGTCTGGTTAGCAGAGCCCAGGACACAATCAGAGTCAGTTACCACTAGTATCAATTAAAAAATGGGGGTGATAGGGGCAAAAAGGATGACTTTCTCACACCACATTTATGGCACAGTCTATAAGCCCAGGATTAGCTAGTCCAATCCAAAGCGAGCTGAAAGATGACAAAAATCTTTTACCAATCCAGGCACTTATAGCTTTGGATTGCTACTGTATCATCCAAGCCAAACTGGAGTGAAAAAAGCAGCTCCAGACTGACACAAGTTTCACTCTTGGAAGAGGTCATCAGAGAAGCATAGTTTTGTCTCACCATAAGGGGGCACCCACTATAGGTGGATCACTGATTCCACATCGACTCCTATAACATCGAACTACAAAAATAACGAGTTAACAATATCGTATACAAAATTATCGACACCCAATACACAAAACAGAAATAACACAAACATCAATAAAAAAATATTGTTTAACCCCTTCCGTGCTCATGACGAGCTCAGCTCGTCATGCTGCGCGTGATAGCGCTAGTGCGCATGACGAGCTGAGCTCGTCACGACCCCACCCGCGATCGGAATGTCCAGCACACGAGCGGAATTCCGATCGCGGTCAAGGGGTTAAAAATCTCAATGACAAAAATATCGACGACAAAAACATCGACAACAAAAATAAAGAACACAAAAATATCATTAACATTAAAATAAAATGAAACACAACAAAAACATCGATATAAATAATATCGACAACACAAACATCGATAAAATACATATAATCTATACCGAAAATAACATTTAAACATAGAAATAAACTATTTTCAATAATATAATAAAATAACATATTCCAAACATTTTAAACATACACTAAAAAAAATACAAAATGAATAACATTAAATAAATCAAACACACTTAAAATCTAAAAACAAATAAATAAACAAACAATACAACATAAAAAAATATCACAACTACCAAAAATAAACTAACATAAATATATATCATAAAAAATATATCACATTTATCTACATATACATTTAAATAAGATTAATAAACAAAATAAAAACAAACATTAAATAAACATAATAAATATTAAATTAAAAGGTAACTGCTAAAAAATTCAAAAAAGCTATCTTGACCAACAAATTTAGACTACACCAATACAAACCAATAGAAAAATCTAACTAATTAAAAAAACACTATAAAAACAATCAATTGATTAACACAAAATTTACTGTATAACGGACAAACATGGAGGAAGAACGAACCTTCACGAGACAGAAAACTGCACGGAAAAGAACTATTGAAACAACTATTCTGAAAATCTCTCATTAAAGGTAAGAACAAAGCTTTGCAACTAAATAAATAAATTTGGCAAAAACAATTAACTAAAACTGTCTATAACATGTTTTCCTTTATATATCACAGATTAAACTTCACAAAAAATCCACCAAGAAAATTCAATACAAAGATTTACATCTACAGCAACAATTAAATCAACATTACAAAAAATATATAACAAAGTAAGTATATGACTTAAACAACAAATAAAGTGAAGGATTTAATTTAAAACTAATAAATTTAATAAAAAAGCAAAACATAGCTAAAAAATACTTTTCTTTTAACAGCTTCAACATAAGTTAACAAGACCACAACATCAACGAAAGAAACTTCATCAACTAAAAATAGTAAGTATATTTTTGTATAACTAAATAAATATAGTCTAAATAATCGAAATAATCAAATTAACTAAAACTATAAGGTTTTCTTTTGTTTCACAGATTACACTTCATTAAAACTCCACCTAAAAAACTCAAAACAAGGATTAACTTCGAAAACAAGAAAAGAATCAACATTAAACAAAAATATAAAACTGTGGGGCAGATTTACAAGCCTCCTGCGCCACCAGTACGTCACTTTTTGTGACGTACTGGTGGCGCAGGGGGCTGCTCCATATTTACAAGGAGAGGAAAAGCCACCCTGCGTGACTTTTCCTCTCCTTGTAAATACGGCCCCTTCACACGCAGCACTTTGCGGTGAAGGGGCGTTCCATGGGTGTTGCTGTGGGTGTTCCCACGCAACACTCATGGAACAAGACACATCTCCAGAATTATGAGAAATCGTAACTCTGGAGATGCGTCTGAAAGCTACACCACCCTAGAGGTGGCGTAGCGAGGCGCACCGAGGAGAAATGTTTTCATTTCTCCTCGTTTTTTCCTCTTTCAATGCGTGCTGCATTCTGCAGCACGCATTGAAAGAGGAAAATGGTTGTAGTGATTGTTTTTGTGCAGGAAGGTTCCCCTTCCTGCACAAAAACAATCTCCCCACGACGCAGGCATCTTTGCACCATGGTGCAAGGGTGCCTGCGCCGGCGCATGGCTGCAGTTTGTGCGCCAGCGCAGGGGGAAGCACAAGGATGCGACATATTCTTGTAAATATGTTGCATCCCTGTGCTTTCCAAACTAACGCAGCATGGCGCAGCAAAATTACTTAATGCGCCGTGCTGCGTTAGTTTATTGTAAATCTGCCCCTAAGTATATAAATTAACCAACAAATAGAGCAAACTAATAAAAAACAATTAATTAAATAAAAAGGCTAAATATAACTAACAAACACTTTTCTCTTCATAGCTTCTACAAACTTCAACATAAAACAACATCAACGAAATAAAGTTCACCAACTAAAAATAGTAAGTATTTTTTTCTCTCAACTAAATAAAAATAGAAACTAAAATAAACGAAATAATTGAATTACATGCAACACTTTAATAAAAATAACATTTTACTTTTAAACCAACAGGAAAAAAACAAACATTTAATCAACCACGACCATCAATAGAATATCCAACAAGAAAATTAAAGCACGACAAATGTAAGTTTATTTTCAAATATAATAATTATACAAACTTGTTTACTATTCAAGACCTTATAATTAATAAATATATATAGATACATATATTCACAGATAAACAAAAAAATGGCAGAAGGAGCAAAATTCATCACTTAACAAAAGGGAAAACTACTTCTATGCTACATGGGGTACACTTCTACGCAAGAAAAAATAACTGGAAACAAAACCCATTGGAAATGTAGTAAATACTACTCCAATTCTTGCTATGGGAGAGCCACAACAGTATAAACAAATGTAGTTAATGTCAGGGAACACAACCACCCCCCAATGTGACAGAAGTCAGAGACGCTCTAGAAACAATCAGAGAAGCAAGCACCAGCTCCCAAAAGACCAGTACTGAAATACAAAAAAAATTATTAACCAGGGTCCCTGAACATGTCCCAGGACAACCACCATCCATCCTGACTCTAAAACGATTAATAGCCAGAGCTAAATGAGCTACTGCTCAAACACCACCCACCTGCAAACCTTTGCAGAAATAGAAATCTTACCGGAATACACTGTCACCCACAAAGATGAGAAATGCATTCTTCATGAAAAACTAATTATCATCTTTGCCACCAACAACAACATACAAAAACAAAAAAACTGCGAAATGTGGATGATGGATGGCACATTCAAAGTTTGCCCAAGCCTTTTTACCAACTATATACCACCCATGGTGAATATAAAAAACCTAACATTCCCTTCATATACGCACTACTCCCTAATAAGCAAAATACCACCTACATAGAGCTCCTTACAATAATAAATCAACACACCGACAACTACTTTCCACAAAAAATAATCATTGACTTTGAGCAAGCAATAATTCAGTCAATTTTAAAGGTATACCCACACACTGCAATAAAAGGTTGCTATTATCACTTCAACCACGGTATCTGGAGATACCTACAAAAATCTACTCTAAGTTTAGATTACGCCACCAATAGCAACTTTGCCTCTTAAATAAAAAAATTAATAGCCCTAGCCTATGTACCAACAACTGAAATAGCCAACCACCATAACATACTTCTTCAAAGCCCTTTCTACCAAGCAAATGAACAAAACTAACTAGACTACTTTGAAGACACTTGGGTGGTAAGACTACATAGGTCAGGGCACCGTAGACAACCAAAGTTCCAAATCCCCTGGTGGAAAGTCTATGATAGCACGCTAGCTCAAAAAGCTAAAATTAATAACGCGGTGGAAGGATGGCACAATGCCTTCCAAGCCACAATAGGAAGAGGACAACCAACCTTACACAATCTAATAGAAGCCATAAAAAAAAGAACATAGCTACCAAGAGCTAAGGCTAGAGCAAACCCTAACTAAAATCGGCCCTAAACTCAGTAAACAAAAAAAAACAATGTATGAATATCTAAAATATAAAACTAGACTATTTCCAAACACCAAAGGGCTAGAATACCTAGACATGATTGCTAAATCGATACTATAAACAAAAAACAATCCTAAACATCATAAGCATTTTAAAATCACAAAACATTTAAACTACACAATTCTACTCTTTTTAAATTAACAATTATAATTATGTCATTTGAAAATTAAAAACGTACATATAAATATATGACATAATATAATTAAAAAAAGTAACCAAAAACATTTCCCACCCATTATAATAGAAAATAACTTACAGTTATGTTGCAGTAGACGGTCCTTGAAAACAAACAAATCCATAGTAGATAAATCAAAAGACAAATACATTCGAAGAGAATGCCCAAAAAAATGCAAAAATACAACTGTAGAAAAAAGGCTCCAACGACGCAATCTTCTCAATAATGAAACCCTCAAAAACCCGAAAATAAGCAAAAAGAAGCACAAAAATAAAAGGAAATGTAAACAATTAACTTGTTTCAAAGAAACAAAATCCATTTTCCTTTTTTAAAAAAAATAAACGCGTCGTCAGCACCATCCCTTTACGAAATGGAAACCCTGTAAAGAGAAAAAAAAGAACGCCCTCCTACAATAACATGTACAAACCCACAAGCATTAATATCAACATTGATTACAACATAACATAATCAAACAATACATAACTAACACTACGTCAAACACATAAAACACTAAGGGGCTCATTACGATGGCGGAACGATCGCCACCAGCGGTGGCGATCGTTACGCCACCGCCTACCTACCCTAAAACTACCTTAAAAGTAAAATAAATCAAACTTACCTTAACCGACAAAACACAGCTCCCAACCACGTGGTTCTGTCTTGCAAAATGACCTAAAAACAAAACAGATAGACAGAGAAGCGAGAAAAGAGAAAAAAATGGCTGCGTAATAAAAGTGAAAGAAAGACTGATTCCCTATAGAGAAGAACGGAGAAATAATAAAAAAATCCCCAAAATTAAATGTATATTTTTATTTATTGTATTTTTTTTACAAATGTTAAAAAAATGTACAAAAAATTGTAAATATACATTAAATATTATATTATCAAAAAAACCTTCAAAATATAAAATTACAATAAAACTATTGTAAATGTACAACCAATATAACAATGTTTTATAAACAAATCTATGATACAAAATTATATTTGTAAAGAAAATAGTAAATTATTTAATATAATAAATATTATTTTCTTAATAACAATATTTAATATACTAAATAATAATACAAATATACAAAATATACATTTGTAAAATACATATTATATAATTTTACAACAAAAATAAAATAAAGTTATATAAAATGTATTAAAAAAATGTAAAAACAAATGTTCTAAAATATTTACTTTTTCTCATAAAAAATTATAAATAATAAACAACAAAGGGGTCATTACAATGACCCCCTTTGTTGTTTATTCCCCACCGCCCGCATGCCATTTCCCCCACCATATTGCGATGGCGGGGGGACCCCGGCGGATGGAAAGACCGTCCGCCGGTTTTCCGCCGGTCCGGCAGGGAACCGGGCAGTAAAGGACCCTAATATGGTGGCGGTGTCTGCAAGACACCGCCATCCATATTTGGATGTCGGCGGAAAGCAGCCTTTCCATGGCGGTATTTCCGCCATGGAAAGGCATGTGGTCTCTGCTTCTGGGGGCCCGTTGCGGACCCCCAGGATTTTGGGGGCGTGGGGGTGCACATGGGGGTACCTATGGTACCTCCTACATTTGAATGCACATGGTAGCACGCACTGCGCGGTGCCTGTCACATTTTGCATTCAAATGCACAACATGCGTTTTCGCATTGCGGCGGGTGCCACTGACAGCACCGCCCGCCGCAATGCGAACAATATGGGATGCCACCGCCACTGTGGCGGTAGCATCCTAATACCCATGGCGGGACCGCCGCACCCCTTGCGGACGGTCCCGCATTCTGTTGCGTAGTTAAAGAACTAAAAATACATTTACTTTAATATTACATGACTACACTTCAGAAAATTTACAATTTTTCAACACTGTCATAGAAAATATGGATGTAAAAATATATTTTTAATTTTGCCAATGTACATGAAAAATATATGTTAAAAATATATTATACTCTATAATAAATTCTGAATAACATCAACATTTCTGAATCATGTTTTTCATATTGTCAAAAATTGTATAACAAAACTAAAAAAAACAATTTAATTGTGAACCAAAAAAAATACATGTTTGCAAATAAAAACATTAACAATAAAAACTAACATATGTCTCCTTTTTTATTTGAATATATATATAAACTCTTTAAAAAACTACATAATAAACAGTAAAAATGTACTATTCCTGACTCCAAAATCAACTAAACTCAAGAAAAATGCTGGACAATAAACCATAATAAATTACTATTCCAACTCTAAAACCATTTAAACTCAGGAAAAGTGCTGGATAATAAACGCCAAAAAATGACTATTCCTACTCCAAAACCAACTAAACTCAGGGAAAGTGCTGGATAATAAACCATGATAAATTACTATTCCAACTCCAAAACCAACTAAACTCATGGAAAGTGCTGGATAATAAACCCCAAAAAATTACTATTCCAACTCCAAAACCAACTAAACTCAGGGAAAGTCCTGGATAATAAACCATTATAAATTACTATTCCAACACAAAAACCAACTAAACTCAAAGAAAGTGCTGGATAATAATCCCCCAAAAAATTACTATTCCTAACTCCCGCAAAAATAGAATAAAGAAAAATGCTACATATTTTAAAAATTTAAAAATGTAAAAATATAAAATATTTCAAAACTGACAAAAACAAACAATTTTGAAAAATGATTACAAAATACAATTATTAAAAAAATTATTAATAACAATTTGAGACACCACTTCCCACAAAAAGTAAAAAATATAAATATTACATTCTAAATAATAAACAAATAAAATATTCAATTAATTACTTTTTACATTAAAAAAATATTTATAAAATATTTTACACAATTTACATCAAAAACTTAGCACCCCAAAAAAATTCAACATTTTTGAAAAAATTTAATTTCAATCTTTTTTTCTAAATTATTTATATCTTTCAATAATATTTTTATTTAAATTTATTTTTAACCAACATTCTTAAATTACACCCCACCCTTATCCCCTATAAACCCAACATCTCGCTCCTAAATTTTAACAATTTACAAAATATAAAATATGTAAATACATATTTTTAAATTACTACCCACCCTTATCGCCTATAAACCCAACATCCTGCTCCTAAAAATAAATTAAAATACAATAAAAACAAACATTTTCACGTAAAAAATAAATTGAAAAATATAAAATAACTACTACCAAATTAATAAAAAAACAACATTATACAAAAACAAAGAAAATACAGTCAATATTATTTACAACAATATATTTGCCATCGATATTTATGAAATCAATATTTCTACATTACACAAAAATCGATATTTTAAACAACGAAAAAACTTACCTCGATATTTTCCAACATCGATATTCTTGACTCGATATCCATGCAATTCGATATTTCCACGTCAATATTCTGTCACTGCACCCTATAGGTCAAGACTAAACTCTCCTAAGGTTGGAGTGTCACATAAATTAGGTAAAAGAATAAAAAGAACTCTGGGTAAATCCTACGTTTAGGTGGAGTGTTGATTTTGTTGGAGACCTGTGACATTCTAAATCTGCCCGCCTCAAATATCTGTTTTTCAAGGATAGTTTTTAATCAGTGCTTTCCATGCCTAGCTAGAATAGCAGCTGAACCTTTTGCCATATGTGCAGCATGGTCTATAAGTATAGGATAAGCTAGTGCTATCCACGATGACCTGAAAAATGACAAAACAATTTTACCACTCCAAGTACTTTTAGCTTTGGGCTGGTAAAATACCATACAAGCTAACCTGGAGTGAATAGTAGCAGCTTCTGACACATGTAGTTTACTCTCAGAAGAATTTGTTTGAGACGCATAACTTTGTCTCAATACAAGGGAGCACAACCAAAGTGTCATGGACTTAGAGGCTTTGTAACTATCAGAACTCCTGATCAATAATTTCCCAATCTGCCATGTGATTCCATGTATGCTTCTAGGAGGATGGTGACAATGTTTTAGTCAATTGGAAAGTGTCTACCTCAATCTATCATTTAAGTAGAGAAATGTAAGAAAGTGACAATTTCTGGACAACAAAAATTAATTATTGATACAAGTGTATTGATTGTAATACAGTTATTGCCAAAGTCTAAAATTTTCAGTACCATCCTAGATGCAGAGGACACTTAATAAACCAACATTATACCTCCGTATATGTATCAATGAAAATGAAATTCATGCTTGTCCATTCTCCAAAGTTCACTGCAACTAAATACAACCATTATTCGCAGTTTATGTGAAGTAATGATGTTCCCTATGGACATGAAGGCATGAGGCTGTAATTAATGTTGATTTGATTTCTGGACTGTGCAGTTTATTATATGATTAATCTTGGGTGATCATGACGTTCTTAGTAACCAAAGGTAGTGAAGGTTTTGGCCCACATTTATCAAGGTTTTTCATTGCCCTTGCGCCATGCAAGGGGATGCAAGGGTGATTTAAAACCTAAGTGTGATTTATCAAGCCATGCAAGGCCACCTTACATTGCTCTGCATGGCTTGGTTAATATAGAGTAATGCAAGGCAGGGAGGTGTTCCATGTGTAGAACTTGGGTGTTCCCACGCATCCACTCATGGATTTTGGCACATTCCCAGATTTACCATTTGTGGTAGACTTGGGAATGCGTAAAATTCTACACCTCCCCAGGTGAAGTGCAATGAGGAGAAATGTCTTTAGTTCTCCTAGTTCTTTCCTCTTGCTAGGCGTGCTGCATTCTGCAGCTCATATAGAAAGAGGAAAATGCCTCCCAGGATTATTTTTGTGCATGAAGGTGTCCCTTCTTGCACAAAAACAATCCTGTCTACAAGGCAGGCGCCCTTGCAACATGACACAAGAGTGCCTGCATTGGCACTAGGCACACAATAGTGTGCCAGCGCTAGGAAAGGCTAGGAATGTCACATATAATGAGAAATATGATGCATTCCCTCCCTTTCAAGCAGCCCAGGAAGGTGGATTGCTACGTTGCGCTGCATTAAAGAATGATAGATCTGCCCAGGAGTTTCAAAAAGATTGGTACAGTTAAACAACAGAACCTGCAGAAATATCAGGGTTTCTGGAGACCAAGGGGCTCATTACGATGGCGGATAGTCCATCCGCCATCGTTGCGGGGCTTGGGACCGGCCGCCTGTAAGGTGACGGTCCCGCACATGAGATTACGATGTGACAGCCACCGTGGCGGTCACATTGTGTATCTCTAACATTGCGGCGGGTGCTGCTGGCTGCAGCACTGTTTGCATTTCCCTGCACTACGTGGCAGGCTCCACGCGGTGCCTGCCACCTGGTGCAGGGAAATTAATGGGGGTAGCATAGGTGCCCCCCAGTGCAAAACTAAAATCACCCGGCACAAGGGGGGCCCGCAACAGGCGCCCAAAGTACATCCCCGCCAGCCTTTCCATGGCGGTTTCACTGCCATGGAAAGGCTGGCGGGATGCAGCATCGTAATATGGTGGGCGGTGCCTAATAGACACTGCCACCATTCTACTGATGCACTGCAGTCTGACAGGCAATCGTAACGATTGCTGCTGTCGGACCCATGGCGGATGGACTTTCCGTCCGGCACGCACGCCGCCTGCCATTGTAATCTGGCGGGCGGTATTTGGCTGCATGATTGCAGTGAATCCGCCACTGGCAGGCTGCTGCCAATGGCGGATTCACCACAATCGTAATGACCCCCATATATATAATTAAAATATTTTCTATATTCAAGTTCTTTATTTAAACTTCTCTCTCCTCTCACGTTTCTAGGGTTGCTGCTGCAGAGAAAATGCCATTTGAAGATAGCTCTGTGGATCTGATCACTGCTTCTGTTGCTGCTCACTGGTTCAATATGAAAGAGTTCATGATAGAAGTAGATCGTCTCCTCAAACCCAATGGCTGCCTGGCCTTTTGCTCCATACATGGGCACTTTGAACTTTACTACAAAGATTGCTCTCAGAGTGCCTCTGATGCATTTAATGAGGTGAGCGAGATACCCACATTAGTCTGCAAATTTTAAGTCTCAACGAGCACCTGTAAAGATGAATAGTTAGAATTCACGATTTAAGGTTTCAAGTTGCTGTACCTATGCATGTTAGACCAGCAATGTCACTATAAGTTCATAAGCGTGTATAAAACCTTGAGACATAGATTCACTGCTGTTAGGCATGTGGACATAGTTCTATGCAAAAGGAATTCAATGATGGGAGTGTTTACATTCTCAAGTTGCCACTACACTGCCTCTACTATCATCCATTTATATGTTGCAGTTCTTGTTCTTGCATGTCCTCTAACCCATAAAAAAGGACATTCAGCAATGTGTGAACATTTATATCAGGCACCTGCCTATAACATATAGCCAACCCATTCTATAAAGCAGCAATGACTAAGACCTCAGTAATAAGTGTTATATTGTGACATATTTCAATCATTATGAAACTTGTGTATTTATATGCTGGTGAATCATGCTGACATACTGAATGTAACAGCAGCACATGGGTTTACAACACTTTCTGTGTAAGTTCCTGACATTGGTGTTTGAATCTATACATGGTTTGCCATGCACCCCATACCCTCTCTACTCCCAAATCTTCTATTTAAGCGTTTATGCTACAGAGCCTTCTGAACCCACAGATCTTTCTAAGACTTTGGCAAATTGGCCTCTGGCCCAGGCACTCCCATCCTCCGCCTTTCAAGGTGACCCTCATTAATTGATAAAGTACTTCTTGCAAAATTCAAATATCTTCATCTGGCTAATTATTATAATTTTTAAAAATACCTACTTATCCAGAAAAGTCAATTAGATTAAAAAAAGCGCAACAATCCATGATGAGAAAACAGTAGCCTCTCCCAGGCGTTCAACAGCTGATTCACGGCATAGGGCCTGATTCCAATGTCGGACGGACCGGAGTACGTTCGACATCGGTCAGGAACTGTATCGGAACCACCTCCTGTCGTCAGTTACAGACCTGCAAGTAGTATGCGACCGAACCCTGTTCGGTCCCAAGCCGATACCTTTCAATGAGAGCATGCATTCCGAACGGAATGCATGCTCTCATTGAAAGAGCAGGGGTGCAGTTCATCCCTGCTCCCTGTGGCAGGCACCTCTAGGTGCCTATAATAACCACAAAAGCCCCACGTTGTGTGGAGAAGGGAACGAGAGGCACGGGGTCTTAGGAGCTAGCAGCCTCCAACACTAACAGTCTAACCACAAAAAGCTGCTCCTAACTGAATTGCCACTACGAGGTTTGGGATGTATTTGTAAGTGAAGGCATCTCACAAAAAGTAACGGACTGGTCTCACACACCACCTGGTGTCATGCTTCATCATTGACCAGTCCTCGCCCTCTAAAACCTTGGTTTGATAGAGGGCGGGCATACACCTGACGACAGGGATGCACTTCTAAACTAAGTGGGGGCCCATAAACAAAAAGTGTGGTTAAAAAACATTATAGTTATCTTAATCGTGTTTTTAATGTTAAAGGTAACTATATGATATTAAAATCAAGTGACGGTATGTGGGGGAATTAATGTCCCCTATCCGTTATGTGAGAGGTCAACATGTTTCTGCCTTAATGGCCCGCTTGGGTCCAGGGCATTCGTCAGGACCTAAAAAGAACATAGAGGGCTCCGTTCTTACCAGCTAGTGGTAAGAGTAAACCACTGTGTGGGCGTGAGCACTGCCACACTCCACAACTTGATGGCCTCTAATTTCAAGCCTGTAAAAGAGAAATTGATTGAGAGAAATATATACACTGCCAAACCTTCTAAGTAGTTGAGAACTGAACGCAAAACATGCATTGTTTCAGAAAAACATAAGTGACTACTTATGTGACATGTGACACTCTATTTGTGTACATGAAATCAAATAAAAAAGTGAGAATATAAATCTCACTGTTCTTACCCTAGATACCAAACCTACTTGCCCCATGGGAGGAGGTGACCCTCATTAATTGATAAAGTACTTCTTGCAAAATTCAAATATCTTCATCTGGCTAATTATCATAATTTTTAAAAATACCTACTTATCCAGAAAAGTCAATTAGATTAAAAAAAGCGCAACAATCCATGATGAGAAAACAGTAGCCTCTCCCAGGCGTTCAACAGCTGATTCACGGCATAGGGCCTGATTCCAATGTCGGACGGACCGGAGTACGTTCGACATCGGTCAGGAACTGTATCGGAACCACCTCCTGTCGTCAGTTACAGACCTGCAAGTAGTATGCGACCGAACCCTGTTCGGTCCCAAGCCGATACCTTTCAATGAGAGCATGCATTCCGAACGGAATGCATGCTCTCATTGAAAGAGCAGGGGTGCAGTTCATCCCTGCTCCCTGTGGCAGGCACCTCTAGGTGCCTACCACAGGGTGCAGGGAGCAACAGGAGGGCACCCATAGGTGCCCCCTAGGCTGCCATTCGGCGGCCACGCACCCATGGGGGTCCTGCTTGGGGCCTCAAATGACAGTCTCCCACTGCCTTTTTGTGCCAGAAAGACTGGCACAAAAAGGCGTTGGGAAACTGCCATCGTACTCCCTCTGCCAGAAAGAGCCGGCCGTGGAAGTACTGAAGGGTTTCTGGATGGCGGACGGGCTCTCTGTGCCCTTCGTAAGCCATACGGAAAACCAAGTTGGATTCCTTTCCGACCGAGCCCATCAGAATGGCTTGGTCAGAAAGGAATCCTAATGGCACATTCCGATGTGGGCAGGAGGGCCCCCCTCAACAGTCAGAGCTCTTCCTGCCCACATCGGAATCGGGCCCATAATGCCAGTGAAAAGTAATTGCCAAATAAGATTATTCAGATAAAATCTGGATTATAAAAGGAAATAGTGTTCTCATTAAAAAATGTAGATTGCTACAAAAATGTTTAGATACAGCTGCTTATATATATAATACTTAAATCTGATGGTGGCATTTGCCAAAGCTATATGTTGCTTATTCTGTGAGTGCCTCGGAGATCCTACATAACGGTGTGGGGGGTGCTTGACTAATACAGCTGCAATAGAAAAATGGTGGGGAAAGGACGCCTTCTGCATGGCTTCTGGAATCAACTTTATCTGAGATTAGGGGCCTTAGGAATCTGGCGTGACCTTTGGCAATAATTCTGAAACAAAAACCTCTCGTAGTTAATTGTCAAATCCTTGGGTATTTATCCTATTTGACCACTGATTTTATCTCATATATGCAAAATGAACATTAATCTTACTGCCAGGCTAACCTAACAGGACGCAAAATATACAGCTTGATCCACATGTTCACATTAAGCATCCATTTTGTAATGGCTGTTCCCATTTATTATTATTATTATTATTATTATTATTATTTGACACTTATAAAGCGCACTGTCACCCAACAGGCATCCTGGCGCTAACATATGTGTGCCCAACAGGGCTCATGCTACGAGGGACCTCGTCCAGGTAATAAAGTTATACACTAGGATAGAGCCATGTCTTTAATCTCTTCCTAAACAGAAGAAGATCTTCCATCTTTCTCAACTCGAATGGAAGACTATTCCATAGTCGAGCAGCAGAGGTGCTGAAGGCCCTACCTCCCGATTTTGTTTTTTTGAATCTTGGCACCATCACCATTTTAGCGGAGGAGGAGCGGAGGCTCCTAGTAGGGACATACCAAGCAAATTTCCTCTGCATTAATATAGGTCCAGACCCATGCAAGGCCTTGAAAACTATACAAAGGGACTTAAATTGAACTCTCTGTCGTATGGGAAGCCAGTGTAGCTCCATCAAGGCCAAGGAGGCAGAAGAGCGTCTTGGCCTCCCCAGTGCTAGCTTGGCTGCTATTGTTTGAATTCTCTGGAGCCTCTCCATCAAATAGCTTGGAGACTCCAGCAGCAAAGCATTGCAGTAGTCTAACCTGCTTAGAATAGTACTTCGTACTACCAGTGCTCGGGCTTGGGATGGCAAAACCGGAAGAATCTTCCGTAGGGCTTTAATAATAGAGAAACAGCTTCCCACGGTTTTATTTACATGTGCTTCAAGGGTCAATTTGTTATTAAACATAATGCCCAAATTCCGCACCTTCTCCACAGGGACCGGTGGGCTGGCTATGGCTGATGGCCAGAAATTAGTGGGAAGCGGTGGGGGGATTTTCCCGCCGCACAATAAAGAATCTCGGTTTTATCAGCATTGAATTGTAGCGAGTTCTTTCTCAGCCACTGTGCCATGTCCTGCAGGCAAGCATGAAGGTCTTCCAAAGATGTCGACTGTTCTCCCTCTAGGGACAGGATAAGTTGGGTGTCATCCGCATAATTTACGATATTAACCTTATGCATCCTTATAACGGCAATCAGAGGTCTCAAATAGATGTTAAACAGTATAGGGCTGATCGCGGATCCCTGGGGAACACCATGCACAATATTTTTAAATTCAGACTGATATGGGGGAAGGGCCACTGCTTGCCTCCTATCCGATAGGTAGGACTGAAACCATTTCAGAGCCATACCTGCTATCCCCACTGCTTCCAGTCTTTACATAGTTAGCATGGTTTTAATGAAGTTTGCAAAACCCCACCTTACTAAGAATAGAAGCTGCAGCCATTACGGCATCTTGTATATTTTAATTGATATGAAGAGATCATTGGGCATGCCATTTTTTACTGTATGTATCTCTGCAGGCTGTGGAATTTATGTTAACTGAACATGGTGCTGGACAATGTCACGGATTGCTATCTGAATACAAAGAGATATTTGATGCAGTGCATTTTGCAGATAAAACAAGGTAAGACAAATATTGGAAATGTTGGAGTGTCAGAAGTCCACTTGAAGTGTTTAAAATTGTCCACATTGCAAACAGATTGTAAATAACAAAAAACTGGGAAAATGACTGAACATTGGCACTCCATACATTCTATATATGTAGGCAATTTCCTTTAATGCCTTGTACCTTTATAAGTGTGATGTATTTATACTCAGACCAGGTCTTTACCATTCAAACCCTGGCCACCTTTCTTTATTTGCCCCATTTGTCTACTTTCTAAGTTAAATGATAAATCCAACCATAAGCAAAACTTGTGAGTGTTCCGGCAACTGAAGAAAGTATTCCATTTACTCTGCATCGAAATGAATAGATGACTGTACCACGAATGTTAAATCTTTGTGATAATATGTAGGGTAAAGGACTAACCAAAATGAGAAGCTTTTTAATAGTTTCCCAAACTACCTATACTTTCCTTCAGTACATCTCTAGTGAGAGGTCGGAGATTTCAGAGTGCAGATCCTATAGCTATTAATCTAGACTCCCTTTGCTTGATAACTAAAACTTGACTGCGCCTTCGGAAGTAACATATTGAGGTGTCCTAACTGGGTGGTAATATGTGATTTCAGATTTTAGGCATTCAGGATTGATATCTGCAACACATCTATGTCCCTGGAGTTTATCTTCAAACCAAACTCTATCATTGATTATAAAGATAGTTTCAGTTATTAAATACATGTAAAATGTGGTCTCCTTTCCTCATGGTCAGAAACTTGTAAGTGAGCAAACATCTAAATCTTCGGAATTTTTACATTTTCCAATATACTATGGAAGTTTAAGGTAGAGCACAATTATGTAATTCAGCCTGGGTTTGAATAATGTCCCCATAATCCTTTTTTGGTTGTGCATGTGATCAGGTAGAATATTCTTCTTAATTAATATTCTGGGTTGCTTATTAGCTTAATGAGGTATGGGTCAAGAAAAATAGTTTCCTTTTTTTGCATTGAGCTGCAGCCAGCACTTTGCAATTCAGTGCAATATATTAAGGAGCCAGTTCTGCAGACTCACCAATTCAAGTTGAGGTCACGTTCATTTACCAGAAGAAACAGAGGTTTCATGTAAACTTTGATTGGACAAGGTATAGTTGGTGATCCCGGTGAACTCCCCAACCTAAGGTACGTGATATGTTCTAACTGCTTCTCAGGTGAGTCAGGGATGGCCTGCGGCCTGAAAAATAGAACCAAGTTCCTATAAGAATGAGAAGGGGCAAGGTATTCATGAAACCACCCCCAGAAATTACCATGGCCTAAGAGGAGACTAACCTTGAGAATGATAAATCGGAATTTACAGAGGAAGAGGTGTCTGCCGTGGGAGAATTGCCTCAGCTAGCTGGTTTGAAAGCAGCATATGGACCCTTCCATACTGGCACCTGCAAAAGGCAACCAACCCACTCTTGAAGGTCTTTGGCCACAGGTTGAGAGCGAGAAAAATGGGAATACCACCAGAGCTCATCAGATCTCTTGGGAGGACAGTGTCCGTAGTAGAGAGCTTAAGGGGCCTGAATCAGCCAGGGTGCTGGTGGTCCCCCAGTGCAACAGGGCCTACCAGCTGGCCAAAACCTACATTATTTTTACTGGCTCCAGATAAGGCAGAAAGTAGATAAGTTCTGCCACTCTTCTGAGACTTGCCAAGCCAGTGGCTATTCCCGTGGATGAACTTAGCCTTCACCATAGACATTTTATGTGGCAGGGACACTCTTTGAGAGGGTAAGGGAGGAAGCTGTCAGGCCCCTGTAATCTAAGTTCAGCTTCAGGGAACAGGATCATCTTAGTGGCGGTAGCATGCACCACTTTGTAACCTGGAGCTATACCTTGAGGACTGCGATGGGCAGGGCCCTACTGAGTATCTTTCCTCAAAGTGGCTTTCAAAAAAGCATGCTTTTGACAGAGGGACAGGCATCATGTGAGCATACAAGATGTTCATATGGGATCAGTTTGGTTTACTTATAAGTTTTCCATTCTGGAAGGCATGACTATAGGCCTAAAAGGGCCTATTAGGTATAGGTGTGTTGTCTTGTTTCCATGCTTGCTGTTTGCCTACATGACAGTTTCACAGAAGAGATCAGGCTTAAACCTCCTCCAACATTTTGTTTGTGTACTATAAGAAGGTGGTTTATTAGTTAGATGTCCACCACAAATATTAAATGTACATTCCTGTTAGGTCTAGTAAAATGTTTCAGTAACTTATACCTGATCTCAACCCTTGGTAGCTATGGCACAGAGCAGACACCTTAACTTAGAGAAAATCAGTAAAGCATTTAGCAATACGAAAAACAGTTAAAAAGTCAAAGACTCAAAGCAATAAAAATCCCACTCCAATTAACAAAAATAATTTAGCGCCTAATTTAGATCTTGGTGGATCTGGTCCCGCCGTCACTATTTTGATGGTTTCACTGCCCAGACCAAAGACCATCTGAGTGCTGCTGACTCCTCCAGGATTTACTCCCACGTCAACAGCATTGTAGGCAAAAGCAGCCGTTAGAGGGATTCCAGCCAGGATTACCACCGGCCTAATCACGATGTGCCTTTCCATCGGGACAACTGTGGCAGGGATACCTCCATACTTGAGCTGGCAATTCGAAGGAAATGAGGTAAAACATGCCTTTTTCAGTTTCCCATTTCTGTTTCCATCTTGAACCCCATTATTCAGGTCCTTACTTTGCTGCTACAACTTGACCACAACGCTAATCAACTCCCTCGTCGCCGGGATCAGAAGTAAAGTTTTGACCCATGTCTTACTATGAATTGTGTGTTATCATTTCCTTTAGCCTTTTGTAGTTTTACATTGCCCTGACATGCAATTTTATCCTTCTGTTTAATACATCCTGTGTTGAAAGTTTTTGTTTTTGTTGTGAATGTGGGGCATATGGATGTACATTCAATAGTATGTGTATGTTGTATACGTGTTATGCTATATGTACAAAAGGGGCATGACGCATTACCTACATATATTTTTAAACCACACAATTCTATATTTACAGTGACACATTATAAAAGTGGTACTTACCAGTCTCCACTCTACCAGGGACTCATTCTGTCAGGAAACCACTACTAGGCCAACGCCAGCACAATGGGGAAATCAAAATCGGCTCGGGACAAACCCGCCGGCTTGAAGACAATGGAGTACTGTTAGCCAGCAATGGAGTCTGCCGCGTCGACGGAGGTGCGCCTCTTACACGATGGTAAATAGTCCATTGATGTGGATAGCGGTTTAGCCAGTGCACATCTAAATATGGCGGGTGGGATCAGCTCGACGGAGTACTTGTAACTGCCACCATGGAGGGATGACTGGAGTCCTGACAGATCTATATCATGCCCTTAGAAAGCAAATTAATACCAAAGAAATCAAATTGGGGAATCTGATATATTAATTTTAGAAGATTTGTGCAAAAGGCACTTAGCAACATTGCTGGTCAATTGGTCATAGTAGACCAGGACTCAGGCGTGATTTAGGGCCAACAGCATAGAGCTCAGGTCGGCTCCAACAACCAGTTTCAACCCGGTTGGAGATTTTACCTTGAGACGTAGGGCCTTGCTAAACTGGTCAGTCTTAGGGTGGTCTTCCCCCAAAAGTCTTGCCTGTTTCCTTCCATTGTTGCTGAATTTCATGTTTGCTGGCCTTAGGATTCTGTGCACTTTATGTCTGCTAACCATTGCTTATGTGCTTGTGCTTGCTCCCTAAACACTATAAAATTGATTTGCACCTAATTGATATATTAATTTACTAATAAGTCCCTTATAGAGTGGCATACCATATACCCGGGGCCTTTAACTTAATTGCTGCTAGTGCTTAGTGTGTCACCCACTGAAAGGGCCTCTTATAACATGCCCCAGACCTGCCACTCCAGCCTGAGTGAAGTTTTCAACTAATAATTCACCTTGGCATTATAACCACCTTACCAAGCCTTAAACTCCGTTTTAATTGCATATAAGCCACCTCTAATGTAGGCCCTCAGTAGCCCATTGTGCAGTGTGCATTTTAAGTATTATGTTAGACATATGCTTTCAAGCTTTATATGTTCTGGTAGTAGAAAACTCCTAAATTTGCTTTTCACTACTGTAGGGGATAACATCGGGTTGGCTTATTATATTTAATAAGTACAAACTTTTGATTGTGATCAGATAGGCATTGCATGTTTGGTATCTATGAAATTGTAATTAAAAATCCTCTTTAATGTTAAAGTCAGATTTTAAATTACAGTTTTTGAAAATGCCACTTTTAGAACGTTTATCACAAAAAGGAGCCTCGTCAGGTCCCCAAAACAAGATGCACAGTCAAATGAATAATGAATCCACGAATTTCAACCATTTTTTCATATGTTTATTCCAAAGGTACTCCACGTTTAATTCAATAATTTTATGTACTCCATTCATTTGTTTTCATCAGTATTTCATCACACTTTTTCACAAGTGCCTCGCAAGGCTTCTCTTAGCAGCACCAGAGGGTTAAAAGTTCCCCATGACACGTCATCTTTACATAGTACCCAATGCATTTCAGGATATCTCCCTTCCTCAGGTGTAACTGCGAATGTAAAATAGAAAAAAAGACACCCATCAGTAATACCCATTTAACGTAAACCAAATACAATTCTGCAGAAACAACACCAATGCCTAATGCCATAATTTTGTCTGGTGTATGATAACTATTTTTTGACATAAATAACTTCGAACTACATTGCCCATAATCCCTTATTCATGACACCCAACAACTTATTTTCAATAATAAACAACCAAAAGCATACTAATTAACTCCCTCATGTAGGCCTCACATAACACTGTAATTCCAATCCCTACATCTGCGAGTTAAATAAAAAAAGAATAAAGAATAAATACCTAGCTACTGTGTGAAACCCATGCTGACTAAAAACAACCGTGGATGACTACCGAAAATCAAACAGCATTGAAATAAAAATGTGACTGTTTTCTCCCAAAATACCCACGATATTCACCTGTGACTCATGCTGGGACCAAACCATCAATTCCATGATTATGCGAACCACTGCAAACTGTTAAGTCTCCACATTTCATGCAATCTGTGGAGCGGCTGCGTGCAAGGTGTCCTGCTTGTAGGTATTTTCAAATGGAGCCATATGCACTCAAAGGTTCCTAAATCTCTTACATAATTGGTGCCTATCACGTGCCCCGACCAACCCTCCCAAAAAGCAAATAAAACAACTGAAAGACTTTGCAAGCACTGTGCGAAGCACAGATTAAACAGTAAAAAAAAAACAATTGGTGCCCAAACCAACGCATCTTTCACAAGTACCAGTACACAATAATCATGTGCTAGGTGACAAACGTATGTGTAAACTATAACATAAATTACCATCAATACTGCTATTCACACATAATCATAAAAAATAATCAACATCAGTAATATACATAACACATGCAATAATACTCGGAATAAAACTGAAAAACAAAAATTGTTGAGAAACAGACAATATTCCTCCTGGTGTTCTCGATGTAACTACTCATGAACGAACCAGTCCTCCAGTGCTGCCGACCCAGTTTTAACCATAATTTTGACTCTGCATGTTATATCTTCATACTCGGCATTAGTGCACTCTCCCCGGTGGACGGAAAAGTAAATGTTTGCACACAAGGAATGGTAGAATGCACTCATAATTGTAATCCAATGTTTATGATGCTTAACAGTGTTGAAGGCGTGCGACCTTGATTCGCGCTCCGTCCGTGCGCACTGTATGTATAGCACAACAAGCATTTACAATGCAATCAGTCTCGCCTTTGGGCCCTTATATGTATTTAGCTATGCAGCACATTAACCTGGGTGCTGAAACATCTACTGTTATTTAACATGGAGGGAAAGTAAGCACCAAACTGCGTGACACGCCAGGTATGGGAACACATGGAGAGAAATATTGCCTTTCAACGGGAAATGGCATCGTCCAAAGCTCTGTTTTTAATATAAAATCAGGGCCTTCGGTGGTCATATCACTGAGAATACAAGTTTTGAAAAAAATATTATTGTCTACGGGTGCTCGTGGAAGACAATTTCTAAGGACTGGAATCTAGAGAATGCTAAAGTGATTCTGGTATTTTACTGACCTCTGCTGGTCGTTTTCTATCAAGAAAGTTAATTAGAGGCAGTTGCCAGAAAAATAGAACAAAGAAAGTCCCTTAGTAGAAAGCAATTCTGGTATTTTACTGACCTCTGCTGGTCGTTTTCTATCAAGACAGTTAAATAGAGGCAGTTTAACAGAAAAAAAAAGTCCCTAAGCAGAAGCAGACAAGTCCTAGGGCTGATCTCCAGAGCCCACCTAGTACTTACATATATAAGTATATACTAAAGTTTATAAGTATATACTAAAGTATATACAAGAGGTCTCGAATGCTCGACCTAAAAAGGAGCCTCGTCAGGTCCCCAAAACAAGATGCACAGCCAAATGAATAATGAATCCATGAATTATAACCATTTTTTCATATGTTTATTCCAAAGGTACTCCACGTTTAATCTAATAATTGTATGTACTCCAGAATGACCTTGTGCATTCTGTTTATCACTGTCTCTTCTAACAAATTTACTTTTATTCTTCCTGAGACATAAAGTGTATGCATTTGGTGTTAAGTGTATAGGGCAGAAACATTTCCATTTGGAGTCATCTTGTAATTTATTTTTCTATTTTTCTGAGACCTTTGACATGACGATTATCATTTTCCTAGTAGAGCAACTGATCTACCAGCCATTACTTGGTTATTACCTTGTACATTATTATATGCTCACTTTTCATTACTTTTAGGAGGGGATTTTATTTTTCTCCAAGTACTATGGCTATGAATATGACGAAGAAAATAGAATATGAATAGATTAAGATCTACACTTTCTATATACATGCTGACGCATACTCGTTTGCCACTGGATATTTTCCTGCAGTTTTTCTTTGTGTGTACAATGTGAAAGCACTTACAGCAGTCACAATTCGTCTCAGCTTCTATTATTCTAGGGAGGCTGTGTAAAGATTTTTAGGTCGAGCTTCGACCTGTTGTATCTCTCTGTGGCTTTTACAACACCTCCCAATTGCTATTGGCTGTTAAGTGTGGCATTTAAAAATGCTGGCTTATAATTGGTGCATTGGTGGAAATGTCCCTCCTTTGTGTGCTGAGTTCCCTCCCTGGCAATTTCACTTAGAGAATGTTTTTGTTGGCCATCACACTGCACAGCGTGTGATGGCCTCTCCTCCCTCCTCCCATCTGGTAGCTGGTTCCTGCCTGCACTCAGCGATAGCAGCAACTGGGATGGCTGGCCACGTGAGTGCCCTGTTTGTGTCTTTGGTGTCTTTCTTTTTTTTTGTTTCTTGCTCATTTAATTTTATTTCCAATGCATTTTCCGTGGGGGGCATTGCAGCCACGCCCACTTTTTCTCTTTCTGTTGACATCCCCTGACTCCCCCAGGAGTATTGCCTCGGAACGAGCAGTGGTGCGCAAGCAGTCCCTACGTGCAGTGCAGCCATGAGTGCTTGTTTAATTTCATGTTGTGCTTTACTTTGCGCCCGCCCCTTCCCGTTGTCCGCATTCCCTTTGTTCCCGCCCCCCTCCCATTGCTGCGTCCTTTCAGCACAATTTGAGAATTTACTCTGTTTCACCAAAAGCAAGGTGTGAGTGCATTTCAATCACTTGTATGCCTAAGGCACCCTTTTATCATATGGATCACGTGTTGGCTATTTTAAGGCATTAACATTTATTATCCTGTAAGTTAAAGCACCCTTTATTTAGTTTACATTTGTTTTTGTGTGTGCATCTTTGTGTTTGAACTTTATAATTTGGTTGCTATGCTCCTGCTCCAGTGGCGGCTCGCATAGGGCATGCTGCGGGGCGGTGGTGCGGGGGAGTGGCAGGGTGGGGGGGTAGTAAACTCGAACATACGACGGATCGGAGGAAAGTAATTATTATGTTCGTCCGTTCCGTCGTATGTCCGAGTTTACTACCCCCCACCCTGACCCTCCCCGCCCCGCACCACCGCCCCGCAGCATGCCCTATGCGAGCCGCCACTGTCCTGCTCCCTCCCGTTGTCCGCATTTCCTTTGTTCCCACCCCCTCACGTTGTCTGTGTTCATGCTAGGCCGCCACCGCTTCCCACCTTGGCCCGGAGAGCCAGTGGGAATGAAAAGCAGCAAAGGTTCCTTCCCCACTTTCTCAGTCGCACTCCATCACCGGGACAAAGCCACCTGCCTCGCCTCATGTCTGACCAGATTGGAAAAGGGGAGAGGATGTGGTCTCACGGCTAGAGCTGCCAACTTTGGAGTTGGGAGACCAGGTTCAAGCCTCGGCGTCGGCTCAGCATCCTGTGATTCTCGGCAATTCAATTAATTTCCCCGTGCCTATATAAATTTGCACAAAAAAAAAAGGGCCGCTTTCTCCATGCTTTGCTTTATGGAATCCTGCAGCACGTCTACCTAATTACAGGGCTACTTAACTGTTCCAAGCACGAGTATTTGATCTTCTGGATTAAAAACTGTTAGATGTTTCCAATGACACCTCACCTCATCCCTGGTCTTTAAATTGAGCACTCAGGGCCAGTGCGACATTTTTATTTATTTTCGCACCACCACACTAAGGTGTATATTCACAAGAACATGCGATAACTACTGCAAGATTAGCGTAACGCAACTTTCAATATCGCAGCCTATTGCGGGAAAATAACCCCGTGTCAACGTGGAAATCACAACAAGGCGGTAGCAAGCGATAGTCTGCTGAAACCGCGGGCAATGTCCGCGATACAACCACAACGATGGAGATAAAAACACAAACCACAACACCAAAAAACACGCGATGGGCCAAAGCGCAATGAGAAAACCAGCGACAAGCAGCGCCAGGCCTGCAACACACACCTGGCAGGCGTCAAAAAACACCATAAAAGTAGAAAAAACACCCACACACAAACTGACCCACACCCAAGCACCATGGAAGCAGCCGGAGCAGGCGCAGAGGATGAGCGCAACCCCACAAGCACCCCGGATGACCAGCCTGGTACCTCGGGGACAGGGAAGGGCAAGGACAAGAAGATGAGGAAGACCAAGTTCAGTCCACAGGCGAACAGGATCATAGTCATGGAGGTGATGGAACACAATCAACAACTCTTCGTCTCCTCCAACGTGTCATTGGGCACCAAAAATGGAATATGGCAGGACATCGTCGACAAGGTGAATGCCGTCGGAGAGCACAAGCGGACAATGGATGAGGTCAAGAGGCGATGGAATGACATCAAGCAGAAGACCAAGGAGAAACTCAACGCCAACCAGAAGGCAGCAACGCAGACCGGAGGTGGGGGCCCAGTGCCACAGCTGGAACTGGATGACATGGAGGAGCTGGTGTCGACAGTCATCAGTGTGGAGACTGTGGCTGGAGTCGGGGGACCGGACACTGCTCGACAGGACACAACACAACCGCAACAGGGTGAGTGACCACCAGGTACTGGGGGGATGGGTGGAGATGGCCACAATGGCACACATGCACAAGCAAGCAGGGCACAGTGCACACCCACAATGACCCTGGGTCCTCGCCCAGACCCACAGACTGTCACAATGTACAATGCCATGCTGTCTGAATGTCAACCTGTACCATGCAGCTACATACATGTGGACACATTGTAATACACCATCTCCCCTTCACATCGCAGGGGCATCGTCAACACCTCCTGCAGAGCAGTCCCAGCCACTTTTCACTGATGACGAGGAGGACAACACCAGCATCGACACCCAAGCCATCCAAGATATCATTGACCTCATCCGCCACTCACCTCAAGGAGCAGGGCAGCCCAGCTACATCGATGAGACCCCACCCACCACCCAAACCACCCAGCAGGAGGCACCCACAGCCCCGGCACTCTCCCAAGTCCCCCAGGAACAACCAATGGCCTTCCAACACCATGTGCTGGAGGGCCAGAGGGAGACGGCCAAGCAGGTGCGGTGGAGTTCGACCTTATGGCTACCAAACTGGGCGCCATCCTTGGGTGTCTATGTCTGCCCCATGGTCTCCAACGAGCCCTGACTGACATCGCTGGAGTCATGACGTGGAGGGAAGAATACCTGTCCACTCAGAGTGGCTCCAGCGATCCCAGCCATGAGCTGGCACACATGCGGAGGCTCATAGAGGACATGGTGCGGATGGAGGCGGAAAGGATGGCAGCCACCGCTGCACATCAGCGAAATGTAGCTGGCATCTACCAGGCCCTGCATGTCCTCATCATGGCATTGCTGCCACAAGGCATGGCGATGATGAATGCTGCTGCCCCCACATCATCCACATCTCCGCCCCCTGGTGTGTCAGTGCCTCCCAGTGCGGCAGGCGTATCCACTCCGGCACCTGATGTGTCACTGCCACACAGTGCCGCAGCTGGTACTGCAACACCCACAGGTGGGGCAGAGCACACACCCGGGGTCGAGGACGTGGATGGGATTGAGATCAGAAGGAGGCACTAGCATTCATTTCCGCCACCTTGCCTGTTTCTGCTTGGTGCCGCACATGGCCTCAAGACCTACCACTGACCCCTGATACACTCCGATGCACTCACCTTGGACAGCGACATGGACTGCCACATCCTGTTTGATGACCAATGACACGGCGGACAGACTGCGGACTGTACCCTTCCTCTTCCGCAGTACAGGTCATCCCCGGATGGACACTGGCTGGCCCTCCACGGGCCCACATTGTGTAGTGTGCTCGGCATTGCCCTGTACCGCTCCAGCTGCATGACTGCACTGGATGTGCAAATAAACATCCAGTGACGCACTGCCTTGTAATGTCTTACGTCATTCATGTATGGATGTGTGGATGAATGTGGGGACAGTGCCTTCCCTTGCGTCAATGTTGTTCATCCTGTGGGATGCCAGTCAGAGGGTGCGACATTGCATTTTGTGTACAGGTCCTGTGAACACTACAGCAGGGACACACGCATCAGTCACTTCCTAGTCCGGATATGGACTGGACCACACCCAGAGCCCACAAGTCATTGTTGCAAGCCCTGCACTGGTCCGGCGTACGGCAGGCCAGACCACTCCGCAACGCCCCGAGGGGGGGGGCCTCATTGCTACCCGTCGCAGCCGTACTCGCTGGTGGTGTGCAGGTCACTGGTCTAGTTGTCAGCATGTCACAGCCACTCCCTGAGGGCAGGTTTTCACACACACAACACCCATTCGGCACAGGCATCACAGGCCATGTGACTCTGCCAATATAAGGGGCTGACGACGTCACATTCCCCTCTTCCGGTGGTGACTGGATGACGGACGCTCCACGGTTCTCACTCATATAGGGCCCATGAGTTGTTGCACACAGGGTTAGTGGCATCTGAGGCCTTGAGTACGGCACGGGCCTACCACCACGTGGCGCAGACTGGGGTTGCACAGGGTTAGTGGCACACGAGGCATTGTGGACGGCACGGGCCTACCACCACGTGTCGCAGACTGGGGTTGCACAGGGTTAGTGGCACACGAGGCCTTGTGGATGGCAGAGGCCTACCACCACGTGGCGCAGACTGGGGTTGCACAGGGTTAGTGGCACATGGGCCTTGCAGACGGCACAGGCACCCCGCCACGGGACGGTGACTTTGGGTGCACTGTGTCAGTGGCACCTTAAGCTGCTGAGAGGGTGTTCAGCCTGCGATGATGCCCCGTCCCGGGGGTCCGGACAGCTCAGGTTTTGTGTGCCCTGCTGGACCGCAGTGTAGGCCAGAGCAAGCGGGCAGCGCGGGCCTACCGCCACGTGGCGTCGCTTCCGGGATCCCAGAGTTGGTGGCACCCATTGGGCTGAGCGGGTGTGCAGCCTGCGATGGTGCTGGGTGCACTGGTATGTCCTATGCCATGGAGTAATCAAGACCCAGCACCAAACGTGAGACCTGGTGGCCTGCGGAGCGGGGCTGCATGATGTGGAGGGTACCATGTCCGCGGGCCCCGGGCTTGTGGCTTTCAGCAGCACGTGGTGGGACCTCCTGTCTACTCGCCGGTGGCGGAAGGTGAGCATTGAGACCTGGGTGTGCATGGGCGGGCATGCTCCGATGGGCGGCGGTGGGGTTTGGGGTGCCTCTACCTGGGTGTTCATGGGCGGGCAGGCGATGTTGTCTTGTGCAAGTGTGTGTACTGTGCCAGTCATGTATCTGGACTCTGTTTCAGCTGACGGCTCTGACTCAGATGTGTGACCTGGTGTCCTGCTATACATACCGGCACGTGGTTGGGGACACACCGGTGGCAGCAGGTGAGCAGTGTGGGCTGGGTGCGCAGGGGCGGCACTCTCTCTCTCTCATCCTCTCTTCCTCTCTCTCTCCTCTTCTCTCTCTCTCTCTCTCTCTCTCTCTCCCTCTCTTCCTCTCTCTCTCCCTCCCTCTCTTCCTCTCTCTCTCTCTTCTCTCTCTCTCTCTCTCTCCCTCTCTTCCTCTCTCTCTCCCTCCCTCTCTTCCTCTCTCTCTCCTTTGCTCTCTCTCTGTCCTCTGGGGTGCGCAGGACACACCTTCTCATCATGTTTTTTGTCTTACAGGCTGTGACCTATGTATTGTCCCGAGGGGAGCGGCCATGTGTCTTCATTTCATTTCGGTGTTCATTTTAATAAAGTTTCATTTGTTGCTTCGAAAGTGAATGTGTGCTGCTCATTTCTGTGAGGACACATGCATGTCACCAGTTGTGATTGTGCGACATCAAGCGGAATATTTTGTACATGTTTAGGTGTGGCTGATGTGGCATGTCTTTGGTCGGCCGGGGGGTTGCCAGGGAGGCGTGGTCCTGGGGGTGGTGGCGGTGGGTGTTGTGGCCCTCTTGGGTGTCCGGGCCGCATGATGGGTAGCTCCATGGCATCTGTTGCCCTTCCGATGTAGCCCTGGGCTGTGCTCCCTTTTGGTTTGCAGGCTGCCGTCCGACTTTACACCAGGTCAGAGCAGGTGTAGATTTCCTGGTGCTAACGCGCCTTATCGCCTGTTTTGTGTTTTTATCGCCGATGTGGCTGGTCGCTGAGAATGTTGAGGTGTGATGTTGTCGCGCCTTTTGGCACGGGAACGCCCACTCTGCATCTCATTAGCGATAGTTGCGCGGGTCCTCTGTGGCGATGTTTTTTGCGGCTGCTATCGCGTAAACTGGTGCTGTGGGCTGTTTACACCAGCTTGTGAATGGGGAGGTATATTAATCACAACTTTGGCTGGGATAAAGTGCCGTTAATTGGGCGATAGCTCCTTGTGAATATGCTCCTAAAAGCGCCTCCAGCAATCCGAGGAGCTCTATTTGGTGTGGCATTTATTTTTCAGTGCTGTAATGCGGGGTGAAGCACTGAAATATGTTAGGCTGACCTGCGATGCATGGCACTAGGCAGCTCTGACAGAGTGCAGCTGGAAGGTAATAGACTTGAGTTGGAGCAAAAAACCGTTCTTCATTTATTTTAGAATTGACCCTCGATCAGGAGAGAGCTGTCTAAGAACGCCCCCGAGGTTGTCTTTTTTTTTTACTATGTACGTATGCCGTCTGTAATCCTTGCGCTAAAAATGTGTCCCACGGTACACTGCACTTTGTTGCATTATGCTTTCTTGCTGCATCATGACTGTGTGATATCTCCTGGAGATATCATGTCCCTTGTTTACCTACAGCACTTCAGTCGGCTGTGCTACTAGGCATTGGTGATAAATCTCTTGGTAGAGGCCTTCCTGTCCACTCACGCTTGCTTTTACGTTGGTTTGTATCTTATTGATGCTTGTCCGCATAAAACATCTCATTGTTCCCTTTAGCAGCCGCTATTCCCGCCCACTCCCATTGTCCGTGTTCACCATGCTCCCGCCCCCTCCCGTTGCCGCGTCCTTTCAGCACAATTTGATAATTTACTCAGTTTCACCAAAAGCAAGATGTGAGTGCATTTCAATCACTTGTAAGGCACCCTTTTATGATATGGATCGCGTGTTGTCTATTTTAAGGCATTAACATTTATCATCCTGTAAGTTAAAGCACCCTTTATTTAGTTTTACATTTGTTTTTGTGTGTGCGTCTTTGTGTTTTGAACTTTATAATTTGCTTTCTGTGTGCCTTTGTTTTCAGTGACTTTATGCGTGCCTGTCCCTTTATTTAGTTACTGTGTTTATCATCCTGTTAGTGCAACTTACTACCGGCTGCATAACTGACTTCCAGCCGTCCAACTTGCATTTGAATTACTTATCTGCCCAACATACACTTTCATAATTTAGAATATGTATTGCGCCAAAAGTAGTCTCTACCTTTTTAGCATCCTGGAAAATGCATAATGCACAGTGGTGTTAGTGGTAGATAAGCGAATATTACTAAGCCACAAAACTCTTTGAAATATATATATTATTTACTAAAAACATTGTAGCAATTTTGTAGTTAACTAAAAATTTATGAAAAAATAAGGCACTTCGCAGTAATTCTAAAAATAAAGTACATCTACAAAACCGGCTCCTTGTGCCACAATATACACTACAACACTAAACAAAACACAAAATCAAAACCTGTTGTGATTCATCTGTGGGACATTCTACACAGATATTTCCACTCCTGAATTATATTTAGAGCGGGTGGTTGATTTGGAGTTTGTCAATTACAACCCAATGGCAAGATGACCCCCACAGACTGCTGTTATCCATTCACCATCAACAGTCACACCTCTCACTCAAATGCACGTAGATATAAGTGCTCTCACATGCATTCCCACACATATAAGAAACACACACATACATTCACACTATCAAATAGCGCATAAACCTTTGCTGGGTTCATGGGAGGGAGAGCTGCGTGTAGTATACTGGTATTTAGTGTATTGCACCTTTCCTGCTTCTCTGCCTTGCTGCTCAGCCAGTGTGGATGTTCTTGGAATGTTGGTATGTGTGGTGAGGTAATAGAATGCTGGTTTGACTGTGTGTGGAGTGTCAGTTGAGAGGATGGGCTGAGCAGCAAGGAAGCTGCTCCTGGTGGGGCTCGCTCTGTAGAGAAGACCTACTCTACATCCAATTCTGTACTACTCCATGTTGTGATTCCTTGATCTACTAAATATACAATAAACCTACATGGAAATCCAACTGGTCCTGGTTCTACTCACTTATTACATTTGGCGACGATTGGAAAGAACCTGCCTTGCCACCTGATGGTCTAAGGAAATTTTGAAACGCAGGAAGCAACTTCTAGGTATGAGTTTCCTACATCTACGCATTTAAATGGCATACTGGCACCCTCTGAGCCCCACCAGTGACCTTCCATCGGTCGCCCACATCAGTAATGTGCCAGTTCCTGCCTGCACACAACTGAAGTGTGCCAGTTCCTGCCTGCACACATCCTCAGTGTGCTAGTTCCTGCCTGCACACACCTGAAGTGTGCCAGTTCCTGCCTGCACACAACTGAAGTGTGCCAGTTTCTGTCTGCACACAACTGAAGTGTGCCTGTTCCTGCCAGTTTCTACTTACTGACCTGCTGCCTGCTACCTGCCTGCACACAACTGAAGTGTGTCGCTGCTCGATGACAACGGAAGTGTGCCAGTTCTTGTCTGCGCACAACTTACAGGGAATCCTGAACGAAAATCAGATCCGGAGCTCAAAGTCAGCGATGGTGAGCTAAAACCGGAGAAAGAGGATAAGATCCAGTTTCAAGCTTTGGTATGACAGGTGGCCGATTGGGAGGCTCATGAGCCGAGCCGAAGGATAAATTCCATTGTTTTTACAATTTAAACTATGGTGTAATTTTAATTGACTTTACCGGCGGGAGTGAATGGATACTTGCTGCCATCTACTGGAGGAATATTTAACTTTTGTTTCCCTGCACAGTTTCATTTTTTATGGAAAACGTTTCCCCGAGCACTCTGTCTGCCTATTTTAACTGCAGCGCCCTGTGTTAATCTGCAGCCTCTCGTTTTTGTTTTGGATTTAATGCTGAAATCTGCGGTGATGTGGGGCTTTCCCAGAGGAACTTGTCGTGCAACTTAGTGATGTCTGGTGAGTTGGCGTACTTTATTTTACTGTTTTTGGTTGCCTACACTCAACTCTGCGCCATGACAGTTGAACCGCTCCTTACCGATTTAAAAATAAGCAGGGGCGCGTGTCACTACCAGCACGCTCTTACCAGCACAGTGACGTGGGAATCTCCATCGGATCTTCTGTGACGCCTGTTTAGTTTCTGACGATTTGGTGCACGTTACGCACCGTGAACCTCCCGGCACCAGCGCTGTACTACGTGCCTCCATCTTAGGTGGGGCATCACCGGAGCACTTTAAGCCGAGATTTCCTTTTCTACTTCACTATGTGCCAACCACGTTTTTTTGTGGTTTTGTTTTTTCTTTCAGAGCAACAGCAGCAGCGTCAACCTTCCTCAAGAGCAACTTTTAAAAAAAAAAAAAAAAAACTTCTAAATAGAACACGACCAGTTCTTCTTGGTGTGCAGAACTTTAAAGTTCATTCGCCTTGACAGCTGGGCGCAGTTTTAAGAAGTATGGGAGATTTATACTTTCTCATTTCCCACAGTTCATGTGTTTATTTTAGCTTGCTAAAAAGAAATGTACTACGGTTTTGGGGAGTAGGCGCACTGTGCCAGTATGCTATCTATTCATACTTTAGGGGTATTTACTCACGTTGCATTCACTAAGCGGAATCTTTATCTATAATTGATTTCCCCGTTCTAGATATTTTGAGGGTACTAGGCTATGATTTGTTTTCTTAGGGTATTCGTTGTGTTGGAGCTGGTCTCCACACACTCTATTTTAACCTTCAGTGTGGGTAGTGCACACCCTATACACTGATTCTACCCTACAGGGTTTTCTTTTGTGCCTAGCATTAGTGTTTCAATCCCACTCCCCTACCCTTTACATTGTTATTTAGCCGTGGGGATTGTCGTTTACCCCTAGTAAATGCATAAAGTTGAAGTGCACAATGGGTAGCACCCATATGTTATTTGGATATGCACAATGGGCAGTGTACCCATATTTAGGCTTGTAATGCGCAAAAGTTGAAGTGCGCAATGGGTAGCACCCATATTTTATTTGGATATGCGCAATGGGCAGTGTACCCATATTTAGGTTTTTAATACGCAAGGGGCAGCGTACCCATATTTAGGGTTGTCATGCGCAATGGGCAGTGAACCCATATTTTGTTCGTAAATGCGCAATGGGCAGTGTACCCATATTTAGGTTTTTAATACGCAAGAGGCAGCGTACCCATATTTAGGGTTGTCATGCGCAATGGGCAGTGAACCCATATTTTGTTCGTAAATGCGCAATGGGCAGTGTACCCATATTTTGGTTTGTAATGCGAAATGGGCATTACATCCACTCTTCTTTTGCTTGTTAAGGAGGAAGAGGTGTGGTGTGTCGTTATCACTCTTCTTTTGCTTGTTAAGGAGGAAGAGGTGTGGTGTGTCGTTATTTAATTCAATGCATTCCTTTTTGGATTGATCGCATATTTTAATTTTTGCTATTACTATACTTACCTTCTTTCATCATTTTGCTGTTCATTAAAGGGGAGGAGGTGTGTTATGCCATTTTTGTTAAATTAATGCAATGTTTTACTGCTATGTTTATGTATGGGTTTACTATGCTTACTGCTTACATTTTTCTTTGTTGTTGTTCATTAAAGGGGGAAGGTGTGTAGTATACTGGTATTTAGTGTATTGCACCTTTCCTGCTTCTCTGCCTTGCTGCTCAGCCAGTGTGGATGTTCTTGGAATGTTGGTATGTGTGGTGAGGTAATAGAATGCTGGTTTGACTGTGTGTGGAGTGTCAGTTGAGAGGATGGGCTGAGCAGCAAGGAAGCTGCTCCTGGTTGGGCTCGCTCTGTAGAGAAGACCTACTCTACATCCAATTCTGTACTACTCCATGTTGTGATTCCTTGATCTACTAAATATACAATAAACCTACATGGAAATCCAACTGGTCCTGGTTCTACTCACTTATTACACTGCAGCTTTTTGTATCCTGACCTTAGGGGAATGACAGCACATACAGCACCAAGGATGGCCAGGGCTCAGGAAACAGGCCAGGAACACACTGAAGCTGAGCAGACAGGCGAGAGGGCAGATAATGCGGTGTACTCTTAATCCCATTTAGTTTCCCACCTGTTCCTCTCATTAGTAGGAAACCAGTTAGATTCAACCAATTAGGAAAGGAGCCTAAAATGTAGTTCTGACAGAGCTTAAGTTAAGACTTTTCATTGTACAAATTCTGAGAAAGCTAACAGTTTGGGAGTCAGTCCACAACTTTTCCCCACTATCCCTCTCTCTCAATCTCTCTCTCTTTATCTATTTCTCACATTCTCTCACTGAAAAACACAAACACTGAGCATGTGTCAATGGAAAAATTTGAAAGTGGTCCCTCCACTCACATGCAGTTTTTGTATTTACACTGCTGTTAGGTTGGGAATGTTCCCTTCTAGGTATATGTATATGGACATGGTCCTCTGCCCTGAGTGCCCGACTGCATGTTTATTTGTTATTGTGACTTTAATTTTCAATCCAGTGTCATGCTAATCTAAGCATCAGCTGGAAATCCTAGGCCTATCCCTGACTGTATAAAGGTCATGGACCTGTCCTGTGACTTGCAGGGGTGCACCAAGCGTGCCTTTTTAGGTCAAGCCTGCACAGCACTTGTGCTGTCTGCAAGATCTGTTGTAAGTACTTTGTGTGGGGTTTGGAGCATTTCCCCAGGACTTGTCTGCTTCCGCTTAGGGACTACTTTTTTTTCTAGCAACTGCCTCTATTTAACTGTCTTAATAGAAAACGACCAGCAGAGGTCAGTAAAATGCCAGAATCGCTTTATCCAGGATAATATGCTTGATAGCTAAAAACTTATAAGGTTCCAAAGGCGAGACCGATTGCATTGCAAATGCATGTTTGACTTGTTGGGTTCAAATATTTTGCTCATAGTGATCTGCCGTTCTATTTTCCTTTCTATTACAATCAGTTGCCTGTATTTCTTCCTCTGGGCTCTGCTATTTTTCGAATAATAGTTATTCTCTTGTTCCTAAATCTTAGCAAACTTTCGGTTCCATAGTATATTAGTTTCTCAACCAACATTCATACTCCATATTGGCAAACTATACATCAAAATGTGAGTTAGTAGTCAGAAGGTTACCCATAGTCTCACAATGTCTCGACTAGCAACTATAAACATATAACAATTTTTTTTTGCATCATCGCAGGTGTTCAAGAGAATCATTTTGCAATCAGTGACATGGACAATTCTATAATTTCGGGTGTGTGACCTCTAACCTTGCTCAAAAACACTTTTAGTAAGAGACATTTTCATATGACATGCATGAACGTGCATACCAGCGCACAACGTCTAAAGCATATATTGTTAAGCAAACGTAAGTTATGTCTTGGTGTAAGACTATTAGTAGTACTCACCTAGTTTTATACGCCTGGCTCCACAAGCTTCTCCTCTGGATAACACCACTCTAAGGGCATTTAGCAGATGAATTTGGGATTCCTCACTTTTAGGTTAATTTGACTTTCTTTCCCAGTAGTACAGTCAGCACGGGAACTTGCTGGCCTGTACAGGAGTCTTTTGGACTCAAGTTTTGTTTTTACTTTGACCCCACCTCCTTTTCACAACATGCTACTGTCAGCATGCTAGTGCTGCGATTTGGGCCATGCCCCCTACTCTGGTGGCTGTCTAATTTGGTGCTGCTGCGCTTCCAATTTAAGAACCACACGTAGCATGTTGCCTCCCTACATGAACATTTCGGGACTTTATAGTCCCATTGCTTTGCTATTACTTACTTGATGTGCCTGGCTACACATGCTGCTTTACTGGCTATCACCACTTTGGGGGCACCCTAGTAGCCGAGATTGTTTTTAGATTATTTTATGATTTTGGATTTCTCACTTTTAAGTTAGTTTGACTTTCTCTCCCAGTAGTACAGCCAGCAAGAGCGCATGCATCTGGTACAGGATCTGCTGGACTCCCGTTTCCTTTTGACTTTTACCCCCACCTACTTTCACCGTTGTGCCGCTGCCAGCAGGCTCATGCTCCAATTTGTATTTGGCCCCCCTTTAAGGTGGACATTTCATTTGTTTTTTCTGTGCGCCAGTGCATGGGGTGCACCAAATGCACCCAAAGTGAAGCCTGCTTGCCCCAAGACCTTTCCTAGCACCAGAAACATTGGTTCTCTTGCCTCTGACCCCATTTAGTCGCACAGATAGGCAGCGACACCACAATGGTCCTAGGAGATTGGCTTCAATAAAATGGACATGGCCAAAGGGGCAGACGTTCCCAAAACACCATAAAGTTAGATGCCACATGAAGTTAGGTACAATCCCCCAATCAGAGCACACCACACACTACACACGCCATGATCACAAGCTCCCCATGCCGGACATCTGGACACGTTACCCACTGGCCGCCATTGTGTCAAGGCAAGGTCAAGACGCACCTGCTTTTGTCATCAGGTGGGTTTAATTAATGACTTCATGACAAGACCCCCATTCCACTCCTAAAACAGGATCTATGAGTGCTTCAAAAAATGTATAAAAAGACATTCAAAACGATTGTACTTGGTCAGTCCTCAGACCCTTTTCTGTGTGCTGCCCTCCCAGCCATAGTGTTTGATCGAACCAATTGTTACTGCTTTGCCAAACGCCTCTTGTCTTTATTTTTCAAGGTAAATTCATATTTGAGCAACATAAGTAAGCTCTCCTCATACAGCACATTTCTTGCCCACTCTTAGGAAGCTTTTTAGATGTCTCTCTTGCTGGATTTCCTCTCATGGTAAATGCTTCCGCATCTGCCAGCATGCTCCAGTCATGTTCTTACAACAATCTCTCCTCTAACTTTGACTGCTTTCTTATTAATGACGAGGTAAGGCCAAAAGATCAGCTAGAAATATGCAATTTTATTTATTCTCACGATCCCAATACTTTTTTTGTGTTTAAAACTTGGCTTTGACTCGTTTCTCTCCCTAATAGTGCACCTCCAATTCCAGATAGATAATGTATGCAGCGCCTGGGTTGGACTGACAGAATGGGAGGCAGACCGGCCACTATTCATTGTTCATCTTGTTCATATACAGTTAATTCTTCTTTCTTGTATTCTTAGTTAGAATGTATCATTTTCAAATTTTAATCCCAATTAAACTACATCTTTCTCTGGTGCTCTCATGTATTGTTCTTTGTGACCCTGTGCTGGATTTAGCAAAATCTGGACCCCTAAAGCTTTAAATCCCACAATTTGTATGTCATAGGTGATCTGAATGACACCTTGGATCCCTACTCACTCGCTCTTATACTGGATTTGGAGTTGCTTGGCCTCTCCCAACTGGTTGATGCAAATAGGTGGTCATCTTCTTGACTCTTTCATTACTAATTTCTCTCATGGCACTGTATCTGATTCTCTACCTTTGACATAGACCGATGACCATATATTTCACTTCGACTTTCAGTCCTCCAGTGTATCTCCCAGCAACCCCTTGCATTATACCTCCCACCAAAAGGCAAAACGTACACTGGACAATTTTAGACACGCTCTTAATGCAACCCATAGCAACATTTTCACAGACATTTCAATCAAGTGCAGTAGAAAACCAAGACAACTGAATTTCCACAGCACTTAATATCATCCACAAGCTGAAATTCACCCAAATATTGCCACAGCCCCTTAGTACTCAGACAAGCTCTGGGACAATATGTGCCATTGTAAGTCTTTGGAAAGGGCTTGACGGCAGTCTTACTCCTAACCAGACAAGCAGGCCTGTAAAGCAGCCATTAAGGAGTATCATTCGGCATGCCTTCGCTTACCTTGCACCTCACGAAACTGAAGATCTGGCTCTTCACGTAGCCCTGAGTCTGGCTCAGCCCATACAACTCGTGCATCAGTATTAGGATCCCATCCTGGGCGAGTTGTGACCTAAACAAATACACATAACATAAAATAGCATAACATATCATAACATGACATGTCATGACATAACATAAGATAACATAAGATAACATGACAAGTCATAACATAACATAGCATAAACATAACATATGTTAAAGTGACATAGGGGTGGATTACGATGTCGGGCGGACCGCCACTGTAAGGCTGACAGTGACAGTCTGTCCAACAGACAGGCCATCGGTCTCACCGCTGCATTATAATGCAGAGGTCTGGGGGGAAAGACTGCTGCCTCCGACAAAATCATCTGATCCTGAGGGGGCGGCGGTCAGAAACATAGTCCCGACAAGAGATGGTACCCGAGGCAGACACCGCCATCAGGATTACAATGTCCCTTATTGACAGCTTTTTCATGGCAGTTCCACCGCCATGAAGAGCCTGTTGGAAAGGAACTTTGGGGGCCCCCAAACAGGGCCCCCGTCCCTTGTGGGCCACTGAAAAGTGGCCCAAGGGGCACATTTATTGCCCCACGCACATCCATGTACTGTGTGGCATGCACCACAGGATGTGCACAAAGTGCTCTTTTACACTTTGGCTTGTGATGATGCCCTTTTCCTGGGCAGCAGCACAAGCCGCAGTGTTAGAGAGCACTTTTCCAACAGCCAGCATGGCGGTCAAATGAATTGTGCGGTCAGACCGTTGCCTTCCTGTCCAGCGATCTCACCAGCGCCGTGATAGCGGCTGGCAGTCCGATTGCCTGCTATCATAAAGGGCCCCATAGATAGGTAAAAATGAGTTTTAAGGTTACATTATAAAATTAAAAAACACTAAAATACACTAATTTCTGTTATTTTATGTAACTATAACTCACAGAATATTCAGTTTTGCGCACAGAAGATATTTCTTTGCAGATTTCTCTGATTTGTCATCATCTTAGTAGGAAACTATTTCCACATCAACCACTGAGCATTTTTCTGAAAGCATTGTAGAATTCTGAGTTGGTGGTTGGGCTGAGTTCTTACTAGTTATGTTATGTTATGTTATGTTATGTTATGGGGTATTTGTTAAGCGCACGGCTACTCAGAGGAGTGTCCCGGCGCTGTCCTGACCCCAGAACATAGTAATTAGAAGACCGGACAGCTAGAGCGGAGAAACTTCTCACTGTTGGAAAAGCCAGGTCTTTAGGTTACGTCTAAAGCTAAGGAGATCACATTCTTGTTTAAGGGAAAGTGGGAGACTATTCCATAATTTTGCAGCTAGTACTTGAAAGGAGCGTCCGCCTTTGCGAGATCGGCAGAACTTAGGCACTGTTGCCTTTAGCTGAGTAGATGATCGCAGTGTTCTGGACGGTTTATAGGGCTGGATCCTATTCCTGATGTACGGTGCCCCGATTCCATTCAGGGCTTTAAAAGTCAGTACCAGGGATTTGAAACTGACCCTTTTTTTCATTGGTAACCAGTGTAGGGATCTGAGATGAGGAGACATGTGTGATCTGGGTCCTACCATGAGTACGGCCCTGGCTGCCATATTTTGAACTACCTGAAGACGATTAAGTAAGTAGTCAGGAAGGCCCAAATACAACACATTTACGTAGTCCAGCCTAGACATAATCAGTGCTTGGACCACTGTTTTCCTATGAGAAATAGGCAGTAGAGGGAGGAAATTGCGCATCATTTTTAAAAGTCCAAAACAGGTACCGGCAACCGATTGAATCTGGGACTTCATAGACATGTCAGAATCAAATTTCACTCCTAAATTTTTTGCAGTAGAGACTGGGTTATCCGGGGGAGATACATTTTTTGGCCACCATTGACGCCAATCATCATCAGGATTGTGTCCAAAAAAAATAATTTCTGACTTATCAGAGTTGCAGAGTAGTTGATTTTGCCTAAACCAGTCGAATACCTTGGTTAGGCATATGTTAACTACATTGCCATTGAGCACCTCTTCCTTTTCACAGGTAAATAGCAGTTGTGTATCATCTGCATACAATATAATCTTTGCTCCATATTGTTCGGCTAAAGGAGCCAGGGGGGCCATGTATATATTAAACAGCGTAGGGCTCAGAACCGAACCCTGTGGTACTCCTACATTTAGAGGGGGATGGATGCTGAAAAAGGAGGGGCCCAGACTGTTTGCTGGCGGTTGTTCAAATAAGAGGCGAACCATCTAAGCACCGTGCCACCAATGCCGCTCTCCCTCAATCTATGAAGGAGGCGATCATGTGGCACGGTATCGAAGGCCGCCGAAAGATCCAGCAATATCAGTACAGCCTTTCCTCCTCTGTCAAGTGTAGCTTTAATTGTCTCAGAAATTTCCAATAAAGCCGTTTCAGTGCTAAAATTGGCTCTAAAACCTGACTGACTTGGATGGAGCACCTGGCTAGCCTCAATAAAATCTGTGATGGTGGCGTTCACATATTTCTCCAAAACGTTGGAGAAAAAGGTAAAAGCGATATGGGTCTATAATTACTGACTGCCAAAGGGTCAGCTAATGGGTTTTTTAAAAGCGGAAGGATTTTTCCATGCTTCCAATTGTCTGGCATCCTTCCTTCTGACAGAGATAGATTCAATATCTGGTTAACAGCTGGATTGATTATCTCAGCAATAAATGCCAGTGTTTTTGCTGGACAAGGGTCTGAGGGGGGTCCAGATTTCAGGGCCTTCATAATTTTAAGTGAGGTGGCCATGGGCATAGGAGAAAAGTCCAGCAGGGTATTCTCTGTAGTGAGGCATACGGGGAGAAGCCCAACAGTAACGCTCTCCCTGTCCAGGGTGGGGCTGCTAAACGAATCCTGAATAATTTTAATTTTCCTATAAAAATATTGTGCAATTTCATTTGTCCATTCGTCGATAGGGGCAAGGGAGCTTTTGGAAGCATTAGGAGAGGAGAAGTCCTTGACTATCCTAAACAATTCTTTGGCACGATTTTCAGCTTGTTCTATTTTTATAGCCAAAAATTTTTCTTTTCCGTTCGGACTTTAACATAGTGGGCTTTCAAAGCCGCTTTATATGTCAGTTTCTGTATAGGGTCAAAATTTCTTCTCCATAGACGTTCTAGATTTTTACATGCACTTTTACTTTTCCTTAAGGGCTCAGTAAACCACGGTGCTGAGGTTCTGCCTCGTTTGGCTGCTCGTAATTTTATGGGGGCTAGCTGCATGGTCCACTCCTGAAGCCAGCCTTCCAAAGAGAGTACATCGTGATCTAAATTATTGTTAACTAGTATAGGATAGCGGTCCAGAATGTCGGCTAAAGCCTTAGGGGTTATTTGATCGAAAGATCTAAAGCTTTTAGACCGATTTATACAGTAAGACTGGGGCTTAGCTTGAAACTTATCTAGCCTGAAGTTTAACAAATCATGGTCTGACCAGATAATTGGCAAAGGAACAATTGGCTCTAAGCCAGTAGTTGAGAAAATTTGGTCTAAAGTATGGCCTTTTTCATGCGTTGGGAGCAACACGCATGGGGTCAGACTAAAAATACTCAATAGTTCACATAGTTTCATAGCCTCTGGGTCATTCGTTTGATCGAAATGAATATTAAAATCCCCCAGAATCAAGCACTGGCTGAACTTGGAGACAATGGGCGTCAGAGCATGGCCCAGAGATTCTAAAAATCTTCCTGCTGGTCCCGGTGGGCGATAAATTATTGCACCCGCGATAGATTGGTGCGCCGAGATCGTCAGATGGAAACCAAGTCCCGCTGCCCCTTCAAGCTCTGTCATAGGTATAGGTTGGCAGGAGAGTGGGTTTTTATATATAATCGCCACTCCCCCGCCTCTTACGCCGAGTCTGTCTAAGGATTTGGAGACATGGCAGCTGTGAATCTTATTCCTAATTGTCCCTAGCATTTTTCCAGATTGACATGCCTAACATTCCATCCACCACATTGGTGAAAAGTGGAAGAACTATGTACTGTGAACTTTGGTAGACATAAGATGAAATGGGTGAGACGACAATTGTAAAGCTATCCGATGAAAATTCCAAGAGATTAAATGATTCAAAGTTTCAAATATGTCCTTATCAGAAGAAATGTTGAGAAAGGAGGTCTTTCACAAACTGGTCTGCATAATGATTTCCGACCACTTTACAAGAGCCATGTTAGCATGTGTTCACAAAATACAGACCTTCAAAAAGCAACGTTTTTAGGTTATTCCGAAAAGCACACAATACTGAACAGCTGAGGCTTTTTGTCAATAAGACTTACAGGTGGGACTGCAGTGCTCCACATTAATCAAAATTAGTCAACCTTGAAAAGAAGGATTTGTACACGGCATAACTAAAAGGGCATGTGTACCTCAGAGCCAAATGGGAGGAGCAAGAAAAGCAAAAAGCAGTAGACCTTAAACCATTTCTAAAGTTAATAAGTAGTCTCCATTGGCTACCCCGTGAGTGGACATTTGTGTCTAATTTAAATGGAAGAGGAGAGAGAGAGTATATAAAAATAGAAAATCTGTGAAATGAATGCATACCAAAAATTGAAGATAGTAGGAGTCTGAAACCTAAGTCCCTAACTAATACAATCTAGATACATTCAAGAAAATTGTGATGTCCAAAAACATTGTAGACATTAATATTAAAGGTAAAAATATTGTTCTAAGTGCTGCTTCTAATATCTTTGTAAAAAATATAATTTTGAAATATATTGTTGTACAAAATATAATTTTTGTGATTAATTGATTATGATTGTGTACTATTTAATTAGTGTTGTATGCTTATATGTGAAATGTTTGTTTCTAATTTACTTAATTCAAAATGTAATTGTTCTTATTTTTTTGTAAATTATTTAATGACGTTTTGTAGGTTTTATAATGTTTTAGGAGCAGTATTTTGGTACTTTTGAGGAAAAGGGTAGATAATTTATATTAATACGTTTGTTTATATTTTGTTTATTTTGAGAATATTTGTTGAATGAGTGTAAATTTGATATTTTAATATTTCTGTTAAATTTTGGCTTTGAAAATCATTTTATTGTATATGTAAATTAATTTTGATACTTTAAAATTCTATTTATTGTAAAATAAAATATTTTATATTATCAAATATATTATTGCTTTTTTAAATAGAATGTATTTAATTTTTCCATTGAGAAATATAATGTTTAATTGATTCATTTTGCTTTTAGATGTGTGGTTAGAAAATTGTGAATAACATATTTGTTCTTTATTGCATAGTTATAGTGTTAATTTAGTTTTTCTTTCAATGGTATATGAAAATATATATTTTCTTTTTTTGTTTTTTAATATTTTTATTTTTTCTCATATTTCATTGGAATTACACAAAAAACAGCATAATTCATCCAAGCTATAAACACCAGACCCTACCCCCCACCCCCTACACAATAAACAATAATCACATAAAAGGATATTATTACATAGTACCGTCATAAAAAAGGTGGAAAACACAGATCTTTTAGAAGTATAGCTAAAAAAAAGAACCCTTTAGAAGCTAAAAGTGCATAGTGCAATCTCATTCATTTTCATAAACCAGAATTGACCGGCCTACCACCTTGTCCAGCCTGTCAATCCAATATATAAGCGGGACCCACCTCAACCGGCCTTTCTTTCTACCCACGCGCCCCTTTCTTTGAATAGATTGCTTTTTCTAGATTGCAAACTGCAAAAACCTCAGCTAACCATTGCTGAAAAACAGGTAGATTTGCATCCAACCATGCCGAAGCAATACACATTTGAAAAATGGTCACAGAGATAAATAAAATCGCTCTGCCTCTTGTACGCCTCTCCCCTTCTTGTACCTCCAACAGAATTATAGCAGGGGTCAGAGACAATTTCATTTTTAGCTTATCAATGAAGAATTTAGTAATCTTTTTCTTTATTGTCGACAATGTTTGGCAAGTAGCAAATATATGTATACTATCAGTGCCACTCAATTGGCACCCTGGACATCGTGCTCCCGTACCATTCCCCTATTTAATGATCCTGCTGGGTGAATAATACAGGTTAAGGCATGTTTTATAATATTGCACTTGCAACTTTGAGGATAATAAAGTAGTTTTTGCCATTGAGAAGGATTCCAGGAAGCTAGCTTCCGATATATCCAATTTCTTTTTCCAATTCCGGGAATGCTTATCTAAGTCGTCTTTCATAAGTTTATTTAGAAAACTAAAAATAACCCCAATGGAGCATTTTTGTCCACTAATTAATAAATGCACCAGGTCAAACCTTTGGCACCCAGCAAGGCCTCCTCCTTTGCGCATCAAAATATCCCATATTTGAAGATACTTAAAAAAATCTTTGACCGATATTAATGTCATTCTTGAGCTCTTGAAACAAGATAATCCCTGTAGAAGAAAAAAATATCCTACCCTATTTAACCCAGTAATCACCCAACATAAAACATATTGATCAGCAAAAATCTCTGTTAGATTCCCATTAATACCTATTGGAGTATAGTGATTCAATCTTCCTATCCCCATTGTCTTGCGTCCAGCTGACCAGACTTTAAAAGCGCTCTGAAGGGTCTTAAAGCGAACTCTCTTAAAATAGCTAAACTCAATTTGTCTCCAAAGACATCCCCGTGCGTCTTCACCAATCAATAACTCAAAGAGAGCGGGAGAAAAATCACCCCCAACTTGACCCGGCAGTCTTTCTTGCAATAATACCAGATAATTTTGAAGCGTGGTGGCCCAATAATATAATTTGAGATTTGGTAGACCCCACCCCCTCTATCCTTTGGCAGTGTCAACAATTTTAAAACCCTTCTGGGTTTAGAGTACGCCCAGACAAATCTCTTAAACCATATATTCTCAAACTCTACGGGGATGGCGCTGAAAAAATATAACATTTTGGGGAAAAAATAATTTTTATTACATTATACCTCCCTGCTAGGGACAAGTGCAAGTTATTCAACCTGCTCAGATCTCTGTTCGCTTTTTCCATGAAGGAGTCAAAATTCTCTTTAACAATTACTTATAAATCTGAGGAGATGGTTATTCCTAAATATACTGCACTCTTTTCTACACGGGGATCTGACAGTGTAATTCTTTATTAATAACGATTATCATTTTTCCTTCTTTAACGAGTAATCTGAAAAAATCCCAAAGTGGGTCGCCTCTCTCTCTACCTCCAAAAGGGCAATCACTAGATCCGGTGTCACAAACTCTATATCATCTGCATATGCTAGGGTTTTAGTATCCCATCCCTTGAAAGACATAGGAGGAATTAAGATATTTTGCTCGAGCCTGCGAACAAACAGATCAATATACATCTCAAATAGGAGTGGGGAACAAGGGCACCCCTGCCTTGTCCCCCGAGTGATCTTAAACAACTTCAAAACAAACACCCTGGCTCCTGGACTATGATACAGAGCCTTAACTGCTTGTAGATATCCTGGCCCAATATCCGCTCTCTGCATTACAGCCCATAGGAATTGCTATCAAACGCTTTCTCTGCATCCAGCAGAATCAAAGCCATAGGGTCTCCTGCAGCCTGAGTAGCATCACCAATGGTAACTACCATTCTGATATGATCCGTTGTACCTCTCCCGGGTATAAACCTGTGCTGTCAAATCGGATACCACCTTGTTTATTATTGGAGATAAGCAAGAGGCCAAGATCTTTGATTAAGCTTTAGAACCCCCATTAATTAATGGAAGTGGCAGGTTGCTGGCATTTTACTCGGGCGCCATCTTGCTCTCAAACAAAGAAAATATATATTTCCAATCCAATAGTTTGGATTAATTAAATTTGTAGTTATGTTAGTTATAGTTTTGTATATATTCCGTTATTTTTTGCACTTTTTAATGCAATATTATTTAATTATCATGTGTGGTGAGAATGTTTTTTATATTATTGAGATATAATAAATAATAATTATATTTGTGTTATTACGTGATTATTATTGTTGCCCATTTAATATCTTTAATATTTTATTGCAGGACATATAATTTTATTTAGTTATTATGAACGTTTATGATTTTTATGATTATTATATTTATGTTTATTTACATAGCATAATAAATATTTGGTTTTATGAGTTGATACATAAACTGTGCTATCCTTACTGATAACCAACTTCAAAAAATTGGTTTACATTATACTGATACTACTAAATGTAAACCTCTTTAGTGTTCAACACCTTTCCTAAAGTGGCTTAGAGTGAAGTGGGTATAGTATATTTGACCCTTTTAGTGTCAAGCTCCTTCTCCAACATAGGTTAGATTAGAGTCAGAATAGTAAATATCACCCATTGAGTATTCAAAGCCTTCCCCAAAATGGCTTAGATTGGAGAGGGAATATTAAATGTGAACCTTTTAGTGCCTAACACCATACCCAAAATGCTTTAGCTAGAGTGGGAATCGTAAATATGACCCCTTTAGTGGCCAACACCTTCCCCGAAATGCTTAGATTGGAGTTGGAATAGTAAATGCCATCCCTTTCGTGTTCAACAATTTTCCCGAAATAGTTTGGTTTGGAATGGCAATAGATGTTGTCCAAAACCTTCCCCAAAATAGTTTAGATTATAGTGCGAAAAGTACATGTGACCTCTTTGTTGTTTAACACCTTCCCCTTAATGGTTTTGATTGGAGTGGGAATAGTAAATATGACCCCTTTAGTGTACAACACAACACTAAAATAGTTTAAATAGAAGTGAGAGTAGTAAATGTAACCTCTTTAGTGTATAACATCTTAAAGGCTTATATGTGACATTCCAGTGTGAGTATTAGATGTAAAACGTTAAGGGCATGATGCCCGGAGGTCAGACCGTCGGCCGCTATTGCTGAGGTTGGGAGACCACCTGATGAGCATGAGGTGGACCAACCGCTCGTTTTTGGATATGACCACCGGGCTGGCGGTCAGAAAGTTGATGGTCCCACTGCGGCAGCATTGCTCGGCCATTTAGAAGGGCTGCAGCAGATACCACCACGATGCAGCGCATTTTGCACATCCGTGCACCGTGTGCCATGCACCATGATGTGCATGGCACACGGTGCAACGAGGTGAGTGGGGGCACTACATGTACCCCCAGGGACACTTTTCCGTGGCCCACGACAGGCGGAGGCCCTATTTGGGCCCCCATATCCCTTTCCGACACCCTTTTCATGGCAGGAATACTGTCATGAAAAGGTTATCAGAAAGGGATATCGTAATCCTGACAGCGGTGCCTGCCTTGGCACCGCTGCCATGCTAGGACGCTGCTCCGACCGCCTCCCCATTGGGATCTCTGATCCTGGTTGAGGCGGCCGTCTTACATCCGACAGCTGTGGGTCTGTTAGTGGTAGGTCATCAGACCGCCACTAAAACAGCCTGTCGGTGATCCAACTGCTCGACATCCTAAACAGGACCTAAGTATTGAATAGTTCACAAACAGTAAAGGACACATTTTATTATTATTTTTATGTTGTTTATTTAGTTTTTTGTATTTTATTTAAAGTCAATGTTTACATTTATTTAAACATAAAACATTTTTTATTATTTTTGTGGTTTAGCATTTTTATACTGTTGTTGAAAACAGTACATGATATATATTTTTGTATTATTTTTAACATTGTTTGCATTGTTTCACATATTAGTATTTTATACATGTTTACAAATATAGAACATTTTTACACATATACATTTGTTATACATACATTTTTTCTAACACATTTTATATACTTTTCTAGTATATTATAAATAGTACTGTTTTATAAAATGCTATTATTTTTATAGTACTATTTACATTATACTTTATATATTTATTTGTATTTTCTTAATACATTTATTGAGATTGTTACCATATTTTATAAAATTGTTTCATATTTTTACATTATTTTTCAGTTAAAGACTCATTGTTTTCTATAGTTTTCATTAGGCAGCCATTTTTTTCCACTAAGGGCCTAGTTATGATGCTGACTGGATCACCACCGACAGGCCATTGGTGGCGGTCCGTCTGACATCTGAGGCAGCGGTCTGACCGCCGGATTAGGATACCAGCAGTCAGAGCGAATTGGGCAGGGGGAAAGACCGCCACCTCTGGCAGGCTCAAGGATACCATCGGGGTGGCGGTTGGAGCATAATCACTACAAGAGAGGCGGTGCCTGCCGAGACACCGCTATAGAGATTAGGATGTTACTTTCTGATAGCCTTTTCATGGTGGCTCACTATGAAAAGGCTGTCGGAAAGGGACTTTGGGGGCCCCCGTCACCCGTGGGCCTCCACTATGTGGCCCAGGGCACATGTTGTGCCCCCCCTAACATCCATGCCTGTTGTGCCAGGCACCACATGGTGTCAGACACAGGGTGCATGACTGTTGAAGACATGCCTTTTCCTACTGCAGCTTGCGCTGGGGCCCTTTACCGGTTTGCAGCACAAGCCGCAAAGGAAAATGGCATGTCTCCGACCACCTACACGGCAGTCGTATCATAACTGGCGGACTTTGGTAGCCCCCAGCAGGGCCTCTGTCACACATGGGCCTCTACCATGTGGCGCGGGGGGCACATGTGGTGCCCCGAAACATCCAAGGACATTGTGCCAGTAACCACATGGCGCCTGGCACAGGGTGCATGGATGTTTAAAACATGCCTTTTTCTATTGCAGCTTGTGCAATGGCCCTTTTCCGGGTTGACGCACAAACCGCAATAGAAAATGGCATGTTTCCGACCACCTACACAGCGGTCGTATCATAATTTGGCAGGTGGAACTGCCAGCTACATGTCGGGCGGTCTCCATCCCGATAAGATGGCAGTCAGACACTTGTTCGACCGCTATCGCAATGAGGCCCTGAGTGCGGTTTTGTAGTATTTTCCTTGGATTTTTTATCGGATTTGGCAACAGCGAGTTATGTATGCCTGCTACTGATGGTTGGATAAGGTAAGACCTTTTTAAAGTTGTTCCATTGGATTTTGGGGGTATGAGGATGTGGTCTGATGAAGTTAATGTGAGTTATATTGTTTGTTTTGATTTTGAGGGTTATGTTCTAGTAGTTTGTGTTCCCTTGTTTAGCTGCGTTGTTCATTAGGCCTATTGTTTGTACTTGTCTTGCGCTTTTTTTTATATTGTATTGTAATATATTGTGTTTTGTATAGTTTTTGTATAATGTGTATGTTATTTTGGAAAATAGTGTTTTGTGAGGGTGTGTATTTTTATGTTTTTTTACAGGTTTACTGATCAGAAGTCATCTCATTGACCTGTGGTTTCTATGTTCTACTTAAGGAAATTAATTTGTTTCATAGCAAATCACCATTATTTTTTTTTTAATTTCCTTTGAATTATTAGGCTTCCTGGAGCAGTTCTTTCTCAATTTTTTCAGTTTTCTGTGGTTTCTATGCCTTTCAAATACTTCAATGGATTAACTTGGACATTTTCATTTTTGTATTTTTTGGGTTTCTTGGAGTTTGTGTTTATTTTTTGGGTGGATTCTATTTGAGTACATGGATGTGGACGAAGATCTACAGGCTACCGAACTGCAAGTCTGATTTAGTTATTTATTTTTGGGTGGGAAATGTTATATTATATTATGCATGTGCATTTGGTGCAATTACAATGTGATATGCTAAATTGATGTGTGTCTGATTTACTTGATTTAATTGTGTATTTATTTCTAATGTTGTGCTTTGTGGTTGTTGGTGTGCTATTTTTTAATTAATTGTTTTTATGTATCACCCTTCTTTTCTATGTAATTAATATGTCTTCTTGACTATGTTTAAAGATACATTATTTTGTATTTATTTAAGTCTGGTTAACCCATTGCCGTGTTACCCTTTGTTAAGTGTGTTGGTTAGTTTGTAGGTAGGTAAGTGTTTTAGAATAGGGATTTTGCAATTAATTCTAAGCAGTGTACTCCATAGTTGCTAAAATAAATTCTAACTACATTGTACCATGTTGCACGCTCTGCTGGCTTGTTTACCTATTTTAGGTTTAATTTGGGTTAGTGATTGCTTGATTCTTTGTTGTTGGTAGCTTTGTTCTTTTGTAGGGCTTCTATGAATAAAGGGTTTTAAAGGGTAGGTTGGTTTCTCTCTACTGCATCATTGGTTTGGCTTTTTGAGCCATAGTGCTATCTTAAACATTCCACCATGGTATTTGGAATTTGGGTTGGCACCTGTGTCCAGAGAGGTGCAGTCTGCCAACCTAAGTATCTTCAAAGTAGTCCATTAGGAGACTTATGGCTTGATTATGAGTACTCCAGCTCTTGGGAATGCCGTACCGTCGTTTGCACTCCGACCGCCTCCTCCTCAGCAGTTTGACCACCCGATTATGAGGAGTGCAGTCGGACAGCCACAAGATCACTGCCACCACCAGGATCTCACATCCCACACCGGTGGAAAAAACAGCGGTCTATGGAGGCCATGCTGACCTGCCTCTACGCTGAACTTTTCATGACGTGGACCACATTGGGAATTGTGGTTGGAGGTACAAGTTGTAACCCCCTATGCCAGCACTGCTGTGCGCACACTGTGCAATGCACGACAGGGTGAATGGCAACAGTGCACCCGACGTGCAAGTGGTGCTGCACTGCAGCAGTATGTATTTCAGGCTCTCTTTGCGAGCCGATAGCATTCTGCCACCAGCCACTGTCAAAACACATTGCCAGCCTGGTGGTAGTATCCAGATATGGCAGTTGGGATGCTGTCGACTTGTGTTGCGTTCTCCTGAACGCCACAGTGGCGGTCTGGCGGTCAGGCATCCAAACTCAAAATCAGGGCTTTATTTTGTGTTTGTTTTGTAGGTATAATGGACTTTCAATGAGCATGTTGTATTGGTTAGCTCCCTCCTTTACAGGGACATATAGTAGTGCTAATAATTATTTTTATTTCAAAGATAAACTGGCTGAATGTTACATATTCTAAAGTTAGTGCAGATTTTTGGATATGTCTCCAAATGCTTTGATTAAAATGACAAAAATAGTCTAGTATGTCTGTGTGTGGGTATAATTTAAGTATTGTTTGTATCACTACCCGTTCAAATTCTATTATTATTTGTATGTGGGGAGTAGTTATTAGTTTTAATTTTTAATGTAGTTTAGTATTTCATAGTAAGTGCTGCTTTGCTTATTAGGTTGCAAGGTATATAGGAGAGGTATGCTAGTATTTTGATATTCACATGCAGGGAGTATTTCTGGGTGAATGACCTAGGGCACATTTCAATGTTCCATTTATCACCATGATTGACATTGGCTTAGTCATATTAAATTATCTGCTGTAGCAAATTTAATAAATTGTTTGTCATTATTAAGGTTGTCATATAAGAGAAAGTGTTCATCATTATATGTTGTGGTTAACTGTTCAGGAATTTCTATGTCTGGTTTACTTTCATTTATTTTAAATTAGATGTTTTAACTTACTTGTGAAGGCAGTTGTATCTTTTTCTTTCTGGTATCTTCTTTGGTCTCCTGTTGGAAATCTGACAGAGGCACTAATTATGATGTCAGTCAGACGAGCGTTTGACCGACATCATAGCTGAAACGGACCGCCCGACAAGGTGTCTGTGGTCCTGCTTCTGGAATTACAATGCAACCGCCTTCACAGCGGTTGAAAAGTGTATATTCTCTATTGAGGCTTCTGCTGTGGGTTGCAGCACCAGCCTCAATAGAAAATGCAAACTTTTAAAACATACCTGCACTGTGTGGCAGGCAATATGCAGTGCCTTCCACATGGTGCGAGGATATTTAGGGGGGCACCATAGGTGCCCCATAGGTCCCATAGCGGAGGGAAAGGGCCCTGTAAGGGTCCCCCAAATTCACTTTCTGACAGCCTTTCCATGTAGGAAAAGCCGGCATGGATAGGCTGTGGGAAACATACATCATAATCCCGACAGCGGTGCCTGAGCAGGCACAGCTGCCATTTGGGGATTATCTGCCCTTCCGATGCTCCAACATGCTTCTTTAGCTTGTAGGAAGTGAAGCAGAATCCCTAGGCCGGTTTCCCTCTGATCACCAGTATCGTAATACAGCGTTCGGATGGAAACCTATGATGTCGGGCGGAAAGCCTCAGATGAGCTGTCAGATGGCTTTCCGCCCGACATCATAATCGGCCCCAGAGTGTTGTTGTCTTGCAACTTTAGTGTTTTTGGTGTGAGAAGTGTTGACATTTTCTGTACCTTTTATATTGCATTGTTATTACTTAAGTACTTTTATTTGTTAGTTTGTTGCATGATAGTTATTACCTTTTATGGGGGATGCTAATTAGTTTTTCAGTTTTAATATTTAATATTTATTTGTGTTATTCTGAATATATTTTTTATGTTTAATATTTTTTATTAATGTGTATTTATATATTATATGTGTTGTATTGAGTACTTAGTATGTGTTTGTTAGTGTATGTAATTGTTTGTGTTGTTTAATGTAAAATAGAGTAGTGTTTTTTATAATTTGCAGTAGTTTTTGCTTTTTTAGTGTCGTCAATATTGTGTATTTTGATATATAGATAACTTTTTATATAGTTATGTAAAGGTAACAATATTTTTTCCCAATATTTGTGGTTCTAATATTAGAAGAGATAGATATTTTTAACAACAATATTTTGGTCATTGATATTTGTGTTTTTGTTAATTAGGTATAAGCCAGTACAATTTCTATAAATTATCTTTTTGGGTGATATTTTGGTGAACTAATATTGTTTTAAACAGCATTATGCTATTGATCAGATTTAAACACTTGGGGGCATATTAGCAAGGGCACTATCGCCGCTTTAGCGGCACTTTTTGCCGCTAAAGCGGCGATATTTTTATCGCCCTATCAGCAAACTGTCTCTAACAGCAGTTAGCGACAGTTTTCGGGCATTAGCGCCCGTTTTTTTACCGCTTTGCATGTCAGTGATATTTATCGCTAATGACATGCAAAGTGGGCGTTCCGCACTAAAAATACACGCAGACAGTCGCAAACACAACTTCACACTATTAGCAAAATGAGCGTTAACCCCGATTAGCGCTGGATTTTAACACCTGCTAGAAACCTGACTTAGCCATTATAGTCTATGGGAGGTGGATTCTACGGTTAAGTCCCCACCTGCCTATTAGCGAGTTTTTCCTTAGCGATGGGAATTTATCGCAAGGAATTCTCGCGCTAATGCTGGGAATCGCCGCTTTCGCTGGATTTGTTTCGCATTGGAGATAAAACGTTGCTAATAGCGTGTTATCTCCGCAAACGAATCCAGCGATAAAAAAAAACACGCTAACCGTGGTTTGCGTTAATTAACGCACGCTGTTGGTAATAGGCCCCCAAATTGTATAAATTACAGCACCATGAGTCAGGATGTACTATATTGAATGTCATTGTGGCCCTTCGGCGGAGGGGAGTGAAACTACTTCTGCACCTAGAGAATTTGGGAGGTGACAGCGATGTAATGAAGTAGGTGCTGCTAGAACATGCAATGTGATGGGCATGTTGCAAAACCACTTTCCGCATGTTGCTGAAGTGAGAAGAAGTGCCTTCTTGCCTATGTACTCAGAGGTACAGAAGGTGCTGGTGATCCTGCACAAAGAAACCACCTACCTGCTCCGATGTTGGGCTCCTCACAAAACGCTGCAGAGAGGATGTTCCCACAAATGATGACCTAATTTGGGCTCAAAACCAGTATAATGGGACGTGGCTCCGCCTCTAGGCATACGAGGAGTGTTGGGAGGGAGAAACAGAGACAGCCACCCTCTGGAGTGGGGGGGGCAGGGGTGCCTTCATTGGTGGGAGATGGGAGAGAGCCTGGGATAGGAAGATTGCCACTGGACAATATTGAGGAGAAGCATTGGTTTTAAAAAGGGGGCACTTGAGGTGACTACCAAAGAAGTATGTACAACAATCATGAGGAAGGAGGTGAATGAAGCAGCACTAAGACCAGGCTTGTGGAGAAGAAGGAATGCAGGTGAGCCATCCTCAACGGGCAAACCCCTTGGTGCAGGAGGGGGCCATCTTCAACACTGGGAGATGTGTTGGACACTAGGTGGGGAATGACACAGACAAGGAACACACAGCACACCAGTGCTGATAGCGGAGGGCAGATATATATACACTTCTACGCTTTTCATGAAGTAACAAGTGGAGGCAGAAATCCTTTATGTTCACTCAGGGAGGCAGTGAGAGAACATAGGTGCAGGGTCATGGTACAGCCCCACAGTAGGAGCTGAAGGTCTAGGCATTTGCAGCAGGTCTGGCAGAAGCCCATGTATAAACAAGAGACAAGTCAACAGAAGGTGGGCCTCTACGGAACTGGCCCCTGTCCAGGATTTCAATACTACTGGGCAAGCAGTCTTGGGTGACCAATCTCAATGCAAACTAATATTCAGATTGGCGAAGGACAGGAAAGCGAAAGCCTCTCAGGGCCACATCTGAGACATGCAACATATTGGACAACAGTAGTGAGCCTGCGCAGGACATGAGATAGCTGAAAATGAAGTTGCCATCAGAAAAGAGTGTGCTGGTAAGGAGGTGGACCACTGGCATGCTCCACAGTTTTTTAGACCATGCAGGTAGCATGGTGGGAATCGTCGAACAGATTCTTAATGTAACAACACACCACATCTTCTATGGCATAGGCAGAGGGAGTGGATGGTGAAGTATCAGTGTGCCCAGCCAAGCAGACAGATCAGTGGGTTGAATCACCCAGCAAATGTACAAAAGAGGGAATAGATTGGGTTTCAGAAGACAATGACACAATGTCAGTAAACAAGAGTGCTAGGGAGAAGGGACACAAAGGAGGCAACAAAGTTGAAGGACCAAAAATGTGGGTGTCCAGGCCAGTCAGTAAACCTGCATTACATGTGGATAGCAGACCCCGTTGGGGGGCCCTTTTCTTTAGCCCCAAGGAAAAAACATTAATGAATGAATATGCAGATATAGTCAAGCTATTACACAGAGAGATAAAATGCAAGGAGGGGTCCAAAGCAGAGGAATTATGGCTAGCCAAGTGGCATAAAGTGCTGATTAACATCACTACTTGGACGATGGCCTTTACTATATGTTTCATTATAATATGGGAGAAAGCCCTTGAGTGGAGCCTGGCATTGTGGAAATATATGTATGTCCCTAGGGCAGGCAGTATCCGCTTTGAGGTTCTGGCCTGGTTCTGATACGATAACAAATTTAGGTCAAGGAAGAGTGTATGGACCACGAGCTCTTGGGGGGAAACGTACTAAATTGTGGCTACAATGCATGACCTCCATCAGACTGTTGCAAATGGCACACACAGCAAGTGAGTTGCCACTGCCTTATATGCCTTTTCACGGGTGTCCCATACCAAAGATAGTGGTATGAACAATTAGACAATGCCTGGCAAGTGCTTGCTGGAATTTCAACAGGAGAGCCTGTCACAGGTATCCAGGTAGATTCAGGTAAAAATGCTACAAGTGTGGGGCAAGGCATCCAGTTTTGCAGTGCATGGGGCGCAGGACAGACCACAACACAATGGGTAGAGGCGAGAATAGAGGAGTGGTGGGGAAAGGCAACTACATAGGTTAAACCGGAAGCCATCTAACCCTGGCTGTGGAGATACCCCGATGGTGGGGCAACAAGGTTATAGTGGAAGGGATTTAGGCAGGATTTTCAGATTCCAGACAAAGGACTGGGCATGGGCAGAGGGGTGGAGAACTTAGGATCATGCAGGCAAGACCCCAGGGTGGTGGCAAAAAAACTGAAAAAAGAAAAGGAGAAAGTCAAAATGACATTTACACAACACAGACATAAAATGAATATTCTAGCTACTGACAGTTCACCCTGGTGAAATTCAGCTCCATGGCATTCAGTTCCAAGGATCCTACTACGTGGACAATTCCATTCTAGAGGGTTGCTCAGCTGTCTGTGTGGTCTTCGAGAAGTTCAGAGGAGGTAATTAGATGGGTGGTGAGGTCTGAACAGGTGCTGCACCACCTCATAGATTTTTTTGATGGTCTTCAGGGCAGGGGTACTAGGCAAATACCACAGATTGATGATGACACTAGAAAAGTTGCAGAGAGATTCAGCATACTAGCGGCCAAGAAAAATATAGAAGGATTAGTCACCAGATTGACATTGCTAGTCAGAGCTGGAGTTGGTATCATGTCTGCACTGGGAAAAACTGACAGCTTTGAAACAATTGCTGGAGGAAGTGACAGGGAGGATGAAATGCGAGTTGGGAAAACTTTAATAACTGCTAAGACATGTCTTTGCTTGTAAAGTGGTGTTCTAAGATAGGGATTTTTGCAGGAAATAGCATTTGCCATGAGAGGGGCAACAAAACCACACCATAGAATATCAAGGGCAGTGAAAATCACTGAGACCCTGAAGATGTAGGTTAAGTTTTTTGACCAACATAAGACCCTATTTTCTCCATCAACAACAGGATCACCACTACCCACACAACCCTATTCCCATGGTTCGACAACTACATCATACATTTCAAGGTCACACCTTAACAGAAAAACCCAAAGCACCATTAAGAAGGTGGGGCAAAATATCCAGAGAAAATTATTTAGACCCTATAGAAATGCCCGCCCAACCACATCGGTGCCCACCTCATTGTCGACACCAAGCTCTTCAATAAATAGCTCGTCAACTGTACCAACCACACAGCTCCTACCAGAAGCAAGACACACAAAAACCACAAATGACCCAGCTATTACACAAACAACATCAGGGAGTCCACACGCCTCTGCAAACAACTTTAGAGAAAATTGAGGCTCAACAAAAACACCACTAAAGGATCCACATACATTCCACCCTTATCTCTACCACCAACTATGAGATGCAAAGAAAAAGACCCTAACTCTCAGACTCGAAGCCATCTGAAACAATGGCAAAGAACTCTTTGCTATCGTCAAGACGTTCTCCAATCCCGCAACTGCCAACAACATCCTCATCCCATCTCAAGCACTCTGCAACAACCTCTCACACTTCTGCAAACAGAAGATTGCAAAGATCTACAGCACAATCGACCAACAGCATACTGATACTGACTCACCCGACTAGCCTAACACTTCCTTCATCGCCAAACAGCAGATAAGCAACTGGAAGCCCCGCTTGAATAATGAAACCTCTGCCCTGATGAATAGCATCCACTCAGGATCCCCCTCAGATACATGCCCCACTTAATATATAACCTAGAAAGAACCATTATCTCCCACACGCTCACCAATATCATGAAAACTTCCATAACAATCACCACCTTCCTGTCTTGCTGGAAAAATGCAGAAGTCAAAGCCTCATTGAAGAAACCAGCAGTGGACCCCAACACACTCAGCAGCTGCAGACTCACCTCACCCTTGCCTTTTCCAGCTATAATAATTGAGAAAGCCATCAAGCCAACTCGCAGACCACCTAGAACTCTATTAACTCCTAGACAGCTCTCAATCAGGCTTTCACACCAACCACAGCATAGAGACAACCCTCATTGCAGCCAACGATGACATCAGAAGCATCCTAGGCTGAGGAGAAAGGGACACACTCATTCCCCTAAACCTCTCTCAAGCTTTCGAATAGGTCACTAATCAAAAAGCATCAGCATGTGGGTATCTTTGAACCGGCCCTCAGGTGGATATCCTCCTTTGTCACAGACAGAACTCAGTAAGTTAGACTTCCCCCATACACCGCAGAGCCCAAGAAACTCATCTGTGGAGTCCCTCAAGGATCATCACTCAGCCCAACACTCTTCAATGTCTGCATGACACCCATCTCGGACATCGTCAGAGCCTATGCCATCAACATAGTATCCTACGCTGATGACATACAGCTAGCTCATCCTCTCCCTTACCAACTCAACCAGCACCGCCAAAGCAAACTTCACCAACTGCTTGCATTCAAAACAGTGCCTCCAGCTCAACGCAGAGAAAAACCGAAATCCTTATTTTCGGCAACAACCACTCCTCCTGGGATGTCTCTTGGGGGCCCTCTGAACTTGGCTCTCTCCCTCCCCTTGCAGAGCATGCATCCTTGACACTAACCTCTTCATGAGCAGACAGATCAACAATGTCTCCTCATCATGCTTCTACATCCAAAAAATGCTAAGCAAGATTTTCAAAGGGATCACACTGAACACCAGACAAATGGTCACCCAGGCTCTAATCACAAGTAGACTTGATTACGGAAATATTGTCTATGTCGGAATCCCAGCCGATGTTCTATGCTGACTCCAAACCAACCAGAATTCTGCCATCAAACTCTTCCTGAACATCCCACAAAATAACCACATTTCCCCACACCTCAACGATCTCCACTGGCTACCAGTCCAGGAAATATATATGTTCAAGTAACTCACCCACACCTACAAAGCTCTCCACTAGTCCAGCTTATCTCAACCACTGTCTCAACTTCTACCAACCCATCAGACACTTTCGATCTGTATCCCAGGCAAGAGCACACCTTCCTTGCATAAAGAAGACCAGAAGTGGCGGCTGCTCCTTCTCATACCTAGCAGCCAATACCTGGAACGACCTTCATGGACTTCCGAGGGACGTTCAAACCACGGCTCTTCCAGACAAAACAGGTATTATCTACGCCTCTCCTCCCCCCCAGGCCTGCCCTACACAGTGTCTGGATACCCTCACGGGTGATTAGCCACATAACATAACATTGTGGCTTCAAGACAACCGCTTGACATAAACTGTTAATATGTTGTGGAATGCATCAGGTGCTGGTGGACCTGGAGTGTAGTATAAAGGGTACTGGTGCACTGAAAGGTGCCCCCCGGAATGAAGGAAAAAGCACAATAGCATATCCTTCCAGAAATTCTTCCTGGTGGTGATTGCTGTGTGATTGTTGGTACAGGAGTTGCTAAATAAGAAAGTGACAGTTGTGGCTGATAAAAAAGTGTGCATATGATTAACAGAATGATGGCCAATAACGAATACTTGTTGAGGCTGCTGAGAGATCTTGTGATGATGTGTTTGGAGGGCAAACTGCAGGATTGGAAAATGCAGTGATGGACACATTATCTCATTCACAGTGGGCGAGATTCCATGTTCTATCCCCTGGAGTGGAAGTGAGAGGCCTGAGAATTTCAGTGGATTTGTGAGGAATTGGTATGTGAGAGCAATGCATTTGGTAGAACGGCTCACTGGCGTAATGCGTGAGGAAGATATACAGGATGGTCTGGATGAAGTGAGGATCATTAAGAAGGCAGAAAGGAGGGCTGGGTCTGGAAGAGAGAAGAAAAGAGATGATCAGTTTTATAATCAGATAGATTGAGAAGGGCTTGGCTTCAGTGACAATTGGGAGAAATATGACAGAGATCGGTTTCCAAGGGAAAATGCTGTGGGGTAGGATCCTTGCAGGAGGGATTTTGAAAGGAGGAATTTGGAAAGAGGGTCCAGGGAAAAGGTGAGGTCAGGTGAAGTTGAAGAATCCGATGATAAAGGCATTGAGGAGCCTGTTGTACCGGGTGAAATTGGCATACACATTCACCTGGGAGTTCTTGCGGGTTGAAGCACTTTCACAAAATTGTTTTTTGAGGTTTTTAGAGTATTGGAGCTGGTGGGGACAAGATGTGACCAGGGTTTGGAGTAAGGAGATACAATGAGCAATGCACAGAGATGGGGTATTTAGTTAAAGAGAAGTAAGACAGATCAGAAGAACAGAGAGAGTGTTTGTGTGAGAAGGTGGGGGAAGTAAGGGGTGTGCCTCCTTTACTGGCTGTGTCAGTTTTGGGCCCTGGTGGGTGTAGGAAAGTAGGATCTGCTTCTCATGGTTACCCCCACTTTTTGCTTGATGTTACACTGTTTTTGACTAGTCTGACTGGGATCCTGCTAATCAGGACCCCAGTCTATATGCTTTCTCCCTAACATGTTATGCCATGTACTTAGGTACACTCCAGATTGGATACTGGGGTACCCCTGTCAGTCCCTAGTATATGGCATACCCCAGAGGCCTCCCATTGGCTGAAGCATGTATTATGCCACCTATGAGAGGTCATGCAAAACGGAACTACAGGCCTGCCATTGCAGCCTGTGTAAGATGGTGCATGCACCACTTACTTTAGATTTAGGTTTACTATATCTATAGGTCACTACACTTAAAACACAGTCACCCCTCTAGCAGGCCTTGACAATCCTGAAGGTAGGGTGCTGGGTTTTACGTGAGAGGGTGCCCGTGCATGAGCAGAGCACCCCTGCAGCCTTCGGAGACCATTCTCCCGGGTTGTCGGTGACGCAGCCAGACATATAGGTAGAGGTGTACTATAGGCACGCGTAAAATGCCATCTTGAAAACGGCTGCAACAAAACATGTCGTGTTTGGTATCAAACACCTTGGAATCATACCTCCACACTGGTAACCATTGTGGGAGGTATGATTCCACCCTTCTGAAGTGAGCTTCATGGGGTCCCTGGTCTTTCCGGTACCGGCCTTCTCAACCCAGACAGCACAAAATGGTTGCTGCCAACCAGAAACATGATTCTGCCCTCCTGCTGCTGAACCAAGCTCGAGCAGGGGAATGCAGCACAGTAGGCATCCTGTCACAGGGAGGGGTGACCTCCTCGCAGACAGGATTTAGTGTATTGGGGCTGGGTGGGTGCACTTCCAAAGTGCCTGAAAGTCTACACAAGGGGCACATTTGGTGTCCCTGTGCATAGTCCAGTTCAAACCAGTCCTTGGAGCCGTTGGCTCCTGCTCTGGCGTGAAACTGGACAAAGGACAGGGGAGTATCCTCCCCACTGTTCTGACCCTCCCCTGGGAGGGTCCCCTGAATCTGTCCAACCCTCTCCCGTGGGAACAAAAGGGCTTACCTGGCCGTAGGACCCTTGATTCGATGTGGAAAAGATTCTGAACAAGAAACCACTGATCTTCGACCATCTGGACACTCTTGGACTTCGCTGGACTTCAACTGGGCCCGACTTCATCTCCCTCTTCGGCCAAAGCATAGTCTGTGCCCTGCACCATACAGGCTCCGTGTAGGACCTGTGGAGCATCAAGGACAACTGAAGTTATCTCCCTTGTGGTGAAGGAGTCACTCCCCTGCATTTGCAGGCACCGTAACGCACTGACCAGTCTGTAGATCCTGAGCTCCTGCGGACTCCAAAGGCTCCAGCATCACAGGAGTTGGGTTCCTGTTTCCTGAGGTCAATATGCTCTCTCACCAAGTCTGAGGCCAGTATCCCTTGTGGGGACTGCATAACCCAAGCCCCTGTGCACCCCGTACTTTTGCAAGTGCATATGCTTGTTGGCGTTTCCCGATCAAGTGCATTGGACTATCGATAGCCCCAACCTCTGCGCACATTTCATACAAAGGACTTTGGCCTCCTCATACTCTGTGCCCTGCAAGTTGTTACTTTGTGAAACTGCTAGAGGTTCCCTTGCGACTCCTGTGCCTTCGGCCTCTGGGTCCAATTGGAGGGACAACACTGCTTTTCTTGGGCTCCCCTGGTTGCACCAGGCCGGCCCTGGCTCCCCTTGCTGTGGTGAGTCTCCTGGTCCTTGCTGAGCCAGACCGTACCCTTACTCGACCTTGTTCGTGGGTTGCCGCTGCCAAGGCTTGTTGGTGCTCTCCGACACCGACCCCTCAGCACTGGACATCCGTTGTGTTACAGCTCATATCCAGCTCCTGGTTGTTCTTGACGTCTCTTGGTCCTTGCAGCTGTAGAGTCAAGGTCTCCATCATCACACCTGAAGCACCCAACATCGGTGGGCATTCGTCTACCAAGCCCCTGGTCACTCCTGAGTGATCCAGACTCTGTCCCCTCTGCTTTTAGGTACTCTTCAACACAAATCCACCTTTGGATCCCGACGGACACTTTTCTTCTTTCCCGCAGTGGCATTTCCATGAAGTCCTCCATTGAGATCGACGGCGGTTTCAGACACCACTTCAGCCCTATGCACCTGGCTTCCCTGTGATAGGTAACTCTGGTACTACGGTATCCACGGGTGGGGTGGCTCTCGAACCTCCTATGATCCAAAGGGTTTCTTCGTAATCCACTGAGAAGGGTCCTTAAACTTTAAAACTGCAACTGCGACTCTCCCATTGAATTGTACGTAGCACACGGTCGTGTTCTCACACTGCACCCGTCCTCCGTGGGGTCCCTCCTTACTCACCTTGGGTGGTTCCTTGGGGTCCCAGCGATTCTACAACCTCTAGACACTGTCTTGACTCGAGTTGTGGTTCTTATACCACTATTTTAGTACATGGTTTGGTCTCCCCCTGGAGCCCACTGTGTATTAGTGCTACTTACGATTGTTTTTGTGCTAAAGTATTGTGTGCTTTGTGTTTATCTGCATGTAGCAGATACTGTGAGGTATTTAGAGTGTGTTATAATAATAAATACATATTTTTATAACTACTGTGTGGTTCTCCTTTCATTTAACCAATACAATAAGGTTGCATTCTGGTAAAACAAGTTGCTTAACATTCCTTCAAGACTAAGCCTGAAGGCTGCTCTCCACAGCTACCACTTGGATAGCTTTCTAAGGTTATCTTTGACCTCTTAAATCACCAAAAGGGTTGTTTGGACTGGTGCAAGGTTCCCACTTTAATTAGTGGACATCATATACCAGGCCAACTTCTCACAGTGGGCCACAGCAAAATGGCCAATATTCAGGCCCAAGAGTGAGGTCAGTATTTTGAGCTGCTATGCGCTAGAGACAGGTGTGGTGAAGTGATTTGGAGATTGAGAGTCATTAATTTGGATAGCTGCGGTGTCGGAAGGCCACTGCTTGGGGATGAGTGCCAACAGGCGGAAAGGCCCAAGGAGATGGAGGATCAATTGAAGGCAGAGAGATAAATGGTTTTAAGACAGGCTTAATGGTTTGTGCTTTTGCGACATAGGTGTGGAGGGGGAGAAAGATAGAATGGAAAAAAAAGATGTTTGAATATGTGGGCATTTGAGTGGGAAATGGGCCAAGGATTAGGTCGGAAAATAATCCTTTGGTCAAAAGTTGGGTTGGAGCCATAAAAAGGAGAAGTTGTGGTGGGATGGTTTAGGTGGGATGAAATGTAGGTAGCTAATGCCCATGCTATGGGTGATCTGTGATATATAATAAACTTGTTTTTACACCTGGTTTTACACCTTCGGGAGAATGACTTAGATTAGTCCACATGGCTGGAGTTGATTAAAATGATAAAGAAAAACATTGGATACCTAAGGGAAAATTGGGCCAGGACTCAGGTTGGATGGACACAGTTGTTGCCCAGGAGAATTTGGAGAATGGCCCAGAATCCAGAGCCGACAGGGCACGGAAGGAGGGTAAAAATGAAATTTCAGGGTTTTGTAAGGCTGCAGGAAATCTGCATATTCTGTGTGGTCACCCCAGTTTCTTGCCTTTTGCTGGACCCTTTTTATTGCTAGTTTTTATATGGGGAAAATCACACTTGGGTACTGCTGTCTAGTACCCCGTGCATGTGCTCTGATCCCAAAATATTGAGAATTTAGCTAATCCCTGATTAAGACCATAGAATAAAGTGTGCACATTCACCCATAGAATAAGAGTTAACTGTCAAGTGAGGGCTGCAACACTTAATGCGCCATCCACTAGTGTGACAAAAGAAAACATGGCTTTGGGCCTACCTCTGCAGCCTGACTGATGCAGTCTAAAACCTGCAGTGCAACCCAATAAAATAACCCTTTTAAATATTAATAGGTCACCCTTATGTAGGCCTTGTATCCCAAAAGGGGGTGGGGTGCATGATATTTAAAACTTGGACACATAGAAATTTAGCATGACCTTACAATCTCAAGACCCAAAGCTCTATTTCAAACTGTGGCAGGCCCAGGTGTCCTACGAGTGCCAGAGTACAGTTTAAATACTAATACTGTACCTTGAGAACTAGACCAGCTAGAAAAATAAGTGAACAATTATTTTTAATACTTATAAAAAATGCAATTGAATGATGAAGTTTGATATTTATTAAAAAGTGTTGACATTTGCATTTTAAAATTTACCTTTTCCCTGTCTGAAGTTAATTTGCATTAGCTGTTCAGCTTCTCCTAGCCTAAAAAGGGAGGGATGAATGAGGTGTGCAGTGCTACCCTGGAGCAAATAATACGCTGACCTGATTGGGAAGAGTAGGGGCTTGTGGGCATCCTGTGGCACAAAACTGTCAAATCCTGTTTCACATGTCTGTTTAGCCACGGGTAAAATTAAGGGCACACTTGAAAGGGAGAGAGACAATTCTTGTGTTGGCCCTGTCTGGTTGTTGAAGAACCTTGCTCTTATCCTACCAGACTTCTAACTCTGGGTATGTTGTGGGACTAATGCCTGCTTCAGACTGTATTTTCTTTTTCTTGTTAGAAGTAGGAGGACACTGTTGATTTCCCTCTGATACTCCGATGGACATTCCAGACCTCTGAGGTCAAGATAAGTATGGCCAGAGGCTTTCCCCATCTTTAAAATGCCCTGACTCATGGCATTTTGGGCAAGTTTGCAGTGAGGCAAACATGAACTGCTGAACGAATTGGTAGAGTAGGTCCCAAGAACATTAATCCCATTGGTTAGGGAGTACCTAGGAGTCACCCAACCCACAAGGTGGAATCAGACATAAATGTTGCTTCCTCTTCAGAACTCTTTCTTGATATGTGTAAGATCAGTAGAGGACTGGACCTGCTGTCAGGCAGGCCTAGGTGCAATTTTTAAATATGCTGGCTGAATCGGAAGAATTTGGTAATTCCACGTTACGCTTGAAACGCCGAACTACTGATAAACTCTGCTGCTCCACCGGTGGAATTAATCTGCAGTAAATTGTTTCTAAACAGGGCTGGAAGAGAGAACAGCCCCTCTTTTAAATCTGCAATGGTTTTTAAATTTAGAGGGACTGCTCCCTCTTGCAGCCCTGTTTAGAAACCACTGCAGTCCATACATCCCAGCACCCTTACATACTCTGCAGCAATCACTGAGTGTAGGTGTGTGTGTGTGCCTATGTGTGTGCGTGTTTGAGTGTGTTGCCCATTTTGTCTTAGTTTTCTATGCTCCTCCTTGGCCATGTGGTGGAAGAGCTAGCTACCACCCTTTTTGTGCAGCCAGTGGGTGTTTCAACACTCTTATTCCACTTTTAAAAGCCATATTCTAGCAACATTGATACAAGAAGCATGTGATATTTTTGTTCATATTTGTGTTTTTTCATAGCTATTTGTGTTTAAGGCTGATTAAGGCGCACAGTTGTTATTTTGATTCATGTTGTCAGTTTGTGCCTGCAGCTCCACCTGCCATAGGATCTCTATGGGTCAATAGGGGAAATCAGAGGGGCACCAGCAGTTATTTACATAATGTATTCAATGTTTGCCTCCCCCTGCTTCCATAAGATGCTGCTGGAAGGCATCAGTAATTATTTAAGTAATTTATTTGATTTTTGTCTGCCCCCCCCCACTTCTCATAGGGTCTCTAATGACCCAAGAAAGGTGCCAGGAAATATATAATTCCTTTCTTTGACTTTTGCCTGCCCCTACTTCCTCTAGGGATCCCATGAGACCTGGAACGTTATCTGCACTTATTTAATTCATTTGATCACTTTGTGCCTGCCCCTGCACCCCATAGGGTGCTCATAGGCCCTAGAGTGGTGCCAGCAATTAGTTAGTTTATTTAGCTTATGGGCCAGCCATGCATAGTTTTCTCACCAATAATTTCATTGCAAATGTTGCAGTGATATTGTCAATGATGTCAGAGAAGATGCCATGAGTGATGTAGCATGTGGGGTAATTAGCAGCGCAAGGCAAGGGCGAAACTTCTAGTTGTCTTAGAGCACAAGTTATACTTACTTGAAATAAGTATAACTTTTACTGGTGAATTTCTGTGTTTTTTAGGTGTGTTGTTCAGCCTTTGTCATCATGTCACTACGTTGCTGGTGCTTCCAGTTTAGTTAACGATTTTGCCTAGCAGTAAATAAAACAAGCATTTGCAATGCAATAGGTCTCGCATTAGTGAATGTTTGAGCTATTGTCATTGCAAATGATAATGTTGGTTAGATTATTTTTTTTATCAAAACATATTCCAGCTGTAGCATAAGTAATAAAAGAAAATCCACTAAGCAGGTACAGGGTGCAGTACCACAGGCTGTTACTAGGTGTCCCTGTGGAGTTGTAAAGTGGCCTCTACTAGCCACATAAGGTATTGCACCAGTAATGCAATTATAAAGAGAACGATTGCAGCTGAGCATATGTTTCCATTTGTTTTTATTGGAAGTGAGGTTTTTGTTAGCTTGCGCTTTAAAGAAGCACCATTGTTGTTTATTTAGCTAAATAAACAACAATGGTACATTTTTAAAATGCAATGTAGATTTTTATTAGCTTGTGTTTTAAAAATGCACCATCTCGGAGTGGAGTGGGGTAGATTAGGGAAGAGTAGAGTGCAGTGGATAGGGGTACATTGGAGTGGAGTGGGGTAGATTGGGGTGGAGTAGATAGGAGTGGAGTGGGGTAGATTGAGGTGGAGTGGGGTGGGGTGGAGTGGAGTCGAGTGGAGTGAGAGATTGGAGTGGGGTAGTTTGGAGTGGGGTAGATTATAGTGGAGTGGGGTAAATTGGAGTGGAGTCAGGTAGACTAGAGTAGATTGGAGTTGGATCGAGTGGTGTGGGGTGGGATGGGAAGGGGCAGATTGAAGTAGATTAGGGTAGATTGGAGTAGATTAGGGTAGATTGGAGTGGAGTAGATTGGAGTGGGTATATTGGATGGGATAGATTGGAGGAGGGCAGTTTGGGGTGGAGTGGGGTGGGGTAGGGTAAAGTGGGATGGGGTGGATTGGGGTGAAGTGGGTTAGATTGGACTGAGTGGGGTAGATTTGGGTGGCATGTAGTAGATTGGAGTGAAGTGGAGTGGGGTAGATTGGAGTATGGTACAGTGGGGTAGATTGAAGTGGGGTGGAGTAGAGTTGGATAGATTGGAGTCGAGATTCAAGTGGAGTGACAAAGATTTGTGAAGAGTGGAGTGGGGTAGATTGCAGTAGAGTGTGATGGGGAACATTAGGGTGGAGTAGATTAGGGTGGAGTGGGGATATTGGAATAGAGTGGGGTATATTGGAATGGAGTGGGGAATACTGGAGTTGGGTACATTGGAGTGGAGTAGATTGAGTGGGTTTGATTGGAGTAGAGTGTGGTGGGGTAGATTGCAGTGGGGTGGAGTGGGGTAGACTGGAGTGTGGTCGATTGGGGAAGGGCAGATTGGGATGGAGTGTGGTAGATTGGGTTAGTGTGGATTGGGGTAGATTTGAGTGGATTGTGGTAGATTAGATTGAGTGGAGTGGGTTACATTTGGGTGGAGTGGAATGGATTAAATTTGGGTAGAGTTAAGTGTGGCAGAGTGGAGTGGGATAGAATAGAGTGGGGTGGATTGGAGTGGTGGATAGGAGTGGAGTGGGATAGACTGTGGTTGAATGGAGTGGGGTAGATTGGAGAAGGGTAGATTGTGGTGGAGTGGGGTATATTGGAGTGGAGAGGAGTTGGATAGATTGCACTGAAGGGTGGAGTGGGGTACAATGGACGTGGTAGAGTGGGGTAGATTGGAGTGGAGTCGGGTAATTTGGAGTAGAGTCGGGTAATTTGGTGTGGGTTGGATTGGGGTACATTGGAGTGGGGTAGATTGGAGTGGGGGGACTGGAGTGGGGTAGACTGGGGCAGATTGGAATACAGTGGGGGAGATTTGAGCGGAGTGCAGTAGATTGGAGTGGGGTGTGGTAAATTGGAGCGGGTGGGGTTGATTGGGTTAGACTGAGTGGAGTGGGGTATGTTGGATTGGAGTGGAGTAGATTGAGTGGAGTTTAGTAGAGTGCATTGGGATAGATTAAAGTGGAGTTGATTGGTTGAGGAAAATTGAAATGAGGTACATTGGAGTGGGGTGGGTTAGATTTGGTGAGTTGGGTAAATTGGGGTGGGGTAGATTGGAGTGGGGTAGATTGGAGTTGGGTAGATTGGATTGGGGTAAGTGGTATGGATTTGAAGGTGTAGATTGGAGTAGAATTTTGTGATGCGAGTGGCAGGGCACAGAGTGGCAGGGCAGAGTAGTGTGGTGTGGTGTAGTGTGGATTATGCATGGTGTAGTAGCGCACTGCCATCACAGACAACACATTTTCAATTGAAATGCCCATTACATTTGCACAGAAATATGGTTTTACTGCACACAAACGATAATGTGTGCAAATGTCATCACCTAGTGTATTGATCGTATTCAAATATTTCTTTCCACCAAAGTCCAGATTTACAAAAAGGAATGTGCTTCATTTGTACTAATTCTGATACATTCTGAAACATCAGCAGTTCTACACCCTCTACTCTTAACATGGATTCTCAGCAGTTTGTCATATTTATTCCCTCACTCTGAAGTCAGAGAAAGAAAAGTAAAGGCCAGGCTCCCTGGAAGAGAGAGCTTGCCATTTCACCTCTGTCTTTGAATGCACAGCAAAAGTGTCAAGATAAGAACGAGATTTAAAGGCATGTTTACAGAAAACGAGCATTTGTGGAAGAATGCAGTAAACAAGTTTTGGGCAACAGGAGGGACAAACTCAAGCTGGACAGCCGAAAGCAAATAAAGCCATCAAATTTAAAACCAGAAAATGTGAGTTACAAAGCCAATGGTAAGTGACGGTTAGAATGCATTCCTAGGGAAGCTTCCTGTATGTCCCCAAGATGTCTCTAGCAAACCAGACAGCTGCACTGCCTGACAGATTTGGGCCTAAAAAGGACTCAAGTAAACCCCAAAGCTACTACCAGCCCAAGTGTAAAACACAAAATCTGGGAAAGCCTTTTGAAATAAAACTTTGCTATGGCTGAGGTATAGGAAGCCATCATATACTGTCAAACTAACAAAACTGTACATACTGAAAATATTTATTGTAAAGCTGGTACGTAATCCTACCTCTCCGTCCCCTCTTAACTAGATGGAAGGGGCAGCCACACACAACAGTAAGTGCCTATCCATTTATTGCACTGCCCCATGCACAGCCAAACAGCGCAACATTTTCAGAGCATATTATGATCAAGTTTGCCACAGTAACATTGATAAGATAGAAATCCTCAGCATGACGGAAGCTGGTATTACTTGAAAATACGTTTTAACATAACGTATTTATATAACACAACATACATTGCTTCAAGTCCCGTGGCTGCTGTTGGGATCTCAAGATGTGTGCTTGATTGCAAAGAGTGCTTCTCTGCGAGCTCAGTTCTCTTGTGACATTCCACAAAACTTGTGCAGATGCGTCCCTTCTCCTCAACTCACTGCTCTTATCTGTGCGTGGCTGCGGCCTACCCCAGTGCATATCTCCGTTGGGGGGGAGAGGACTACCTTGTGGCCTTGGACAAAACCATGCAGGTCGGTGTTGTTAGCAAGTCATTGTGAACATATGTATTTCACCTAACTACTAACGAGCTATTGGCTAAAATGAATAAATCCTGCATTCTGAAATGTTGTCTTGCCAAACTTGATGGCTCCCTATCAACTGGTTTCTGCATGTTGTCAAACTGCATCCCAAAATGTGTTTATTCTATACACTTCTAGTTAGTCCATGAGATTTAAGAGTCCCATAGTAAAAGTCAACTTATTGCAGCACATATATTTGTTGCGTTTCAAGGCAGGTGTCGCTGTTGTGGAAATAATAAAAAAATGTCCTTGTCTCTCAATTAGGTTTCTAAAGCAAAGAGACTGCACTTTGAAGGTGTGCTTGTAGAGATAGAGTTGCCAAAAACGCATAAAATATTTGGCGACCTGTAACCTAACAAGGAAAGTTGCTCATTATCAGCTACATATGACTTTGAGAGTTGGAAGCTAAGAAAACAGGACTATTCTATTAAAAAACACATCAATATTCCAATATGCAGAGCTCCGCTTTATCGCTTTCAAATACAGTTTATTAGGAATTAACATCATTAGAAGCAAGAAGTCCCATCTGTAAGGGAAGACAAACACCAGATGGAGGAGGTACAGGCTCACTTCATCATTTGGGTAAGTGAAAGCGGACCCAGAGGCAGTCGGATAGCAGGGACAGCTGTAGGAACGCTGCTTCAGTGAAAAATAGGCCTACAATTTACTTTCACAGCTTCGACGTCAGGTTAAACAGAAGAGGTGCCTTTGTCTCCAGATCACATCTCCTCATGCCTTAGTAAGAACATCCAATATGTTGCCTCCGGTCAGTTGACTGATAATTCATTAACTTTATTCTCACAAAGCATGACTCTGCCAGCTCCACACTGCGACTCCACCTTCCCCATCTGTGTGCTAGCGAATCGAACAGAAGACGTTTCATTTTGTTCCCCGTGAGTTCAACTAACTGCTTCAGACTTGAAGGAGGCAACACTGAGCTGGACCAGGGAGTTACAGGAAATAAGTAGTGCTGTGGCTCAAGTAATGGGTAGGCACATTTGGGCTACACTGAAGACTGGGCTGACTCGTCTGGGCTAATGAAAGCTAGCACTGGACCAGCACTCCGTGGGAAGTTTCAGAACAGACGGTGAACGCAATCAAGCGTGCAGAGGTGGTGACAGAAGCAGACTAGCTGGCAGAAAAGGCTAAAACTGTCACTAAGCTTACAAAAACAAGCACTGACCAGCGGCGGTGACGGCGGAGAGTAAACATTTTTAAAAAAAGAGTTCCTCCACACAACAGCTGAAGAACCAAAGCGAGCCTTGAAGGGAAGTGATGTATCGGCAAAGTCAAGGAGTTAGGAGGCAGCAACGTAGGAGGAGAGTGGAGTGGTAATTAAATGGTAAGTAGCAGGCTGGAAAAGTCGGATAATTGATGACAGCAGGTCTTGCAGATGGACCATGCGCGCTGTAGCTCGACCTAAACATAAATAAAAGACACATATTGAAAAAATACATTCCTTTATTAAAACAAAATTCTAAATTCCTGTCCTTTCCTTCTGTAACACCCCTCTCCTCTCCCTAAACCATAAAAAATCCTGCCCTCAGTTGTCCTTGCCGTTCTTACTTCCTGAAACAGGCCCGCAAGGTTTCTTCAAAAAGGTATTGGCAAAGTCAATCAGTCTGGTGCTGACCCAGATATATCAGTGTTCCCAAAGTTGGCTTACTTTGGGAATATTTTTTATACTTTTTTACAAAAACATTTAAAGATCGCGATCCATGTGATCATGCACATGCATACACACACAAGGGAGAGCTTCTTGGAATGATTTTGTAATAAATATATGCTTTACAATGTGACAATGAATGTCAAATGTACGTATCACTGAATTGACCAAAAGAGACATGGATCATTAATACCATATGCCAAAGCGGTGAGAGGTAGCAAGAGAGGGAGGGGGTAAGTGTGAACCAGATAGAGAAGATTATGCAGGGAACCCTTAAACAAATTAAAACAGATTAAGTATGGTAGTTATGATAGATTTGGGTAGCTAAGTATGATACTGTAGGTATGTTTGTTAGTAGTAATACTTTAGTTGCGATGGGTAGATATTGTAAGTAGTTAAGGTAAATATAGCAGGTAGGTATGGTAAGGCAGATGCGGTGACTAGGTTACTAAAGGAGGGACATAACCTGTTTGGCTGCTATCTATAATTTTTCACTATTAAAGAATTTTCTAGAATTCTTTCTTTCAAATATATGGAATTGCACCCATAAAGTGATTTTCATCAAGAAAAGGGAATGTGACCGGTGAAAGTTGTGATTTAAGGGTGTGATGTGTGTGCTGTGATACTAATATGTAAGTGTATTAAAAAATATAAGTGACATTAGTAGTGTAAGTGTTGTATATGAAGTGCAATGTATTATGTGAGTGACATTAGTGGTAAGAGAGATATGAATGCTATATGTCATTTCAAAAACTCAGGGATGCACTTTATTTACAAAAAATATGGAACACACCTGTGTTTTCTCTTACTCTGGTGCTAAAAATAGCTGCCTAGCACCAACACAGACACCTTAGTGCCATAGTGAAAGGGTGTCTACGCTGCAGGGATAATTGTTTATGTGCCGGAAGGCGTCCCTTCCTGCACATAAACAATTAAAATTGGCGATTTGCTACTTATGTGTGTGCTGCATTCTGCAATTCTGCAATTCACCATTATTTAATGATTGGTTTTGTGCAGGAAGGAACACCTTCCTGCACAAAAGCAATCATTAATGGTGTTTTGTTCTTTCTATGTGTGCTGCAAAATGCAGCACACATAGAAAAAGCCAAAACGTGGAGAAATAAAAGTATTTCTCCTCATTGCGCCAATCTAGTGCCTGCTTTTGCATGGCGTTAGTTTTGGGCGCTGCCTCAGATTTGCACATCCTTGTAAATCTAGGGCAGCTTCAAAAAGCAATGGGTGTTGTGGAAGAATGCCCACAGCATCACCCATTGCACGCCACTTTCACGCAGATACCTGGGTGAAAGGTTACCATATTTACAAAGCGGCGTTAAGCCATGCAAAGTGGATTATCGCCGCTTTGAAAATATAGTTCAGGGCACTGCACCAACGGAACGTTGAAAAAAAAGGTATACTTGTTTTTTTTTTCTCGAACCAAGCAGGGCTTGGTACAGGTAGGTAAAATATACTTTCGAGTGTACACCTTTACACAGTGGCGCTAGAGGGTGCACGGCAAGATGGCCGCTCTGTAGAGCAGCTCCGCCGGCCGAGCTCATGATCCGCCCATTATCCTTGCCATCCTTCCCTGTTTGCTGCCCAGCCTGCAGGCACTGCATTGTAAAGTGCCGTGGACTACCCTGGCTGAGTGTTGTGGATCACAGCGGTGTCTTCTCAGCAGCTGAGCGACGGGGGAAGCTCTGGGCCTACGCCGGCAGCATGGTGGACCTGGACGTGCTCTGAGCGCGCAGCGGAGGTAAGCTACGGTCGGCGCTTTCTGCGGTCTGCGAGCGCTGGGGGGAAACCGCGCCGCTTGCCTAGCTTCCGGTGGGCTGTGCAGTTTGGACTGGGGGGCTGGCGAGCTCCCTGTTGCGCAATCGTATAGCGCCTGGGGAGGTGGCCGCCCTCGGATCTTTGCCTGTGTGGCCTGCCGGCTGCGGGCCTACGGGACGCGGGGTTGCTCACCTCTGCTCGGGGCTGACTGTCGGGCCCGCCGCGGAGCTGCATCGGGCCGTTGCTGGGGGCTGGACCGCGGTCCCGGGAGAGAGTGCCCTGCGTGCCTACCTTCCCGCCATGACTATTTCTTTTGCGGCATGCTGCTATCCTGATTCCGGCTGCCCCACAGACCCCCCCTGCTGCCATCTCCATCGAGGCCTGATCGGAGCGCTCGCTATAGCTGGTGATGAACTGGTGGCGCCCCTGCTCCGCTGTGAGAGAACTGCGTGTGCTGCGGGCTGCGATCTGGCGGTGGACTCGATTCCTATACAGCCTGCGGTGCCTCTGATGACCGGTGCGGCATGTCTCCTTTTGTGGCTGTGCCCGGCGGAGCCGCCATTTTGCTCAACTTAACCTCATGGAGAGGTGCGGTGGAGTGTAACCTTGATGCGGGCCCGACCTGCCATCTCCTCCTCAACTCTAGGGTGATATTGAAGTACCTGACCGTTGCTTCCACGACTTGCTGCCCCGGTGCCAGAAACACCCTTGCTTTGCCTTAATTTGCGGCTCACCTGCTGACTGTGGCTGTGACTGCTGCCCCCCCTGCTTCAACTCTTCCTTGGGGGGACGCGGCAGATTGCGGCCCTGCTGAAGACCCGGCCTGCAACACTCTCCCCCCCGCGCGGCGGTGCTGCCGTACTGGGGATACAGGACGTGCACGGTCTTTCTTCCTAGCCTGGATCCCGGTTGGGACGTGCTACGCCTCCGCTCCTAGATCTGGGCCTGCACTGCATTAGTGGCACTGGCGGTGAGCTCTGGATATGCTGCGGATTGGGGGCATAACTGACTGCTCTATAGCTCCTGTCCTCGGCTGCGCTATACCCTACCTGCATGGCCGCAACTTCATTCCACTCTACATCTCCTCCTAGTATTGCGGTGCGGCGCTACCAGGTAGGGCTCACTATTTTCTATCAAGACTGAGTACCACTGTCCACTGTTCTGTGCCAGCATCATGGGAAAATCCGAGCGCGGCCAGCCGCGTCTCACATTCGAGCCCCGGAAAACCAGCAGGGCCTCTCAGCACGCTGCCTCGGACTCCGAGGCTTCTAATGATCACCTAACTAACATAGACAAAACCCTTCTCGCAGTTCAGGCCAGCTTACAGTCCATAGATGGAAAGATAGATCACCTGAACCTGCGCATGGATCATATATCCGCGTAACTGGACAAACATGCGCTGCGCCTGGGGGAAGCTGATACGCGTATTTCTGATGCCGAAGATGGCTTGTAACAAGTGACCGCCAAAGCGACATCTATGGAGAAGGTGTTAGCTGTCATACAGGCCCGTAATGAAGACTTGGATTCCAGATCGCGTCGCAACAATGTGCACATCACAGGCCTGCCGGAGTCCACAAACACGGGCCGACTTGAGACATATGTGGAAAATCTTCTCCGTGAGGTTTTTGTGGCAGAACAGTTGTCTCAGGTCCTAATTGTGGAGCGGGCTCATCGCTCTCTGGCTGCGCGTCCACCCACGGGCGCCCCGCCGCGTCCCATCATTGCCCGTCTTTTGAATTATAGGAACCGGGACGCTGTCCTTCGCATGGCTCGCGAGAAGGGTACCATCACTCATGAGGGGAACGCCCTCGCCTTCTACCCTGACTTTACGGTGGCGGTACAGGAGGCCCTCAGAGAGTACCAGCCTGTCAAGAAACTTCTAATTGCGGCACAGGTACCATATGGCATGCTATATCCTCCGCGGTTGCGCATAGAGGACAATGGAAAGTACAAGATCTTCACCTGCCCGAAATCAGCGATGAACTTTGCCAAGTCTGTCACTCGTCGCAACCGGTCCTCCAAAACTGTGGCGGGAGTCGATGATAGGGGTACCGGCGAAATGGTAGACGAACAGTGACACCTGCGGGCCACATGTGCTGGAGCTGGACCATGCCTGTCTTTTAATCCATAGCTGAGATGGCGTCAATCAACCAGGCTACCGCACTGGATTCCGGCGTGAGTGCTGCGGTCACTCGACAGGCTCCAAACTATTAGTGACAATATTTTCTTCACTGTTTCCCTTTGTAATAACTCTTAATGGGGGCAGCCTTTGTGATATTATGTGATGTAACGTTAAAGTGATTGGGAAGGAAATTCACGCTGGCTCGGCCACCTCCTATCTCATCGGGAGGGATTCTGTGCTCCGGCGTCCCCCCCTATGGGTATTCCCCACAACTGGTTACTCCCTCTGCACTGCACTTGGGAATTGTTATTGAGGGTTCGGGATGGCTTTAGCATGTTGGGGTCGCTGAAGTGGGTGTGGGCGACAGGGGGTGGGAGGGTGTTACAGGGTTTGTTTATGTGGCTGGCTACTTTATCAAGATCTTGGACAATGCCCATGCATTTTATAAGGCTGATGTATACTGCACGCTGAGATGTCGAAGCGGGACAATTTGGGGCTCAGGATAGATTCTATTTCATGTACATTTCGCTATAACTGTGCATAACAATGTAATGTCAATCTCTTGTTTAACATGGAATGTGGGGGGGCTTAACACGCCAAAAAAGATTCGGCAGGAGCTAGCGCATTTGGACCGCCATGGGATCAGCATTGTCCTTCTACAAGAAACGCATCTGACACAGGCTACGGATAAACTGGTTGGGATTCGCTGGGCCGGCTACCACCTGGCCTCTTCCTACTCTTCCTATAGCTGTGGGGTTCTCACACTTGTCAAAAAAGGCCTTCCCTTCATCGCAATCCAGACCTGTATTGATACTGCGGGTCGCTATGCTGTGGTACACGGGAAACTGGCGGGCAAACTAGTCACCATTGTCAACACCTATGGTCCTAACATAGATGACCCTGCTCTATATGAGCGTCTTGTCGCTGTTCTGCGAAGTTTGCCTGACGCTGTGATCCTTTGGGGGGGAGACCTCAACACGCATCTGGACCCCAGCAAGGACAAATCAAGTGGCAGGGAGGGACATTCTCCTGGGGCGGCTCTTGTAATCAATGATGGGATGGCTGAATTGGGACTCCTGGATATATGGCGACACAGACATAAGGAGACACTAGAGGGCACTCATATCTCCACAGCACATGGCAGCTGGTCTCGCCTTGATTACTGGCTGATGAGTGAGGGGGCGGAGAGCTGGGTGTCGGATGTGGAGGGATTACCACACACACTTTCCGATCCCTGTCCTGTCCGTCTCACCCTTTGTATACCACAAACAGTTCCCAGGTCCTTTACCTGCCGCTTCCGGCCCGAAGCGTTGCTGGACCCTCTCTATCTGGAGACAATTCGTGAGGCCATCACACAATATTTTGAACATAATAAGGGTTCTGTAGACAGCGCAGGGGTGCTCTGGGAAGGGTTCAAAGCTTCTATTCGGGGCACCTGCATAGGTACATCAGCTGGCATTTTAAGGGACCTGCGAGGCCAATTGACTAAGATGGAGGCTACTCTGACAAAGTTAGAGCGAGACTATGAGGTTACACCCTGTGAGTCGACCCTGGCAACCATTAAGGACGCTAAACTCGAGCATGCGAAGCTGGCAGAGGAGGAGATGAGGTACATCTCTAAACGTCATGTGGCTCGCTCCTACGGGGAGGGTGGGAGGCCGGGACATCACCTAGCTACTAAGATCAAAAACCGTATGAGCCAGGACATCATCACTAAGATTACAGATGACACAGGTCGAGACCATTATAGTGCCCCAGACATTACAGACCAGTTCTGGCAATCGTATGCGAAACTATATACCTCGCAAGGTGTGACAGATACTGTTGAACTTGATACTTACCTGTCCCAGGTGGCCATCGCGTGGCTGTCGGACGGTCAGAGAGAATATCTCGGTCAGCCGATCACAGCTGAAGATATCCACATGGTGATAAGCGCCCTCCCCAACCAAAAAGCGCCAGGCCCTGACTGGTTTCCTTGCGAATTTTATAAGGCCTATGCAGAGGAGCTCACCCCCTACTTGTTAGAAATGTATGCTGAGGCCTATGATCTGGGTGTGCTTCCACCGTCTCTTCGTGAGGCGCTAATCATTACGTTACTTAAGAAGGATAAACCACCCTCTAGTCGTGATTCGTATCGGCCACTGTCGCTTATTAACACGGATGTGAAAATCCTGGTGAAGATTTTGGCCACCCATCTCCAGCCGCTCATGCAGAATCTGGTGTTGCCGGACCAGTCTGGCTTCATTCCCGCGCGATCCACCTCCCATAACTTGCGCACACTGTTTGATATGTTTCACACCCTAGCTCCCGAACTACCAGCGGCGGCTGTCATGCTTGACGCCGCTAAGGCGTTTGATTCTATAGAGTGGGGTTATCTCTTTTATGTGCTACAGCGGATGGGTTTCTCTCCTCTTTTTGTTAACTGGGTACGGCTACTGTATACAGACCCCACGGCGCGGATCCGGGTGGAGGGCTACACTTCAGACCCTATACAAATCACCAGAGGGACCAGACAAGGGTGCCCCCTCTCGCCACTTTTGTTCGCGCTGAAGTTGGAACTGCTGGCTTGCCTCATCAGGCAATGTCACAAACATGCGGCTCTCAATTTTATACACCTCCCGATTATCATCTCTCTATATGCGAATGATATGCTGCTTTTCATACGCGAGCCCCGCAACTACCTGGCGCCGGTTCTGCATGAATATATTCGGTTCGCTCGGTTCTCTGGGCTACATATTAATTGGATTAAATCTGTGGTGATGCCACTGACTGCGAGTACACTTCCGCATGAACCTGAATTCCCTCTTATGTGGGCAGCTGAGTCGGTTAAATACTTAGGGGTATGGGTCCATCGGGATCCAGATAGAGTCCTCCGAGAAAACTATGGGACTGCTACAACGGTGTTGGAGCAGCAGGTGGACAGATGGGTGAAACTCCCGCTTTCTCTTGCGGATCGCATTGCACTGCTAAAAATGGTAGTGCTTCCTATGTTTTTGTATCTCTTCAGTAACATACCGATCCCACTCACCCAACATTTTTTTTAAACAGTGCGTTCCCTGCTTCTACGCCTAATCTGGGGTGGCAAGCAGGCTCGGGTGGGCTGGAGGACTCTCACTCTCGACTATAAAAGTGGGGGCTTCAGCGTGCCCGATATTTACCTATATTATCTTTGCGCGCACGCACAGTACGCACATTTTTGGTTCACGTCTCATGATTTTATCTTGCATGTAGCGGTGGAACATTGGGACACACACCCCATCCCGTTGAGCTACATCTTAACACACGGGCATAGGACTACGCCCAGAGATGCAATTAACACTACCAACTCGACGATTGCAGCCTGGCAGGCGTTGGGCCGTATGGCCGGAAAGCTACCGCTACACTCCCCGCTGCTGCCTCTTGCTTACCACTCGGACATATCGGTGACACACGAGGCAGGAGCTGTGCGCACAATGGCACTGGTGGGAATTGACAAACTGCAAGACCTCTATCCCAGTGGCACTTTTTTGACAGCTGACGACATTGACTATATCCAAAACAAGACGCCGCTCTTCATTTTTTTGCTCCACAGGCTGAAAAAGCGCTGCAAGCCCATTATCCCACGTTTCCTGCGGAACCACCAAGGTCACTGGCATTGCACACACTACTTATAAGCCCTACTCGACACAAGCTTGTTACCAAACTCTACCAAGCTACTAGAGAGGATAGGAACCCCAATGCAATAAGAGCTTAGACAAATGGAATGAATATTTGGACCCACAGCTCACGCAGAAAGAATGGGAACACTGCTGCCAACTGACTAGCGCCCTCACCTCTAATGGGAATTTACGTATAATACATTTTAAGAATCACTGACAAAATATCGAAGGTCAAAAAAATGACCTACAAAAATATCGCAACAAAAATATCGATGTCAATAATATCGACATCCTATCTACAACATGGTAAGTACAAAATATTTTTGGGGGGGCGTGGCTTGCAGCCGCGGAAGATGGCTGCCTGTTGATCGCGCTGCGCAAGCAGCTGCCGCGCTAGCCCACATATCCGGCATTCTCCGAGGACCATCAGACCTCCCACAGCGATCAGGCGGCATCGGAAAGCGGCGGCAACGGGCTGCGGTGATTTGCGGCAGGTGTCCGGGGCCGCGAACGGAGCAGTGGCGAGTGCCGATTCGCGGCTGGCGGAATCCAAGATGGCGCCTGGTGACGGCCGACGGCCGATGTGCTCTGTGCTCCCCCAGTGAAGCTGCGGCTCGATTCTACGGCGGGGACCTTGGGAGCTGCGGACCGTGTGAGCCCAGAGTGAAATAAGTGGCCCCTGTCAGCGGGGGGGCCGACGACCATATTGGGGGCCGAAGTAGCGACGACTTGAGCCCTGATTGTCCTCGAGGTTTCCGCGAGGAGTGTGAGGACCTCTGTCCTCTGAGGAGCGCAGACGAGGTGGCTGCACCGTCCCCTGCTGTGACGCTGTGGGTGCGGGGATCGCTGGGCGAGGGTGACTGGGTTCGCACCGCCGCGTCCCTCCTGGCGGGGCCTTCGCCTGCAGATGGGGGTTAGTGGAATGACGGCCTGAGTGCGCCCCCCCCGGACGCGGGAGCGGTGAGAGGTGGCCCTGGGGAAGTGCATGGCAACGCTCGGGGCTGCCTAGCCCAGGAGGCAACCAAAGGGGCCGCCCCGACCGGATACAGCCTAGGAGAGTGTCCGTCTGCCCCAGTGGGACACGACGCGCTGGCAAGCTGGCTAGCTGAAAGGCCCGGAGGGACATCGTGGTGGCGGAGTGATGCTGACCCTGCCGTGAGACTGCTCTCGGACTGTGCGGTGCAGGAGTGGGCTACTGAGGCCTGTGGTGCGTGAAGGTTTTGGTGCTTGACCGGTCAGCCTGGGGTTTGAGTGCACCGGCCACTGGGTGTACGGCGGGCATTGCAAGGCAGTAATCTCCTGGACGTTCCTACAGACGACATCAAGGGACCGTGCCTTTACGCCAGCATGGGCCGGACTAGGACAACGGGCCCGGGTCAGACCAATCAGATTGACAAGTACACTGTCAATATGGGCCGAGCAGAGGGAGCGACCGGTGGAGACCAACATGAAGACTCGGAGGATGGTGGCCCAGACCCTTCTTTGAAAGATATTATGAGGGCCATTAGAGACTTCAGAGGGACAATGGAGCCGAAGCTAGACTCGGTGACGGAGGAGGTGAATCTCCTACGCGCTGATTTCCGGAAAATGTCCGAAAAGGTTTCCGTGGCAGAGACTGGAATTGGCAGCCTGCAGTCCAAAACCAAACGGCTGGAGGAGCAAGTTGCAACCCTCACCAAGAACCAAGCTGACATTTACGCCCGGCTGGAAGATCAAGAAGGGAGGGCCCGGCGCAACAACATCCGGGTGGTGGGGGTCCCGGAGGGGCTGGAGGGGCCATCAATGGACTGCTTTGTGGAGGACTTGGTGCTCAATCATCTGAAGCCCAAACGCCTGTCGAATTTCTTCTCTGTGGAGCGGGCCCACAGGGCTCTGGGGGCAAGCCCCGTCCCGGGGCACCTCCCCGTACCATCATCGCCCGTATCCTGAACTTCAGGGACAGGGATGCGATCCTTCAGGCAGCACGCACGCATGGCGATCTCCAGCTTGAGAATGCGACCATCCGTTTCTTTCCCGATTTCACGCTCCGAGTCCAACGCCAGCGACGATCCTTTGACGGAGTGAAAAAGGCCCTCAGAGATCTGGGAGTGAAATATATGATGCTGTTCCCGGCCAGACTCAAAGTTCTGGCTGAAGGAAAAGCATACTTCTTCGACACGCCAGATGAAGCCAGCGATTGGCTCGAGGGCTGGCGTACAGTGGGTCGAGAGCCGGCACAAGATGGTGGGGAGGCTGCGCAGGATGAAGAACGACAGCGTGACGGCCAGCGGCGTGAGCAGCGGACAGATAAGTGACCTTGGGGCGGGTTGAACTTGGTCGACCATGTTGGCGGCTCCTGAGGCGGCCAGTGCAGGTCCTTCTATTTGACCCTAAGGTACTATGTTGAGAGGCCCGCGGAGAGGGCAGCTGCCTGGGCCTGTTCGGGACTGCGGACTCTAAATAATACGTGGTCCCTGTTTTTATTACCTCCCTGGTGCGGAGGGGGGAGGGCCGTGGGAAGGGTGGGGGGTTCTGGTGGTTAAGTTTTTTCTGTACGCATGGAGTGGGTATGAAGCTTTCGTTAACAGATTGATACTGCCTCTTGCCGACTGCAAGCACACAGCTCCTGGTACATGTTTTTTCTAGTATTAATGGGGCGACAGGCACTCTGCATGTTTCATGGGTGGGAGGTTGGGGACTCACCTAGCAGGGCTGCAGGGAGGGGGGAAGTGGGTGTTGTTGTGGGTTTTTTGTTTTCTTTGTGTATTTGGGACGGGTTGTTAGCTCGAGACCACGATATCCATCAGCTTGAGGAGACTGACCATGATGTCACAGTGGGGGCGGGGGGCATATCGATAGCATTGATCTCTCTCTGGTATGATGGCTGTCCCGGCTAGTATACGGGTTTGGTCCTGGAACGTCAATGGACTGGGCAATAAAATCAAGCGCACCCTGGTTCTCCAGTACCTCAAGCGACACTCCCCAGATGTGATCTTGATCCAGGAGTCGCACCTCCGGGGGAGTAGATGTAGGGCCCTGGATCGCTTTGGCTACAAACTGGTGGTCCACTCGGGGTTTACGGCGGGGTCACGAGGAGTGGGAATCCTAGTCCGCACTGCTCTCCCCCTAGTCATTACTGGAACATGGGCGGACGACGCAGGCTGCTTGGCAGCGGTGGCGGGTAGATGGGAGGGGCATACATTGGTGCTCTGTTCCTGCTATATACCTCCGGGCCTACACTCCCTGTGTCTTCCTCGGCTTAGCTCCTTCTTAGCGGACCTTCCCCTGGTACCCTTCTCGTTGGGGGGATACTAACGCTGTCATGGACCCAGAACTGGATCGGTCCAGTACCCGGTTGAGTAGACAAGGAGAGCACAGTCTCAGGGACTTTGTTATGGCATTAGGTCTGTGTGATCTATGGCGGGCGCATAACCCCATGCTAAGGCAGTATACGTTCTTCTCGGCAAGACATGGGTCCTTCTCTAGGATAGACCACTTTCTGGCTCGTGCAGATCAAATGGGGGACTTCATGAATTCCAGTCATATGGCAAGGGGGATCTCGGACCATTCGCCGTTTGTGTCACTGTCAGGGGCCCGGTTGTTAACAGGGTGGCCTTCCCTAGGATTGACCCATGGCGCCTCCGGGACCCCGGGCTAGGGGATAAGATCCGCGAGGGTTCTCGACTATACTTTGAGGAAAACCAGGGGTCAGTGGAGTCCCAGGTCACGCTGTGGGAGGCCTACAAGACTGTCCTGAGGGGTTCGGCCCAGGCACTGATTGGGGCCCAGAGAAAGGAGGAGTCCCTTCAAATCCGACTATTGGAGAGGGAGATTGAGCAGCTTGAGAGAGACGGGGGAGTGGCAACGTCCGCGGACATGCGCCACAGACTGTCGTTGAAGCAGAAGGACCTTAGGGCCCTGGCTGAGGGTGAAGCGCGGGCTTACGCACTGGCCACGCAACATCGGCTCTATGACGTGGGCGATAAGGCGCTAAAGCTACTCGCGTGGCTGGAACGCTGTGATAGGGATCGCACGTGGGTAACAGAGGTGCGGGACATGTCTGGGTCGCTCTGCTCTGCTAGCGGAGACATAGCGGAAGCCTTTGCGGCGCACTACGAGAGGGTTTATTCCCCTGTGTGCAGTAGAACCGAAACAGACTGTGCCGAATTTCTCCGGGACTTCGCCCTCCCCACGCTGTCGGAGGAGGCATGTGACCGTCTTGAAGCAGACCTTACTGAGGAAGAGCTTGGTAGTGCTCTAAACTCCCTACAGTCCGGGAAAGCATCGGGTCCCAACGGGCTCCCGCTGGAAATTTATAAACAACAAGCAGCGGTAGTGACGGCCCCTCTTCACCGGATGCTGGCGGAGGCGCGTGAAATCGGACGGCTTCCTCCGGACCAGAGAGAAGCTATGATTGTGGTTATCCACAAGGCGGGGAAGCCGCCCGAGCTGTGTACCTCGTACCGTCCGATATCGTTGATCAATGTGGAGCCCAAGGTGTTAGCCAAGGTCCTGGCAACCAGGTTGGTGTCCGTCATTCCGGACTTAATACACATTGACCAATCCGGCTTCATGCCCAGGAGAAGTACCCGTCACAACCTTAGGCGCCTGTACGGGGTGCTACACATGACTGAAGATGTGGGCACTACGCAGACTGCATTGATGGCGCTGGGCGCCTCAATGGCCTTCGACAGCATTGAGTTGCCCTACTTGTTTATGGTTCTCCAGAGGTTGGGCTTTGGCCCGAGGTTCTGCAGCTGGGTACGGCTGCTGTACACGCTACCCACGGCCCGGGTTCGGGTAAATGGGGCCATTTCTAGGGCCTTCCCCCTGCGCAGGGGTACCAGACAGGGCTGCCCTCTGTCTCCCCTCCTCTTTGCCCTCGCGCTGGAGCCGCTGGCCCACTGGATCAGGAGGGACCCTATGATCTGGGGTATCGTGGCGCCTGGAGGGTGGGAGGAGCGTATCTCCCTCTATGCGGACGATATCGCTCTATATCTGGCGAGACCCTACCACTCGATAGCCCGGGTGCTTCACATTTTCGAGCTCTTTGGAAGCTACTCTGGCTACGACATTAATTGGTCCAAATCTGTGATTTTTCCTCTCTCTGGTCCCCCCCCTCGGACCCCGTCTCGGTGCACGGCCCCGGTGGAGCTAGAGGGTTTTACCTACTTGGGCATATATATCACTCGAAATAAAAAAGGTTCTTCGACCGGAATCTCGAGCCCCAGTTGAGTCGACTGGGGGCGGATGTGGGCCATTGGAGTGCTCTCCCACTCTCCCTACTGGGCAGGGCGGCACTGTTCAAAATGCTCACGTTGCCTAGATTACTGTATATCCTGCAGAACGTGCCGTATCATGTCCCACTGAGTGCCTTTAAACGGGTGGCGCAGGCCCTGCGTACCTTGCTATGGGAGGGGGTCTCCGAGGATAGCGCTGCATAAGCTATACAGGGGGGTCTATGACGGGGGTCTAGCACTCCCTGATGTGAAACTGTACTATTGGGCACCGCAGCTGCAGGTGGTCAATGACTGGGTATATACTGATGGCGGTGAACCGGCATATAGGATGGACAGGATGGTTATGCCAGGGGGTCATTGTGAGCCCCTCCTGTATGCTAGGCGGTCACACCCGGGGTGGCCAGAACATACCAGGGTGGTGATACAGTGTTGGAGGGAGGCGAACAAACTCCTAGGGTGGACAGGAAAACTGACTGAGAGAACCCCCTTATGGCTGGGCGACCAGTTGGGAGAGGTGGCCACGCTCACGGGCTTTAGAGGGTGGAAACTGATAGGGATCGAGTACCTGGGCGACGTATGGAAGGGGGACTCTCCCCGTACATTTGAATATCTCCAGAAGGAGTATGACCTCCATCAGTCACAGAGGTACCACCATCTCCGGCTTCTGCATGCCCTGCGATCACACATACATAGTGGTCTGGTCATACCGGAATACTCCCCACTGGAGGATAGGCTGTTACTGGACCCCATTAAGGAGAAACCCACGTCCACCATTTACCGTAAATTAATAAATAATATGCCAGACTCCCTGATACATCTTAGAGCTGCCTGGACTAGAGATCTTGGCAGCCTGGACGATGATGACTGGCAGGATGCGTTGCAGGGTCCCAGGGAAATCGCAATACGCTCACGGTTCCATCTGGTGCAGTTTAAAATCCTCCATCGCACCTATTATTCACGCACACACCTGTACGCCTGGGGAAGGAGTCAGACAGCGCTGTGTGTACGGGGTTGCCAAGGGGAGGGTACCTTCTTCCACATCTTGTGGGATTGTCCAGAGATTATCCCCTTTTGGCTGAAGGTTACGGACACTCTGACTAGTGTAGTGGGAAAGGCTGTCCCTATGGACCCGAAGTGGCTGCTATTAATGATCAGAGGTGACACTGATTGGCCGAGGTATATGGCTATATGGCTGGTCCTAGCGGTAGGGGTAGCAAAGCGCAATATCGCAGGGTGCTGGGGGGCGCGGATGCCCCCGCAATTGGACGATTGGAAGCGAGATCTAGACTGGTGCCAAAGAGCGGAGGAAACTGTTTACAATAGTAGGGGGTGTACCAATAAGTGGAAGAAGGTGTGGGCGCCCTGGTGGAAGTACAGGAATTCTGAGGTTGATGTAGTGGGCTGAATGACGGGGGTGTTATCCTGGTCCTTGTTGCTCCCATGTGACATGTTTAACGTTGATCTGTGTAATATCTCCAACTGTGATTTATTGGTACTCTTATGTATTGTATGGTCTCACGAGCGTTATTAATAAAAAGATTTTCAAAAAAAAAAAATATATCGTTTTTTTTGTTGTTAAAAATAATATGTAAAATAAACTAAATAATACTTATAATTAAAATAAACATAGTTTAAAATATTTGATAATATTTAAAATTAATAAGTAACATATATAATTAAATAAAACATTAATTAAACATATACATATAATATATAATATATATACTTACTTAATAATAAGTTTGAATAATTATTTTAATAAATTATAAATCATTAAAAAATATTATAAATTACAAATACATCTATACACATAAAACAATAACATAAATACAAATTAAATAATTATGTATAACAAATAAAAAAAAAAAATTTACTTTTAATATTTTAAAAATTAATTATATACTATATTAACAAAAATAATACAAAAAATATTAAATAGCGTAGGGAATAAAACTACTATTACAACTCCCAAAAAAACAACAGTAAGAAAAATGTTGGATAGCGTAGGGGTAAAAATTACTATTCCCACTCCAGAGAGTGCAACAGTAGGGAAAGTGTTGGATAGCGTAGGGGTAAAAATTACTATTCCCACTCCAGAGAGTGCAACAGTAGGGAAAGTGTTGGATAGCGTAGGGGTAAAATTACTATTCCAACTCCAGTGAGTGCAACAGTAGGGAAAGTGTTGGATAGCGTAGGGGTAAAATTACTATTCCCACTCCAGAGAGTGCAACAGTAGGGAAAGTGTTGGATAGCGTAGGGGTAAAAATTACTATTCCAACTCCAGGGAGTGCAACAGTAGGGAACGTGTTGGATAGCGTAGGGGTAGAAATTACTATTCCCACTCCAGGGAGTGCAACAGTAGGGAAAGTGTTGGATAGCGTAGGGGTAAAAATTACTATTCCCACTCCAGAGAGTGCAACAGTAGGGAAAGTGTTGGATAGCGTAGGGGTAAAAATTACTATTCCAACTCCAGAGAGTGCAACAGTAGGAAAAGTGTTAGATAGCGTGAGGGTAAAAATTACTATTCCCACTCCAGAGAGTGCAACAGTAGGGAAAGTGTTGGATAGCGTAGGGGTAAAAATTACTATGCCCACTCCAGAGAGTGCAACAGTAGGGAAAGTGTTGGATAGCGTAGGGGTAGAAATTACTATTCCAAATCCAGAGAGTGCAACAGTAGGGAAAGTGTTGGATAGCGTAGGGGTAGAAATTACTATTCCCACTCCAGGGAGTGCAACAGTAGGGAAAGTGTTGGATAGCGTAGGGGTAAAAATTACTATTCCCACTCCAGAGAGTGCAACAGTAGGGAAAGTGTTGGATACCGTAGAAGTGACAAATAACATACTTATAAATAAATTAATTTTTTAAAATAATTAATGAATTATTAAATAACTCTAAACTATTTACCAATACCAATAAATATTTATTAAAAACATAATTACCAATAGAAAATTTATTAACAATAAATTAATAATAAATACCAATAAATAATAATTAATCAATATTAATGACTAAATAATAAATATTGAACAATAAAATATTTTTAATAACAAAAAACATATAAATTATTAAAACTTAATTACCAATTTACTAATATTGAACAATTAAATGCTTTTTTATACCAATAATAATAATAATTAAACATTTATTATCAATGAATAAATAATTCTTAATATATTAATTACATTTATCAATAAATAATATTTAATAATATTTAATTACCAATTAATGATAAAACAACAATAAATTAATTTTTAGAACCAAAAATGTGTAATTTTAAAAAATTACCTATTAATAATTAATATCCAATAAATTAATTATCAATACCCAAAAATAAATTTAATAATTACTTAATTAGATTTCAATTACTTCCAAAAGTATTCCCCTATAAACGCACAACACACTCCAATGATAAAATACACTTAACATAATGATCAATTAATCAATTAATAAAAATTAATAACTAATTAATAATAATTAATTACCAATTTATAATTTATTACCAATTATCAATTAATTAACAATAATATAATTATCAATGCCAATTAATTAAAATAAATTATAACTTAATTACAATTAAATTACTTCCCACCCTATTCCCCTATACACCCACAACCCGCTACAGAACTTAAACGCAAAAAATAATTAAAATTAATTTATAATTCCTAAAAATTAATAATTAATTTAGTATAATTAAATTACTTCCCACCCTATTCCCCTATAAACCCACAACCCGCTACAGTACAAAAAAAAAAAAAACCTTAAAAAAATAAATGTATTAACATATAAAAATTGTATACATATATTTTTAAACAATTAGAACACTTAACAAAAACACATATAACACATACATATTAAAAACATAACAAAATACATAACAATAATACAAATATCGATATTAGTAACATCGATATTAGTAACATCGATATATTTGATTTCGATATTACTAACTTCGATATTATTAACATCGATATTAAGTAATTCGATATTACTTACCTTAGGGTCGATATTCTGTCCATCGATATACTGTCCCATCGATATTCTGTCCCTTCGATATTTTATCTTCGATATTATTGTATATCAATATTTTATTTTCGATATTTTGACTGCCCAACACATTTTAAATACCTTCATCAGGTGTATTATACGCCGCACAAACTTTTTAAATGTACAAGGTGTGGCGCCTTGGGAGCAGATTTTTGGCATCTAGCTTGGGCCTGCGGGCGGGTGTGGAAATACTGGGCTGATGTGGTTGCCAAATTTTGTCTAAGATAATTGGGGTCGAATTACAATGTTCTCCGCAGATGTGCTTATTGGACCTACTCCCTTTCCTGAAAGGTGTCAGGGGCAGACTGGCGAGGGTGGCACTGCTTATTGCCAAAAGGCGAGTGGCGATGGTATGGAATAGCACACAGAGTCCTTCAGCAGAGCAATGGCTCAGGGATTTGGCATACTGCAGAGAAAATTTAGTGTTATATGCGGAGGAGCTGCCGTCGTCCTCCAGGCCAAGCGACATATGGGAACCCCTACTGATCTACTTGCGTTCTGTTGCACAGCCAGATGCCCCTGACAATTCTTCTGTGTGAATAATAATTGTTGTAATCACATGTACCGAATGCTATTTGTAACAGTGTCAATATGATTGGAATCTATCCTCTTTATGCGTGCATTGCAGCCACAAGTTGGTGATGGTTGATTTTTTTTGATTTTTTTTCATATTGTTATACTCTTCGATGCTTTTCTTGCACACTGTCTGATACTTCATGAAAATCAATAAAAAAATAAAATTAAAAAAAAGTGTACACCTTTACACAGTAATGCAATTGAGGATTGATTTACAGTTATTACAGATTCGATTCACTTTAAAATGCAGTTTGAATTACACAGTAATTACTTTCAAATTACTTTTTAGTTACTTTTGGATTACATTCCATACTGGGGGTGGTATGCCTACCTACCATACATTAGGATCTCACAATACACAGTAAGTAAGACTTTTTATACTTTGCAGTTTAGTTCTCTTTTCTCCATACCAACATCAGTTCAACACTTAAAACATTTTAGGCCCCAAAATCTCCTAACATGGGTTTCTATGGGAGACAAAGAGTTAGCAGTTTCTGGGCTAAGAGGGCCTTTGGTTAGAGGCTGCTAATGAGCAGGCCATTCGGTGTGGGAACAAAGCTCACAGGGTTAAGATCAGTACTGCAGGGGCCAATGACCAGCACAAAAGCTGCACCACCAGTGGCACTGGGGCAGCCAGGTGCAGGGTGCAAAAAGGGCATTGGGGACCCTGTACTTTTCAATGGAGACCTTCGGTTCTGCGAAGTTGCTGCAGGCTTGGGCAGTGAGATTTCCTGAAGGCAACCACCGGCTGGAAAGGTAAGTTGGGTCCTTGGGGGATGCCTGGACACCATGGGTTCGGCCACCCAAGGCCTTGGGGCGTCGGGTACAGGGGTGTGTTTTGGCGTCGGGTTTTCTTACCAGCTCCGGTTGCAGTTAGGGGGACCCCTCAGGTTGAGGCTGTAAACTTCGCCTGAAAGCATGAAGGAGGTCGGGGATCACCGGATCCCAGGTTAGGATCGCTGGGGAGACCACCTCTTCTCCAAGGCATCCCACCTTGCATCTTGAAATGCCCTGACCGATTTCTTCACCCTTTCTTGGCATCTGTCCTTCTTCCTATCATACGCTGCTCTTATCCACGCATGTAGTGCCTCGAACTGTGTTGGTCTAGGTAGTGGTCGTAATGAAGCCATTACACTCTTGAGCTGGTACAGCACCTCTAACCTGAAAGTACCATATCGAGGAACGACAATTCTCCTTCTGCTTCTGTCATTTTATGCCAATTCTCAAGCCAAATTATGGTATGCAATCCTACATTCTTTGCCATATAATGTGCTGGTGTATCCTCGGGAGGAGCTTCCTCTCCCTCCCGAACAACCACATGTCTATCACCTCTACAAAGTTCCCTTAAAGCCTTAAAACATTTCATGATGAATCAACTTTGTATTTGCACTCAAAATGTCCGCTTTTACTTCCTGATTTCAATCCACCAATACCAGCGCGGTTCACACCAACCGGCCTATCGCAGCGCGGCTCTTGTCTGACGTCACTTTTCCTCCGCTCGCAGCAGTTCCCCTCCTTTCTAATTCACTTGTTCTCACTCGCATCTATCCCAATCATACTCTGAAATAATGTCCGTCCTACCGAACAATTACCTCTCTGACCGTCGGTCTTACCAATGACCGATCAGCCTCTTGAGCTTGTTGACCTCAATCTGGCAATCATCTGTCCGCGAAACGACCGGACAATCGCCTTTAACACACTCGATAGGATTCAATCACTCAATGTTCTGCACACAATAACCTACGACCTGCGTTGGTTATTCACACACTCACTCATGTGTTCCCTATCTTCAGTGGGTCTGTCAATGACGTCTCGTGACCCCCACAACTCTGGTCAACGTTCTCAACTCTGGGTGTATTCTACACCACAATAAATCTCCCGGTCCCGCGCGCGCTCACGGTCCGTTTCTCAATCACACAACTCTCGTTCCAACTCCGCAAGACATCACACAACAATAAAACACCGCAATCTACCAAACATCACTCTTTTCATACTCACTCTACTACGAACTGCTACTTCCGCCGCACCATCACTCTCCGTCAGTTTTCCACGACCTCCGACATCCTTCTCCCGCGGTCCTCTGGATCTGCGTCACTCGGGCTCTATGGGGCAACTTAGTCTCCTATCTTGCTCTAGATCTCCCCTTACCATCAAAGGTAACCATCCTCTGCTACCAACTGATAACGCCGATTCTTATCTAATTATCTATAAGAACCTTCTGGTCGCCAAGATCTTTTTACCTGTTGAATAGTGTAAAGGATAGAATCTCATCTGGTTATATATCAGCATTCAATTTGTCTGAAAGGACCACTGACTCCGAATTCAAGTTTGAGAATTTATTATCGCCAAAAATAACTGAACGTGCAAGCACCTCAACACAAGGTTAAAGAAATAGATGGGCACTAATACAAATAATAATCTACGCAAGAATCTCATCCGACTCAGGATAAGAAGAATAGAAAGTTCTAGAAGGATCAACCAGACTATGATTGCTCCTATTTCTAAGTTGCTCTTCATTGGCCTAAACAAGCTTAAAATCAATTGCTGTCCCTACACTAACGCTAAGTGACATCCCTGCATAACGATTTTCCCAGGCAAGAAAGAATAAAAGGTGTCAGCTGTGAGGACTTCCTAAGAAGTGCAATCACATAATACCTAAGCTCAGCTCTGTCCTTCTCTCTGGTCTCCCCTACCTCTTCTCTGGCCTCCTCCCTCAGGGCACTATCCCTAATACAAAACCCCAATACAATTGTACACGCCTTTGTCACGCCTCCTTGGCCAGGTCTTCTTTCTTGTGCTTTTCCATCGAAACGGTTACTTCATCCTGGACGGTTGCGTTGACCTTGAGTCCCAGGCACCTTCTCCGCCGAAAGTATCATCCCTACATTCCTTTTCACTCCCGTACCATGCCTCCCCTCTCTCTAGCTTTCGAAAACAAAGAGTTAGTCTTACTAACGAGACATGTGTCCTTGCACCTGCAACAAAAGATACTTTCAACAGAAACCTTCTACTGTGCAAATTAAATCTACTGTTTGTACCCAGAGAGCCTTACCAAGAGAATCTTTTCACTGCCTACAAAATAAGCTAACATAAGAATAAACCAGGCCTTCCCTAAGCATATATGTAGTCAGGCCTTTACATATAACTTTTAAACACACATCTTATGTTTCCCTATAAGCATTTTCATTATGATTCATATGCAAACACTGAATCACATGTGCAACTTTAATATGGTGCACGTTTAAACTACTGCAATTACATTACACATACGAACTAATTTCCCTATGCATTAAGTTCACACAATTTAATAAGCATTACATTACATCAATATCCTAGCACCATTATACTGCCGAGTTCACTTTGTCTCAGTGAACTACTCATTCTTTACTAAACATGCATGGGTATACAATGGAATATAAACAAATATATGTCTGAATACATGTGGGTGCGGCCTATCAGTGATTATGATGCACCCCTACAATTCACAAGAACATTTCGCTCTATCAGAGGCTCTCTACCCAGGGGTCCAGAAACTTGTCTGGTGGTGGCAAACGGCGGGCAGTCATTCAGGACTCACACCAGGGCTGGTCGATTTTCAGGAGGCATCTCTAAGATGCCCTCTGAGTGCATTTTACATTATATCCAACACTGGCATCAGTGTGGGTTTGATGTGCTGAAACACTTGCTACCAAACTTCCCAGTTGCTGGTAAAGTCATTATGGAGCTGTGGAGATTGTAATGACCAACTCCCAGACCATATACTCTTTATGGCTTTACTACACTTACAATGTCTAAGAATGGGCCTAGACACTGTAGGGGTACAGGGCTCATGCGACTGTACCCTCACCTTAGGGCTGGTGCACCCTGCTAGAGGGGTGACTTACCTAGGCCTCAGGCAGTGGGTTGCAGGCATAGCACACAAGGATGTGTGCCGTGTCGACTCTTCACTTTTCTCTGCACGAAAACAAGCGTCCTTCAATGACAGTGTGTGGGTGTTAAGGTACAGGGCCTTTAAGGGTGGCACAATAGGTGCTGCAGCCCTTAGAGGCCTTCCCTGGTCACAGTGCCCTTGGTACCCATGATGCCTTTTACAAGGGGCTTAGCTGTGGCCAGAGATGTGCCAATTGTGGGTACAAAGGTACAGTCTTGGAAAAGAACACAGGCCCTGGGAACCTGATTGGCAGGGGCCCAGGGCACATCAAGTCAGGTTGCATCAGATGTCAGGCAAAAAGTGAAGGGTAACCATGCAAAAGGGGCACCTTCCTACACCTTTCCAGCTCACAGAGGGAATGTTTGCTGACCACCACGAAAGCACTCTGACAGTTTCCTGTGGCTGAGGAAAAGAATACTAATGCACATACCTTGCAGATCATTTTTTTAACAATGTGTTGTACTGTGACTCAGTTATTTTTAAATATTTTTATAGATCGATTTTTTTAAATGTTGTACAAGAAATTGCTTCCTGTGATAGGCGAGCACAGTTGATTCAATGTACACACAAGCTGTGTCAATATAATATTTGGTGTTATGTTTAAATGAACTGGCCCATCTGACATGCGCATATTGTAAACAACTTGTGTGTTTGTATCAGTTTCTTCTTGTACATGAAAGAAGCATGTCGACCTCTGTGACATGGGAGCAGAGTGAAATAGTGACAGTAAGGCTAGCCATGGAACATCAGCTGATGAAGAGACCGAGAAAGAGATGGGCAGAATATGCGAAGAGAAAAATAAATGAGAGGAGGAGAATGTACCAGAGAATTGAGACTGAGATTCTGATAGGGGGCAGATCGAGTATGGAGAGTGTGGTTCTGAGAGAGGGCTAAGGAGAGACGGTGTAGAGGACAAATGTATGCTTGTTGGAGCAAATGAGAACCAGAGAATGAGAGTTAGAAAGAGAGATAGAAAGAGGTAGAAAAATATAACAAAGGATAAGATAGGAGGAAGATAGGCTAATAACAACTGAGTCAGAGGGAATGGGAGAAAGGAGAGGCAAAGAGGAGTGAACATAGAATAGAGAAGGAGACAGAAGAGAGAACGTTTGTATATGAGAAGTAAGAGAATGGCAAGAAGAGAGAGAGTGAGAGTGGTGTACCTGTAGATACCTCTAGGATTTTAGAATAGATGAATGGCTGGATGAAAATCACTTCAACTACTTGTGTGACATGAAGATCATTGGCTTGAGGCACAATGATGAAAAGGAAGAAAAGTGATGTCCATGCTGCAGTTGTGCAAGTATATGGATAACAGATAAGTACCACTAGGGTAATTCCTGTACTGCACTCAACACCCTCTTCACAGATAGCAGGAAGCTTTCACAAAATAAACCATAACATGAAGGTAGCCAGATTCCATGCTGTCAGATCACAAATCCAACGTCGCATTATGTTAGATAGGTTTATAATATTTATTTGTTCATTGGTAATGTGCGTTCATTCTTAGGGCCTCATTTTCAAACCTTTGGTGTAGGACAGCACAGCAAGCCTTCAACGTCAAAAGAAAAGGACATGACTGCTCCACATATATGCGATAAGGCACATTCCTGTCCTTTTCCCCAGCACTGGCACACAATGCAGGCACCTTTGCACAATGGTCTCTGCATTGTGGGAATGATTGTTTTGTGCAGGAAGCTCCTTAGTGTATATCAAGTGACAATAGTTTTGTATAGCCCTGTGTAGCAATACATCAGTGAGTTCTAACAGCTTGGTGCACATGCCCAACCTCTGCTAATCCATGGTATGCACCTGGAAGTCTTTACCACCCATCAGACTGTATAATCTGAAAAAAATAATATCAAGGAAACATGCATAAACAGACGAAAAGTCGCATTCTTCAGTGAGTTTTCATCAAGCCTCTCTAAACCACTTGGCATAATCGCAACAGAAGATCACAATATTGTGAACCATGATTTAGACAGCAGAAGCTAAAAAAATAAAAAATAAATGCTTGGCATCAGTGACCCAGGCAGAGAAAAGAGAAGCTGCTGGAGGCGGTAAAATCATAAAAGACATCAAGAGTAGCAGGGTTCTGTAGTGTCGCAATCAGTACACAGATGACACTGGTTAGGTATTCAGTGGGAGCTTTATTCAGTCAGCGTCCTCACTCGTACATCTCCTGCTTCTTTCTGCACCTTTGACTCCTCCCCGTTCCCTTTTCCAATCCCCTCCCACTTCTAGATCCCCTGTGCCGGTCCTAGTGCCCGGCCCAGCTACAACATTACATCTCCCCCTTCTTAAACAACTTGAAACACTTCAGATGTGTCCGTGCATGTCAGAGTAAACAATAAAAGAAAACAACATAGTTACAGTTCTTCAATGAGGCGAACGGGTCTTCGATGAATTCGCTGCAGCCGGTGGGCTACATCCTGAGTCACCTGCTCCTCTTCACCAGGAGAAGTGGAAGTCCGATGATCACTTGCTAACTCAGGTGCGTCCCCTTTCAAAGCATTGTTAGGCACGGTCAGTGCTTCTCGGACAGTGGGCGTGCATTGCTGGAAGTGCACCACATTCCTAGTGATCCTCTTGTCCTCTGAAGCGGCCGTGATCATGGTCCCTTTTTGTTTTGTTACTAACAGTGGGCAAGGATGATATCGACAGTCTGCTTTTCTCTGTTGTTTTTGCCGCACCAGCACCCAGTCCCCTTCCTGGATGGATGACTGCGCAGCTTTTCTCCGACTGTCGGCGTATTCTTTCATTTTCTCCTTTTTCAGTCTGTCTCGTGCTACTAATTCTTCGTGATCAGAGTCTTGATGAATACCACTAGCCATGTCTTCCCAGGCCAGTATTCTAGTGCGCACTGTGCGACCCAACAATAAGGTGGCAGGACATCTACCTGTGGTGGTATGGGGTGTGGTTCGATAGGCTCGTAACACCTCATTTAAAGCCACTTGAACATCGCACTTTGAAAGTTCTGCTTGCTGGATGTTTTTTTTAGAGTGGCCATAAATCTTTCTACCATCCCATTGGCCTGTGGCCACAGGGGGTGATCTTCCTGTGTCTGAAATACAAGTGGTTGGCAAAAGCGGCAAAGTCTTGCCCACTGAACGGTGGGCCATTGTCTGTTTTCACTACCTTCGGTATGCCCCATGCTGCAAAAACCTCATCCAACACAGGTATAGTGGTGGCAGCTTTGGTTGACGCTATGAGGTGTGCAATTGGGAAACGTGAGTACTCGTCCATTATGACCAGGATATACTTGCCAGATTGCAATGGGCCAAAGAAATCTACCGCAACATGTTGCCAGACGACGTCCGGCAATTCTGACATTTGTAGAGGCGCAGGTGGATCCTCTCGACCTACTAGCTGACACTGCGGGCAGTCTTTCAGGGTGAGTTCAACCATCTGATCAAGTGCAGGGAACCAGACTCGCTCCCCCAGCGCTCTCTTCGTGGCTACGATACCTCTGTGCCCTTCATGCGCTAGATTGATGACTCCTTGGCGCAGCTGTTTCGGAATGATGATCCGTTTGTCTCGTAGTAGAAGACCATTGGAGGTGATGGACAGTTCATCCTTCACATGTCTAAAGGAGGACAGTTCCTGACTGTCAATCTGTTCATTTTGTCCGGATTCTTCTAGGTGTCTCCAGCTATTTGTCTGGATGCGCTGTTTCACATTTTGTAAGGTGACATCCTCATTGGTGGCGTCCAGGATGGCCTCCAGAGGGACTGCAGGTGGTTTGGCTTGGGCCACTACAAAATGAATGTACTCCTCCGCTAGTGATGGATTTGACCTGGACTTTGCTTTAGGATGCCTCGACATATAGTCAGCTGGATTTGCAGCTTTTCCAGGTTTGTGGACGATAGTATATGTATACTCTTGAAGGCGGATGCCTCACCGCTCTATTCTGGGTGGCATTTTGGCTCGGGGATTTCCAAAAATAGTTAACAGGGCCTGGTGGTCCATGATAAGCGTGAAGTGTTTTCCATAAATGAAGATGTGGAAATGTTCGCAGGCCCAGACTACCGCCAAGCTTTCCTTTTCAGGCTGAGAGTACGCTCTCTCTGTGTCCATGACGCTCCGACTTGCATATGCTACGATGTATCGTTGATCACCCTCCCTGTCATATTGAGCTAATATGACTCCAAGTCCCACAGGACTCGCATCCACAGTGATTTCAGTTTTTCGCCGAGGATTGAAATAAGCGAGGTTGTTGGCTGACTCAACGGAAGCTTTGATCGCGTGGAAAGCTTGATCACATCTCGTGGTCCATTGGAATGGGTGGTCTTGTTTGGTCAGCTTTCTCAGCGGATAACTGATGGTGGTGTAATCCTTGATATAACGTGCACAGTAGCTTGCCATGCCTAGAAACGAGCGCACATCCCCAGCGTCTCTCGGTCTTGGAGTATCGTTTAAGGCTGCGATCTTTTCCGGATCCGGTCTCATACCTGCACCTGAAAAAATGTGTCCAAAGAACTTTAATGTAGATTTGTGGAATTTGCATTTGTCTTTATTTAATGTGAGGTTGGCATCCAGTAGGGCATGACAAACTCGGTCCAGCGCCTTGTCGTGTTCTTGCATCGTTGCTCCATATACGAGAATGTCATCACTGTAGTTTAGAGCGTTGGGAATATGATGGATTACTTTCCTGATGGCCTCTTGAAAGATCTCAGCGGCAGATGAGACCCTAAAGCTGAGCCTTTTGTATCTGAACAAGCCTTGGTGAGTCGAGAACGTGGTGATATATCTCGATTTTTCATGAAGTTCCAGTTGATGATAACCCTTGTTGAGGTCTAGTTGGGAGAATATTTGCGCCCCATTGAGGGACGCAATCATGTCGCTGATGTGAGGTCCCGGGTGTCTCTCTCTTTCAATGGCGGTGTTGGGTGCTCTCATATCCACGCAGAGACGCACTTTGCCAGGCGAGCCCTTTTTCGGTACTACGACCACTGGAGAGACCCAAGAAGTGGGTCCTGATGTTCTCTCAATGATGTCAGCCCGAAGAAGATCCTGCAGTTCCTCTTCCACGGACTGTTGAAGGTGAAATGGAATTTTCCTGTGATGTTGTGCTATGGGTGTCACCCGTTCATTTATATGCAGTCGAACTTGACAATGAGCCATTTTTCCGAGTCCGTTCAATAGTTTTGGAAATTTATGAACTATATCAGGTTCGTCATCAACTCGAGATAGTATTTCTACTAGTCTCAGTCGTTCCGCCGTAGGCAAGCTGAGAAGACAATCTGCTTCAGGACCGTCAATGACATGAATGCGGGCGGGAATAGTCCTGTCCTTGTATGTGAGATTGTTTGAAATTGTCCTAAACACGGAAGAGGTTCCTTTGACATCCATGTGTATACCCGAACAGCAGCTTTATGCAGGCGTGGTTGTGGATCCATTTGATTGTATTCTGCAACGTAAATATAGTTGAGAGATGCCCCACTGTCCAATACGAACTTGGCCATGTGAGTGTCCATTTGAAGATGTAGTCGCAGGTATTTCTTCAGTCGGTCAGGATCCGTGACCATGCAGACATTCATCACTGTCTTGCGATACTGGTGACAGCGACCTCGACTCATGAGATTGTGATCGACGTGAGTTGTATGTGCCATGAGACTGACGGCTGGACCTTGAAGAGCCAGTAGAAGAATCTCTGCGGTCTCGCACTGCTTTGGCGAACAGTGGATTGTCTTGATTGTCTGTAAGTATCTTTAAGAGTGTCTTTGCGAGGTGCTCTGCAGACGTTTTCAAAGTGATTGTCCCGGCCACACTTTCTACATCTTTGGCCTAGTGCAGGGCAAGGCTCCGTGTGAGGGAAGTCATATCCATACCGATAGCATTTAAGTTGGCGCTCCTGTCGTTTGTCAGTCCGACTGGGACTACGACGACGGCGGCTCGTGTGATGAGACTGAACTTTGGGTCTCGATGACCGTTGTTTTGCAGGGGAAGACCTGTCAGTGTTGCGAGATTGGAGCCTAAATGCCTGTCCTCGTTTTTCGCCTCTTCCAGCTTCCATTCGCTTTGCATGTTCTTTCGCCTGATCATGTACCCGCGTCATTTCTTCAATCTCATCAAGGAGTAGCTTTTCTTCAATAGACGTCTACGTAACGACTCAGACTGGCATCCTTCTATGATTCGCAGGCAAAGAGCGTCTTCCATCGTGAAAGAGTCAAATTCACAGTAGCGGGCCAAGCGTCTGATGCGCGTGATGAATGTGCTCATGGATTCATCTTTCTCTTGAGATGTCAGATTGAATGTGTATCTTTCATAGTCAATGTTTCTTTTGTGAAGAAATTTTCGATTTAGAGCGTCATGCACATTTGCGTAGGACGACGCAGCATCAGCCGGAAGTTCCTTTATGATCTGACCAACATCTTTCCCAATTAGATTGCGTAGCGCAATCAGTTGCTGATCCTCCTTAGTCACATGGGAACCTTTCATAAAATCTTCAAAATCCTCTAACCATTCCTGCCAGCGAAGGCCCATGCCTCCCCCAGATATGAGGGCTAGGGGTTCCGGCGGACATAGAAACGGGACTCCGAGCATGCCAAGTCTATGGCCTCCATGTAGGAGAGTAAGATCTGCTTCACATGGGTACCCCCACTTTTTGCTGATGCTTCACTGTTTTTCGACTTTAGTCTGGCTGGGGCCCTGCTAATCAGAACCCCAGCCTAGCTGCTTCCTCTCTAAAATGGTTTCCATGTGCCTTAGGCACATCTCTGATTGGAATCTGGAGTGCCCTTGTAAGTCCCTAGTATATGGTATACTATGTACCCAGGGCATAGGTACCTCAGAGGCCTACCAGGGGCTGCAGCATGTATTGTGCCACCCCTGGAAGGCCAGCCAAAGGACACCACAGGTCTGCTACTGCAGCCTGGGTAAGGTGGTGCATGCACCCCTTACTGTGATATAGGTTACCTATATCACTACCTACATACACACATATAAACCTTTAAGTCACTCCTATGGCAGGCCTTATCAATCCTGAAGGCAGAGTGCGTGGTTCCTATGTGAGTGGGTGCCCCTGCATGAGCAGGGCCCCTCTGCAGCGTTCGGAGACCCTTCTCTGATGCTGTTTGTAGTGCAGCCTGACCATATACTCTTAAGCGCATTATAACCTCGCGTTAAAATGCTAACTTTGGGATGGCTGCACGGAAACATGTCGTGTTTGGTGTCAAACATCTTGGAATACTACCCCCCACCAGTTCTGGCGGCGGGGGTAGCATTCCACCCTTCTAGAGGGAGAGACATGTACACACCGGCCTGCCCGGTAACTTCTTTCCAAGCCCTGGCGTCACAAAATGGATGCCGCTGCCACAGACACGAGTCTGGCCTCCTGCTGCTGACCGAAACTCCAGCAGGGGAGGCCTGGACAATAGGTTTCCTGTCCCAGGGAGGTGTAACCACCTCCCCAGACAGGATAGTGTGTATTGGGGCTGGGCGGGAGCACTCTCTGGTGCTTTGAAGTCCTGAACTAGGGGCACATTTGGTGTCCCTGTGCATACCCCAGTTCAAACCGGCTCAGGGGCTTCCAGCCCCTGCTCTGGTGCGAAACTGGACAAAGGGAAAGGGGTGTAGCCACCCCTCTGCCCTGACCCTCCCATAGGTGGGTCCACAGAGTAGGTCCAACCCCCTACCTTAGTATAAGTATGGGACCCCAGTCCTTAGGACTTTAGATTAACCTGGACGAAACTCTGACACAGAATCCTGGACCTTCGACGCTCTACTTCAAAATTAGAGGACTGAAGAATCTCCCTTGGGGTCAAGGAGTGACTCCCCTGCTTGGCAGGCACCAAAGAAGCAATTGTCCGGTCTGCATCGCCGAAGCTCCCGCCGGACGCCGAAGTCTTTGCATCACCAGCAGTAGATTTCCAGACTTCCCCGAGGCTGCCCTGAGTTCCCAGCAAAGCTGAGGCCCGTAGCTGTCGTGGGTAACGTGGAACCGTGACCCCTGGACACTGAGCACATTTGCAAGTGCATCCTCTTCCTGGACTCCCACAAAGTTGTGCTTTGGGCTCTGAGTAGCCCCCGCCTCCAGCACCAACTGCACCAAAGATCACTGGCCTCCACTCCACGAGTGTCCCGTGAGCCAGCTCCAAGTGCGTCCACTCGAGGCTCCTTTGCGGTCGCTAGTCCGTTGGCTAGTAGGCCCTCCCAAAGGCCAATCTTATCCTGCTTGGGCTTCCCTGGTTGCTCTAGGCGTGCCCTGACTTACCCTCGCTGGGTGAGTCCCTCAGACCTTGCTGGTCTGCACCACCGTCCTTCTTCTATTTCCACGAGACTTGCCGTTGCCAAGGCTTGTTGGGCCCAATCTGGTCGCCGACACCTCAGCAAGCGACAGACGTCATGGGACAGCTCGAATCCAGCTCCTGGTTGTTGTCGACGCCTCCTGGACCTCGTGGCTGAAGAGTCAAGACGACCGTCAACCTACCTGAAGCACCCGACATCGGTGGGCATTCGCTCATCGCCTTCCTGGTCACTGGCTAGTGACCCAGACTCTGTCCCCTCTGCTTTCAGGTTCTTCAGATCTTTGATCCACCTTTGGATCCACCCGAACACTTTCGACTTGGTCGCCAGCAGCACTTTGCAGCAGATCGCCATAGTAAACGACGACGAAACCCGACCCCGAAAGACACCTATGCACCCGGCTTCCCTGGGTGAGGTAACTCGAGTACTCCAGTGCTCTCATGGGTATAGACTCTAGAACGACCTAGTTCTAAAGGGGTTTGCTCCAAGTCCTCCTCTAAGTGTCCCTTTTCTTTTAAATTCAAACCGCGACTTTCCCCATAGAAGTTAACGGCGATTCGCGGCTGTGTTCATACACTGCACGCGTCCCCCGTGGGTCCCCTGTGTCACTACCTTGGGTGGTTCCTTGTGGTCCAAGCACTTCTACAGGCTCTAGGCCTTGTGTCTAGCTCAGTCGTGGTTCTTATACCACTTTATTGGTATATGGTTTGGTACGCCCCTAGGGCTCAAACGTGTATTTGTGCTATTACTGTTAATAACTAACTTATAACTTATGTACTTGAACTCTAGCCTCATAAAGAGACTAGAGGGGTGTGTTTAGCAATAAATACATATATTTTGAATATATACCTGGTGTGGTCCTCTTTCATTTGGTCACTCAAGAGATTATAGACTGGTAAAACAAGCTGCTTTACATTCCTTCAAGACTTAGCCTGAAGGCTGCTCTCCATAGCTACCACTAGGATAGCTTTCAATAAAGGTTGTCTTTAACCTATCTCCAATAAGGGGTTGTTTGGACTGGTGCAAGGTGCCCACTATAATTAGTGGACAGCATATACCAGGCCAACTTCTCACATTGGTGGCAGCGGTGGGATTCCAGCTTGCTATTGTTTTACCAGTCTATAATCTCAATTGAATTGATCAACTGAAAACCACTAAGGGTACCTAAGGTACATATAAATCAAGCTTAGTAATACAGTAAGTTCTACTGAACTTAGAGTTGTGTGTTAAGGGATAGCACACCCTTTCTACAACTCAAGAGAGTTTAGTAGGCCACACTAGAGTAGGTAGTGCATACACCACACCTCACTAGTAATGTCTTCAAAGCCAGGACCCAGTGAGTCCTTGCCAGAAGCCAGTGGGCTTCTTCCCTCCAAGTATGAAAAACTCCCATTCTTGGAATTGAGAGCATTATGCAATACTAGGAAGTTGAAGGCAGGCAAAAGTGCCAGCACCCAGCACCTGAAGGAGGTGTTACTAGCTGATGATCTCAGCAGGCCCCTAGGGTCTGAAGGGGTAGGCAGAGAGGGTGGGGCAGCAGATGAGGAAGGGGCCAGGGGTGAAGAAACCCAGGCCCCCCTCTGAAACTGGCCAGGAAGGTGAAAATGACCTTGTCCTGGAAAACCCTATTCCTCCTGTGGAGGAGGAGGAGGAGGAGGATCAGAATGACCTCCCCTTTGTCCCCCAGGAAGAGTACTGAGTGTGCCCAGAAGGTCTAGATCTCCTTCTCAGGAGTCTAACCACTCTGACACCTCAATAGGGTCCTCTGTCTCTTCTCATAGGAGAGAGTCCTCCCATGACAGGAGGAAGAGACTGATTCAGTATGAGCAAGCCCAGCTTGAACTCAGAAAACAGCAGTTGGCTATAGACAGGGAGTCCCTAGATCTCTATAGAGAGAGAAAAAGTTGGGACTAGAGTCCCATGGTGGCAGCAATTTCCCCAAAGATAGGGAAAGGTCTTATGACCATAGAAACCTGAGCAAGATTGTCCCTCCCTACCAGAGTGGGGATGACATCCACAAATGGATAACTGCTCTAGAGAGGGCCTGTAAAGTACAGAGGGTCCCTCAGGAGCAGTGGGCAGCAATCTTGTGGCTCTCCTTTGCAGACAAAGGTAGAGACAAGCTCCTCACTGTAAGAGAAGAGGATGCTGACAATTACAAGGTCTTGAAGAGTGCTCTGATTGATGGGTTTGGCCTAACAACTGAACAATACAGGTTAAAGTTCAGAGATACCCAAAAAGCACAGACTCAAGACTGGGTAGACTATGTGGAATGTTCTGCTAAGGCTCTGGAAGGCTGGTTGATGGGCAGTAAGTTGTGTGACTTCACAGGATTGTACAATCTTATCATGAGGGAGCAGATTCTTAATAACTGTCAAAATCAGCTGTTGCATCAGTACCTGGTGGACTCTGATCTGACCTCTCCCCAAGAATTGGGAAAGAAGGCAGACAAATGGGTCAGAACCAGGGTGAGGCAGAAGGTACAGAACCAAGGTGGTGACCCTAAGAAGCAAGATTCGAAAAACTCTGATAAGGGTGGGGAGAAGGGTAAAGATCAAAAGTCTTCACAAGGCCCCCAAAAATCTTCTTCAGGTGGGGATTCACAGTCTAACAAAGGGAAAGGCCAAAGGAAACCATGGTGCAAGGTCTGTAAGCAAAAGACCCACTGGACCAGTGATTGCACCAAGTCCAAAGACTCTACTCCAGCCCCCACCAATGCCCCTAAGGCACCTGCTCCCCCTAGTGCAGTTACAGTTGGTGGTGGGAATACACAGGCCAAGGGTTTAGTAGGGTTGACCCTGGGTAAGGAGATGAGCTCTGACCTAGTCAGAGAACTCACTCAGGCTGTCCTAGTCTGTGATGGAGGCATGGATGTGACCTCCTCTGTGAGTCCCAGTAATCTGGGCAAGTACAGACAACAGCCCTTAATCAATGGAAAAGAGGCTTTGGCATTTAGGGACACAGGGGCAAGTGTCACAATGGTGACACAAGACCTTGTGGATCCTGGGCAGATTATACTTGGTGAAATGTACCAAGTGACCAATGCTAGCAATGTCAGAACAGACCATACTCTGGCAGTTGTTAACTTCTCCTGGGGAGGGGTAACTGGCCTTAAGAAGGTTGTGGTGAGTGCAAACCTACCAGTGGAATGCTTGCTTGGCAATGATCTTGAAACTTCAGCTTGGGCAGAAGTGGAGCTCAGGACCCATGCAGAAATGCTGGGGATCCCTGCAGATGTGTTTGCTGTGACCAGGTCACAGAGCAAACTGTCTAACACTGAACAGGCCTTGGATTCTGGAATAATGGACCAAGTGCCCTCCAAGAAGAGGAGTAGTAGGGTAAAGGCAGTGCCTTCCCCCTTGGCTCAGAAGGAAGATCAGTCTCTTGAGGGGGATGATCTCAGTCCTGAGGAAGGAACTGTCCCAGAGGAGCTTGAACCTGACCAGGTTGAGTTCTTGGGGACAGGGGGCCCTTCCAGGGCAGATCTGAGCCAGGAGCAGCAGAGCTGCCCCTCTCTTGAACCCCTCAGACAGCAAGCTGCTGCTGAGGCTGCTGGGAAAGCTAGTGGTCCCCATACAGTGTATTGGGATGATGGACTCTTGTACTCAGAGTGTAGAGACCCCAAGCCTGGTGCCACCAGGAGGTTGGTTATACCTCTGAAGTTCAGGGGCTTCCTATTGACCCTAGCCCATGATATTCCCTTAGCAGGTCACCTGGGCCAGAACAAGACTTGGGACAGACTTGTCCCTCACTTTCACTGGCCCCATATGTCTGAAGACACCAAGGAGTTTTGTCGCTCCTGTGTAACCTGCCAGGCCAGTGGCAAGGCAGGTGGCACTACAAAGGCCCCCTGATACCACTACCTGTGGTGGGGGTTCCCTTTGAAAGGGTGGGGATTGACATTGTTGGTCCCATGGATCCCCAAACAGCATCTGGGCACAGGTTTATCCTGGTGGTAGTGGATCATGCCACCAGGTACCCAGAGGCTATTCCCCTTAGGACCACTACAGCACCTGTGGTGGCAAGGGCCCTCCTGGGAATTTTCTCAAGAGTGGGCTTCCCTAAGGAGGTTGTATCAGACAGGGGTGCTAACTTTATGTCTGGATACTTGAAAGCAATGTGGAAGGAGTGTGGAGTGACTTACAAGTTCACCATACCCTATCACCCACAATGCAATGGTTTAGTTGAGAGATTCAACAAAACCTTGAAGGGCATGATTAAAGGGCTCCCAGAAAAGCTTAGGCGAAGATGGGACATACTCTTGCCCTGCCTTTTATTTGCATACAGGGAGGTACCTCAAAAGGGGTTGGCTACAGCCCTTTTGAACTTTTGTTTGGTCACCCTGTCAGGGGTCCATTGTGCTTGGTGAAGGAAGGATGGGAGTTACCTCTCAAGCCCCCAAAGCAAGACATAGTGGACTATGTACTTGGTCTCCGCTCCCGGATGGCTGAGTACATGAAAAAGGCAACTAAAAACCTTGAGGCTAGCCAGGAACTTCAAAAAGCCTGGCATGACCAAAGGCTGTACTGACTGTTTACCAGCCAGGACAGAAGGTGTGGAGTGTTGGAGCCAGTGGCCCCAGCAGCTCTCCAAGACAAATGGAGTGGACCCCATGCCATTGTTGAACAGAAGGGTGAGGTTACCTACTTAGTAGACCTAGGAACACCCAGGAGTCCCCACAGGGTTCTCCATGTCAACAGGTTAAAACCATATGTGGACAGGGCAGACATGGGCTTGCTCATGGCTACTGATGAGGGACAGGAGGAAGAGAGTGACCCACTCCCTGACCTGCTCTCACATAACCCTGATGATGGGTCAGTGGATGGTGTAGCCTTGTCAGGCAGCCTCACTACCCAGCAGCAGACTGATTGCAGACAGGTGCTCAATCAGTTCAGACACATGTTCTCACTGACACCCAGTCAGACCACCTGGTGCACTCATGAAGTGGACACTGGGGACAGTCTGCCTATTAAAAATAAGATTTATAGGCAACCTGACCATGTCAGGGACTGTATCAGGACAGAAGTCCAGAAAATGTTGGATTTGGGAGTTATTGAACCCTCAGATAGCCCTTGGGCTAGTCCAGTGGTCCTTGTGCCAAAACCTCACACCAATGGTGGGAAAAGAGAGATGAGGTTTTGTGTGGACTACAGGGGTCTCAATGCAGTCACTAGGACTGATGCCCATCCAATACCTAGGGCAGATGAGCTAATAGACACTTTGGCCTCAGCCAAGTATCTAAGCACATTTGACCTGACAGCTGGCTACTGGCAGATCAGACTAGCTGATGATGCAAAGCCAAAAACAGCATTCTCAACCCCTAGTGGGCATTATCAATTTGTGGTGATGCCCTTTGGTCTGAAGAATGCACCTGCCACTTTTCAGAGGTTGGTGAATACAGTCCTTACAGGTCTGGAAGCCTATAGTGCAGCATATCTAGATGATATTGCTGTCTTTAGCTCCACCTGGGAGGATCACCTGGTCCACCTCAGAAATGTTTTACAGGCCCTGCAGAAAGCAGGCCTGACTATCAAGGCCACCAAGTGCCAGATAGGGCAGAGTCAGGTTGTGTACCTGGGCCACCTTGTGGGTGGAGGCCAGGTTCAACCACTGCAGAGCAAAATCCAGACCATCATGGACTGGACTGCTCCAACTACCCAGACTCAGGTGAGAGCCTTCTTAGGCCTGACTGGGTACTATAGGAGATTTGTCAAGGGGTATGGATCAATAGTGACACCCCTGAATGACTTAACTTCCAAGAAAATGCCCAAAAGGTTCAGTGGACAGTTAGCTGTCAAAAGGCATTTGATGACCTGAAGCAGGCCATGTGCACTGCTCCCATTCTACAGAGTCCTCATTACTCCAAGAAGTTCATTGTCCAAACAGATGCATCTGAATTGGGGGTAGGGGCTGTACTGTCACAATTGAATGATGAAGGTCAGGATCAGCCAGTAGCTTTTATTAGCAGAAGGCTGACCCCTAGAGAGAAACGTTGGTCAGCCATTGAGAGGGAGGCCTTTGCTGTGGTCTGGGCTCTGAAGAAGTTGAAGCCATACTTGTTTGGTACTCACTTCCTTGTTCAAACAGACCATAAGCCCCTCTTATGGCTAAAACAAATGAAGGGTGAAAACCCCAAACTGCTTAGGTGGTCCATTTCCCTACATGGGATGGACTTCACAGTGGAACATAGACCTGGGAGTAACCATGCCAACGCAGATGGACCCTCGAGGTACTTCCACTTAGAACATGAAGACTTAACTGGGCAAGGTTAGTTTAATGTCCCTCCGTTTGGGGGGGGGGTTGTGTAGGAGAGTAGGATCTGCTTCACAGCATCAGCCGGAAGTTCCTTTATGATCTGACCAACATCTTTCCCAATTAGATTGCGTAGCGCAATCAGTTGCTGATCCTCCTTAGTCACATGGGAACCTTTCATAAAATCTTCAAAATCCTCTAACCATTCCTGCCAGCGAAGGCCCATGCCTCCCCCAGATATGAGGGCTAGGGGTTCCGGCGGACATAGAAACGGGACTCCGAGCATGCCAAGTCTATGGCCTCCATGTAGGAGAGTAAGATCTGCTTCACATGGGTACCCCCACTTTTTGCTGATGCTTCACTGTTTTTCGACTTTAGTCTGGCTGGGGCCCTGCTAATCAGAACCCCAGCCTAGCTGCTTCCTCTCTAAAATGGTTTCCATGTGCCTTAGGCACATCTCTGATTGGAATCTGGAGTGCCCTTGTAAGTCCCTAGTATATGGTATACTATGTACCCAGGGCATAGGTACCTCAGAGGCCTACCAGGGGCTGCAGCATGTATTGTGCCACCCCTGGAAGGCCAGCCAAAAGGACACCACAGGTCTGCTACTGCAGCCTGGGTAAGGTGGTGCATGCACCCCTTACTGTGATATAGGTTACCTATATCACTACCTACATACACACATATAAACCTATAAGTCACTCCTATGGCAGGCCTTATCAATCCTGAAGGCAGAGTGCGTGGTTCCTATGTGAGAGGGTGCCCCTGCATGAGCAGGGCCCCTCTGCAGCGTTCGGAGACCCTTCTCTGATGCTGTTTGTAGTGCAGCCTGACCATATACTCTTAAGCGCATTATAACCTCGAGTTAAAATGCTAACTTTGGGATGGCTGCACGGAAACATGTCGTGTTTGGTGTCAAACATCTTGGAATACTACCCCCCACCAGTTCTGGCGGCGGGGGTAGCATTCCACCCTTCTAGAGGGAGAGACATGTACACACCGGCCTGCCCGGTAACTTCTTTCCAAGCCCTGGCATCACAAAATGGATGCCGCTGCCACAGACACGAGTCTGGCCTCCTGCTGCTGACCGAAACTCCGGCAGGGGAGGCCTGGACAATAGGTTTCCTGTCCCAGGGAGGTGTAACCACCTCCCCAGACAGGATAGTGTGTATTGGGGCTGGGCGGGAGCACTCTCTGGTGCTTTGAAGTCCTGCACTGGGGGCACATTTGGTGTCCCTGTGCATACCCCAGTTCAAACCGGCTCAGGGGCTTCCAGCCCCTGCTCTGGCACGAAACTGGACAAAGGGAAAGGGGTGTAGCCACCCCTCTGCCCTGACCCTCCCATAGGTGGGTCCACAGAGTAGGTCCAACCCCCTACCTTAGTATAAGTATGGGACCCCAGTCCTGAGGACTTTAGATTAACCTGGACGAAACTCTGACACAGAATCCTGGACCTTCTACGCTCTACTTCAAGATTAGAGGACTGAAGAATCTCCCTTGGGGTCAAGGAGTGACTCCCCTGCTTGGCAGGCACCAAAGAAGCAATTGTCCGGTCTGCATCGTCGAAGCTCCCGCCGGACGCCGAAGTCTTTGCATCACCAGAGGTGGATTTCCAGACTTCCCGAGGCTGCCCTGAGTCCCCAGCAAAGCTGAGGCCCGTAGCTGTTGTGGGTAACGTGGAACCGTGACCCTTGGACACCAAGCACATTTGCAAGTGCATCCTCTTCCTGGGCTCCCACGAAGTTGTGTTTTGGGCTCCAAGTAGCCCCCGCCTCCAGCACCGACCGCTCCGAAGATCACTGGCCTCCACTCCACGAGTGTCCCGTGAGCCAGCTCCAAGTGCGTCCACTCGAGGCTCCTTTGCGGTCGCTAGTCCATTGGCTAGTAGGCCCTCCCGAAGGCCAATCTTATCCTGCTTGGGCTTCCCTGGTTGCTCCAGGCGTGCCCTGACTTACCCTCGCTGGGTGAGTCCCTCAGACCTTGCTGGTCTGCACCACCGTCCTTCTTCTATTTCCACGAGACTTGCCGTTGCCAAGGCTTGTTGGGTCCAGCAAGCGACAGACGTCATGGGACAGCTCGAATCCAGCTCCTGGTCGTCGTCGACACCTCCTGGACCTCGTGGCTGAAGAGTCAAGACAACCGTCAACCTACCTGAAGCACCCGACATCGGTGGGCATTCGCTCATCGCCTTCCTGGTCACTGGCTAGTGACCCAGACTCTGTCCCCTCTGCTTTCAGGTTCTTCAGATCTTCGATCCACCTTTGGATCCACCCGAACACTTTCGACTTGGTCGCCAGCAGCACTTTGCAGCAGATCGCCATAGTAAACGACGACGAAACCCGACCCCGAAAGACACCTATGCACCCGGTTTCCCTGGGTGAGGTAACTCGAGTACTCCGGTGCTCCCGTGGGTATAGACTCTAGAACGACCTAGTTCTAAAGGGGTTTGCTCCAAGTCCTCCTCTAAGTGTCCCTTTTCTTTTAAATTCAAACCGCGACTTTCCCCATAGAAGTTAACGGCGATTCGCGGCTGTGTTCATACACTGCACGCGTCCCCCATGGGTCCCCTGTGTCACTACCTTGTGGTCCAAGCACTTCTACAGGCTCTAGGCCTTGTGTCTAGCTCAGTCGTGGTTGTTATACCACTTTATTGGTATATGGTTTGGTACGCCCCTAGGGCTCAAACGTGTATTTGTGCTATTACTGTTAATAACTAACTTATAACTTATGTACTTCGAACTCTAGCCTCATAAAGAGACTAGAGGGGTGTGTTTAGCAATAAATACATATATTTTGAATATATACCTGGTGTGGTCCTCTTTCATTTGGTCACTCAAGAGATTATAGACTGGTAAAACAAGCTGTTTTACATTCCTTCAAGACTTAGCCTGAAGGCTGCTCTCCATAGCTACCACTAGGTTAGCTTTCAATAAAGGTTGTCTTTAACCTATCTCCAATAAGGGGTTGTTTGGACTGGTGCAAGGTGCCCACTATAATTAGTGGACAGCATATACCAGGCCAACTTCTCACACTCCAGTCTGTGACGTAGATGTAGGGGACTCCGGCCTGTTGCTGGCGCCAGCGGAGGTGAGACGCTGTCTGGACGTTGGGGACCTAGACATGATGTATGAATGCGGGCAGTATGATTGAGTGGATAGTTTGTCTGAACGTGTCTAGGCACAGTGAATCTCACAGCGCCCGTCACTTGGCGCGAGTGCAGTACTGTAGGCAATGTCAGCACTTGAAGTAGGATACAAACTTAGCAATAAGTAAACCCAGGAATGCATCAGTCGCAGCAGTCACTTGACGTGGACTTGCTACTATTATTATTAATGATGTACAAAAGCAGGCAGCAAGGAAAACGTGTGGTCCACTCTGCCAGCTGAAGATGGACAGTAACTACACTCCAGAACATGTATGTTACACCATTGGCAGTGTCATTAAATGATGGCAAGTAATTACACTCCATAACATGGGTTTGGAATCATTTGTAGTGTCATTAAATGAATTTTCGGTGCTTGGCTGACTTAAAGATGGCCGCCGGGCAATCCTCGAAGGGGATTGGCTGAGGTGCCTGATCCCAAGATGGCCGCCGGGGAGATCTCGCTCCTCGCGAGAGTACAGCCAGAATCAGTGGCTCAGCAACGCAGGAGCAGGCAGGCACAGGAATTTACCGGTACTTGTGGGGAATCAGTCACCGGGTCCAGGACTCGTCTCCACACATCTCCGCCGACACTCTCGGGCAGAGCGGCAAAGCGGGCACTACGCAGCCCGGATCCTGCGCGACCGGGGTGGGCTCCCGGTTCGCGTCTATAACGGTACGCAGCAGAAGACACACGCAACCGGGGTGGGCTCCCGGGTCGCGGCGCAAATACACAGCTCCTAGGCAACGGAGCGCTTGACAAGATACGTCTGCACCAGGTAAGTTCAGCGAAGGTCCACGACCACCTCGTCGCCAGCTGTAGTGTCGCAATCAGTACACAGACGACACTGGTTAGGTATTCAGTGGGAGCTTTATTCAGTCAGCGTCCTCACTCGTACATCTCCTGCTTCTTTCTGCACCTTTGACTCCTCCCCGTTCCCTTTTCCAATCCCCTCCCACTTCTAGATCCCCTGTGCCGGTTCTAGTGCCCGGCCCAGCTTCAACATTACAGGTTCAGGCGTAGTGTGAGGCATGTGGCTCTGGCTAAATGGGTGCCACTTTTACAAATAAGGTGCATTGAAACAACGAGACATTTGATTTTACATATTGGCCCTTAGCAACCCTTTTCCAGTTTGAAAGTGCGAGATTTGTAGTACTCAACACAAACACTTGTTTATGTAGCCAGACAATAAAACTGCTGGTCCCCCAGGGCCACTGGAAATGTTTTTATGCGATCCCTAATCACAGGGCCTTTTTCCCATATACATGTCAGTATACAGTATGAATTAATCTATAACCACCGCCACAATCAGAGAGAAATGGAGGGGTGTTCAAGCTCAACACTCAACAATTAAGATTAGAGACACAATAATCCTAATGCCCAGCTCAGTGATTATCCTTTCAAAAAAGAGAGCAATTTAATTACACAAATGTAAAGATCTCACCAGTCAGTGTTTGTGTGTGTGGTTCTCTTAAGGAGCTGCGCCCACTGTGCTCCCTCTGTTACTTCCTTCTAGGTGGCTTATAGCTCTGGGTCCCCTGCTTTATGTAGTCAAAAGTTAAAAATGAATGAAGCTCTGGTGACGTTTTCATGCCCACAGTCGAATGTTTGCTCTCAAAATGGTACCTCCTCACCAGGATGGTTGACATAATTAGAGTCATTGCTCGCTACCTTGTATGCCAGTGTGTCTGCCCAGCCTCAGTCGGGAAAATCAAGAGTCAGGGGTAGGTGTAAGTACAGACGCATGCCTCGCTGTGGCAGATTTTGATGATGTGGTAATGCAGCCCTACCTGGCTGAGAATAGATGTAGTCCATGGTCAGTTGCGTTACCTATTGGACTGAAAGTAGGTGCAGCAAAGGTTGAGCCTACGGCACCACACGCAGTGCAAGAGGCCGCTGCTTCTTCCTGCCACTCGAGTAGATGTTCTGCTCAAGTGGCAGCTTCTGCAATGCGAATGGAAGTGGTAGTGACCATCCCCGGCTGCCCGCGTTGAGAAATCTCGCTGGGAGGTGGTTTGGAGTAAGATTTTGCTTGCTCGCAAACTCAAGTTGGCAAGTGCAAGCGAGGAAAAACTCCGCTCTGCTGAGTTTTTCGGAACTCTGTGTGCTATGCAGAGCACGGAGTGTGAAAAACTCAGCAAGCTGGGTTAGATTTGTGCTTTTGGAAGGAGTCCTGGATGGTGTATGTTAGATCTGTCAGCCTCAGGGTGGTCTTTCCCTAAACCTTTTGCTGTTTCCCATCCTGCTTTCTGAATTTGTTTTTGTCGGCCATAGGGCTCTGCACTATACCACTGTTAACCAGTGCTAACTAGTGCTAAAGTGCTTGTGCTCACTCCCTATAACATGCTAAAAGTGGCTTACACCTGGATGGCAGATTTAATTTACATATGCGTCCCTTGTAAAGTGGAATGTCATATACCCAGGGCCGTTAAAATAAAGTCTACTGGTGTGCCACCCCTTAAGTAGCCCTTCTTAACATCTCTCAGGCCTTCGACTTGGCAAAATAACCCATTTGCCAAGCCTAAACCTTCCTTTTTTGAGATATATAAGTCACCCCTAAGGTAGGCCCTAAACAATCAATAGGGCAGTGTGCAGTATATTTAAAAAGTTGGACATGTCCTTTTAAGTTTTGCATGTCCTGGTAGTGAGAAACCTTGAAACTTAGCTTTTTCACTGCTGTGAGGCCTGCATCTCCCATACGATAGCATTGGTTTACCTTATTACATTCAATAAGTGAAAGTTTTTGTTTTGGAACAGGTGGAAATGTCATGTTTGGTGTCCAAAGAATTGTAATTTTAAAACCTCTTTAATAATAAAGTTGTTTTTTAGGTCACAATTCTGAAAATTCCACTTTTAGAAAATTGACATTTACCTGTCATAACCATTAGGTGCCTGTTATGTGGATCACATGCCTATGTATAGTCGCCATTTGTGTATTCCTCCAGACAGTAAGACAATATGGGGACTGAGTATTGAGTGACTGGGTGTTGGCAGGATAGGCCATCCTGACAGGATGGGAGGGATGGAGCTGTGCATAGCCTTGCATGAACTTCAGAGACACTGTCTCAGCATACACAAACACAAAGAACTTCACATTAGCATCTTGTGACTCCAGACATCCAGGGACCAGAGCCGGGAGGCAGAAAATTCCAGACACTTCTGTTGGGGAAATCTTCAGAAGTTTTTCCAAATCAAAGCTGGCACCCGGTATAACATTAGGACTTTCACATCCACTCTTCAGTGGACACCTGGAGCTGGGAATCCTACATAAGGACTGTCCTGCTGCTGGAAGACTGCCCTGCTGCCTGAGGAATGCCCTGCTGTCTGAGAAGGAAGACCGGACCTGCTCCCTTCATCCCAGGCTACCAAAATTGACTCCAAGGGTCAGCTGACTGACCTCCTGTTAGGAGCTACAGGGACATACCAAGCTCCAGATGCCTCCCTGCAGCTGTCTAGCTACCCTGCTGCAACTGGACCTGACTGGTCTTGTAACTGGACCTGCCTGAGCCCTGCTTGCCCTGCAAAAGTGAGTCCCTGATCCCCAGCAGGTACCTTCCGAGGTCCTGGGCCTCTGGTTGGTATCAGAGTGCAATCCTCTAAAGAAAATGAGTAAATCCTGAAGTTTGGGGCTTTTAGTGACCGCGAACCATCCTCAACTCTCTCCCTGCTCCTCGTGTCCTCCTCCACCGCTAACTGAACTCTTCATGCCAGACTTTGAGAAGGTACATTTTTTAGTGGGACCCCTATATCTGACCCGTGCTCCACCACCGTTGGCTTGAACTGGTGACTTTCTCTCTGTCTCGCATGACCAGCTGACCCGAGTGGCGCTTTGTGCTTTGAGCTGCTACAATTACCTTAAATCTTTGAAATTGCATAGCTCCAGCTATACTTTTTGTCATCTTGCTGTCAAATGAATTATTACATTTTACATTTTTTTTTATTGGTTTGGGATTTTTCTTATATTGATGGTTCATCCTGACAAGTATTGTGGCTGTTGCTTGAGAAGGGCTCATACGGCCCTAAACCAACAACCAAATTTACGCCACAAATTCGGATCAATTTGCCGTTCTCACTAGGGGTTTTAGCAATATGGGGGCCTATGGATTGGGTTTGTGGCAGAGATTTTAGTGTGGTTTTGGTTACATTCATAGATAGGTCTGATAATCCTCTCCCACACACTCCATCTGTTTGTTAATGCATGATTTCTTGATGACTGGATTCACTATGTTTGGAGGCAACATAGTCCTCTATTCCTTCTACTCCCTGTCTCACGGCCTTCATGTGTGACTAAACGGAATAACTTGTTCTACTTGTCCTTTTTACATTTGGATTATCTTGGTAGGCACATTTTGGATCATGGCCTAACGGTCATCCAGTAATACAGGGGATACCTATACTCCCCTAGACTGACTTGGCGCCTAAAGAGTGTCACCCTAGATGGCCACATCTTTTGGGATGCTTCAGCCACTTGCATCAGCAATTATTTTGAGAATAATGAGGGCTCGACGAGGTCACACTTGGTGGAGTGGGATGCGCTTAAAGTGGTCATACGAGGCTATTGCCTTTACAAGGCTGGCTGTCTTCATAATCAAATCCAGAACAGGCTCTCTCAGACTGAAAATACACCTACAATTTTTAGAGCGCCAATCCATCACTAAACCCTCATCTTGGGAGACCCTTGCTGAAGCCAGAACCCAGGGAGTGGTTGTCTGGGAAAGACTTTAACACTGTGATCATAATGCTTATACAGCCTGCTAAAATGCTGATGGGAGTAGACCTGGCATCTACTGACCTAATAATTAAGCTCTGAGCACACGGCGGGACACGTCTACATGCCGAGCATGAAATCCTCTGAGGCTTCCAAAATTTTTAGGTAGTCCCTTTCCGCCGTAATAATTCTTTACTCTCTGATCACGATGAGCTAGATAAGCCTATTTCCCCCCCAGGATGTCAAAACATCAATTAAGGATCTCGCTACAACCTGACAACCTTCCTCTTCAATTTTACAGCCCATACATGGGCTTCCTGGGTCCTAAGTCAAGAACGCTCTATCTGACATCTCTGATGGAGAGTGTTCCTCTGCAGTCCTTTTGAGAGGGTCTCTTAGTTCCAATACTGAAACAGTGCCCACCCTCTCAAGAACCAACCTCCTATCAACCGATAGCCATACATAATTCAGACTATAAGATTCTTAGCCAGATCCTTGTTTTCCTCATCCTCCCTCTTCTCACCCACACCTCAAACATTTGGATCACCCAAAGGAATACCTCCTTAAATCTCTGTTTAAACTATGGAATAATTGAGACAGACACCTCTCCCCCGGCTTGGCCAAGGGAAACTGTGCTAAGTTTGGACATTGAATTACTGTCAGACAGGAGAATCTGTTTGGGATACTGTGACCGTCCAGTTTTAGACCTCGCCTCACTAGGTACTTTAATCTCCTTTATTTACAACTGATAGTCCATGTCTTTATAGGCAAGTCTATCTCCTTTCCTTTCAAAATATCTCTGAATACTAATCAGGGCTACACCTACTTTTTGCTTTGCCTATGGAACCTTTTGCATGCCATCTGCAAGTGAAAGGAATGGATTGGGACATCCCACTCTCACATGGCACTCATATAGACTCCTTGTATGCCGCTGAGCTCCTCTTCTATGTAAAGGACTCTTAGGGTCCTACTGTACTATTAGCATGGATATTAGAAGAATCTATTGCTACTTCAGGATGTCATGTTAATTGCTCCAAGTCCTGTTCATTCTCCTTGTCCCCAAAGCTCCCTCCAGGACAACTTGAACTCGGGAGTGGACCCTTGCAGTAGGCAGGGATCATGTTCAAGATAACTTGACATTAGGATCTACCATAAAGATTCCGATCAGTTGAAGGGCAACCTTACCAGTGTGGTGGGCTCTATCTTGGCAAAGGTGTTGTTTTGGAAGATTCTCCCCTTTGCCCCAGTAGGGCAGATTGCCCTATTCAAGGTGATCACTCTCCTGCATCTGCAATTTTTATCTTAAATCTTCCTGTTCTGCTTCCTTCTGCATTCTTCCAAGGGCTGCATATTTTACTAGGAAAACTGAAATGGCACTCCTGGCATCGAAGGGTGGCCCTTGCCGAGCTCTATTTTTTTGTTGTGGTGGGCTGGGAGTGCTACTATTAGGCTGCACAGCTCCAATGGCTGAGCAGATGGGCTCCGTGCTTCTCCCTTGACGAGACTGCCTTCTTAGCATCCTTGTTGTCATCACAAGACCTCAATGCTCTCCGCCTGACCATCACCCGAACCCTACGAGCATGACCCAAATTGATTCAAGTGGCTTTACGCTGCTATTCTGAAGCCTTCACACTTTCAAAAACATTCTACCCTGCTTGATCCCATTATTCCCCTGCTCAGTATTTAGACTCCTATCGGCCCATTTTGCTCTGGGCCCCTACTGTCCTGGCATCAACCCTGCATAACTACTGTGGGTGATCTAAACGACCAAGAGCACTGGCTATGGGTTAAATTTGTTGGGCTCAATTCCTCCGCTATAACTGGCTTTACTTCTCAGTACAGTGGATCTGGTCCACCTTGACCCCTCCCCTGGAAGCCCATTTCCTGTCCCAAGCTATACATACCATGGGACGTAGCCAACACCATGTTACTTGGTTTTATAGCGCTCTCCTCCCTCTCTTTTCCCCATTCTTTTCTCCACTGAGATACAAATGGGAAACTGAAGTGGGCCAACCTTTCCAAAATAGGGAATGGGCATTCACTGGAGCTCTCCCAAAAGACAAGTCGTAATGCCACATTTAAACAGATTCAATATTTCATTTTGCAAAGGGCCTAATTTTCACCAACAGCACACAACATCATTCCCCTCCACACAACACCTATTTGCCCTCTATGTTCAGCAGACTCAGTTGACCTCACACATATTCTATGGTCCTGCTCCCTCCTCAGACCCTTTTGGACTTACGCAATGAACATTGTCTCCTCCATTTCGGTCAACCTGATCCATCTGTGTTGGCCTGAACTGACTTTGGCAATATATAAAAGGCCCAAAAAAGATAGAGCAGCCTCTAGATTCGTAAACCTTGCTCTCCTGCTTGCTAAGAGAGCTATAAACTATTTTTCTGGAAAGCCAAGGCCCCTCCTTCCATTAAGGCCTGGTTACTCATACTCCTAAAATGGGGGAGGGCCAAAAGTGCAATGCTTCTCCAAGAAGAAGCGAAGGGGTTCTGGAAGCACCCGTTGGCCTCTCCCTGGGGATCACTTTTAGGTCGATTAACATCCACCCTGGTTGACCCCCCGCCTTAGCACACCTAACTGCACCCTTCCAGGAAGAGGTGTGGCACACCGGCCAGGGTGCCTGACTCCAGACCACAGGGTTCATGGTTCGATCCCTGGTTCCGGTGGCAGGTTAACCCAGCACCATGTGACTCTGGGCAATAGCTCACTTAATCTTCCTGAGGGCCCCCAGCGCCGGGACACTTCTCTGGAGGTAGCTGTGCGCTTTACAAATGCTGGTATTTCATTTAATTTAATTTCATTTTCCCTCAGAGTAATTATACTCATTCCAAATAAAGGTGTTCGAGAACCCGTCTGGACCCAGTGCCTTAGATGAACGCTGGCCAGAGATGGCCTTTAATATGTCCTCATTTTTTTAAAGTGGCTTCTCCAGTTTCTCCCTTTCAACTGTTGGTATCCTGAGTCACTGTGCCTCTGCCAAGTAATTTGCTGTTGCAGCGGCGACTCCTACGCTATGGCGATGAGCGTCACCCCCTGCCAGCACCTTCAAAAACATGAAAAATAAAATGATAATAAAAGGGGATTAAAAGCTCTTTTATTATTGTTTATTATTCTTCTGTGTGCCGAGTCTTGGGGGTGGGGCCAGGGGGTAACAGTACTGAAGAGGGAGTGGTGGACACTGCCTTCAGTGCACATGACAGTTTGGCCGGCTGTCTCAGTCTGGCCAAACCATCATGCGCACTGAAGCTCTCTACAACTCGAGCTGTGCTGCCAGGTTGGAGAGAGCAGGCACAGGCTCCCAATCTGTCTGGGAGCGCAAAGTCATGGCACGAAAGCTGCTCTCATGCATGAAAACAGCTTCAAGATTGGCTGCAGGGCAGTCTGGGAGCCTGTGCCTGCCTGCAGTGGAGCCAGGAGAGCGTGATGCTGAAGGGTGGCAGGTAAGTTCCATTTTCTTTTTTATTTTTCTCTGTCGCCCTATCCACTTCCCCGCCCTCTATGCCCCGCCTCTTTTCCCTGATACGAGCCGCTCCTGTGCTCTTGCATGGGGATGTGCCAAGTCCTTTCTTTAAAGGCGCTAGTAAAACTTGAAAGCACTCAGCCTTTTTATATATATAGTTGCCCCCCTTCCCCTTTACTTTAACAGTAAGGCTTTTCATCTGGCAGACTCTCAGGAGGCTTGCCAGTAATTTTCGGGTTGTTGCCCAGTTCAAAGATTGTTTCATCTAGTTTGACCAATAAATGGGACGCCCTATTGAGTTGTAATGTACTGATCTGGCCGCGCTTCATATTGATATTTCTCCAGATCTTCTGAGATTGTGTGCATCTGTCTTCACTCCATTACCCTCAGCTCTCCTCACAACATGGACATCAGGGCTTCCCTTTCTTTCTTAGTCGGACAGCCTCTGCTATGATAGTCCCCTTAAAAATGCCTCTTATCGCCAACCATCCACCCTCTGCCTCTTTCAGATACCGTTCTACTTGGAGGGGCATTGTTAGTGAAGTAGGACTCCCAACCCCTGCTGTCTTCTTCTCAGAAGTACTGCTTAGGACATTGGTGGTCTTATCACACATTTTGTTCAAAGTTATGTGTTTAATTACGTTAATTATATTGTGTATATTTATATATATATATATATATATATATATATATATATATATATATATATATATAATCTTTATTTCGGCTAACAAGCCATAAAAGTGTCAATAAAACAAAACATACAAATAAGTGCATTAATATGTTAAGAGTCAATAATTGTTAAAATTAGTGTAGATATGTTAATTACAGTTGTTAACACTACTATATACTTACATATTTCCCCTGGAACAGAAAAGAGAAAGGGGTTCGTAAACATATGTTTCAGCAGTAAGGATACTGTTATTAAGCACGTAAAAATCAGTAACTATATTAAAATATTAAAATGTTTATAAAAGGGATAAACAAAACACCATGTATGCCTAGTAATGTTTTCCCAAGCAAGTTAAGAATTGGTGTCTAGGTTGACAGTTATCAAGGGCCTTCTAAAATCTTCTTCCTCTGGTTCCAGGCACAGAGTAAGTAATGCGATGTCCCAAAGGCTAGGATCTCCCTGGTATCACTGTTAAGAAGCCTAACTGCTTCTTGACAATGTCTCACTCCCATAATTTTTAGTGCTGCTACCAATCATTTCTTCCGTGCATTCCTATATCGGGGACAGAGGAGGATAAAATGCTCTTCTGATTCCACTATATTGGGGAAATGTGGGCAAAATTTAGTTTTTGATTGTGCCCTGTCCCATTTCGAAGTATGATTTCTCAACAGGAGTACGCCATATCTGAATTGTACATATAAACATTTAGCATAAAAAGTGTGCATTCGATCCATATATGGCTCGAAGCCAGGTGTGCACTTGTGATTCAGGAACTGGCCAGTTAAGCTACTGTCCAGGTATACCTCCCATGTCTGCGTCACGGCTACCTCCCAGAAGCGATGTTTTACTTCTCGGACATCATTTTTAGTAATCAGCTCTGGGGAGGTCCATAAATTACCCATCCCAATTTTATTTGATGTTTCTTTTATGGCCTTCAACCAGTGGCTACTATGGTCCCTATCGATGGTTAAAAGATCTTTATCGCAGTTCCTGTAAGCTGCCAGTTCTTTGGTGGACCACAATCTGATCCAGTACAGCAGAGGTTTAATTAAGATTGTTAAATGTATGAGTTTGAGAGCTAAATCAAATCTCACTGGCATTATAGGTGAGCTTGACAGGAGTTTAAAGAGGGCCCTAATGAACTTGTTTTCAATCCTTGTCAGAACCTCTGCTGCAGCATAGCCCCAAATCTCCGCCCCATAAATTGCAGATGTTACAGCTGAAGCTCTGTATGCAGTGATGACCGGGGACAGAGCTCCTCCTGAGGCAGCTCTATATTTTCTTACAATTGCCAAAGATTTCATTGGAGAGTGGATTTACTTTTTTCCAGCTGAGGGCCCCATGTCTGACTGTCACTCAGCCTGACTCCCAGATAATCGAAATGTGGGACTTTTTCAAGGGGGACCCCCTCTATGGTCACATTCCCTCTGAACGTTTTGTGGGGATCTATGGTCATAACTTTGGATTTAGTAGGATTACGTTCTAAGCCTCTTCCCTCACTGAAGGTGACAAATGCATTTACTTCTGCGTGGAACCCCATTGATGTTTGCGAGATTAACAAAGAGTCGTCCGCGAACATCAAAATGGGTATAGGCAACCCCGCTATTTTGGGAGCATCATGTTCCCACTCCATCAATTTCTTTACTGCACCATTAATATATAAGCTAAAAAGCGTAGGTGCAAGGACACACCCTTGTCTAACCCCTTGGTTGATCTGAATCCTGTCTGTCAAGTCCCCTGCAGTGTTCCATCTGACCCTTGCATCTGTGTTTGCATCTAGGACTCTCAATAGTCTCAGTAGGTCTTGAGGGATGCCATACCCATCCAAGACTTCCCAAAGGGTTTCCCTGGGCACCAGGTCAAAAGCTGCTCTCAGGCCAATGAAAGTGACGTACAGATGGTCACGCTTCAGGGTAACGTATTTTCAGGTTATCAACTTGAAGCGGAGGACCTGGTTCAGGGTACTAATCTTGGTTCTAAAACCTGCTTGTGCCTGTTCTAGGATATTATTCTGGTCGATCCATTTGTTTAATTTAAACAGCACCTACCTGCAAAAGATTTTCTGTGTGTTATTAAGCAGACTTATAGGTCTGTAGTTTGAGGGGTTAGTTTATATTGGCTCAATGATTACTCCATTACATTGTAATTTTTAGTAAAGGTTTAAATTACTTTCTGATTACATTTATTACTGTTTTTCTAAAATACAAAAATATTAATCTAGAACTATTTATGTTTTATTACATTATGTATACATAGAAAACGTAATAAAAAGCAGAAATAGTTTCAAAAATATTTATTTCATTATCTAAAAATGTAATAAGAAACATAATCAACAATGAAACCTTTAAATTGTTATAAAAAATTGCAAAGTAAATTATGTAATTAAACACATAACTTGTAACAAAATGTGTTACATAGTAAATGAAAATAAAAATGTTTGTGATGGTCCATTCATTTTAGTTATTTAGGGGCCTATTACAATGACAGTCTTAAGGCCTTCGACCTCAGGTCAGAAGCCTTACTACCAACATTGCCGGTTTCAACTCCGACCAGCTGATTTTGATTCTGCCGGTCGCAATTGAAACCGCCCGGTCATTCCAACTGTCTTCCGACGAGCTCATGGAGCCTGTTGGCCAGCTGGAACCGGCCTTTAATCCAAATGGACAGTGGTTTACGTCGTCCGGATAACGATGCACGGTTTCTGGCACGGTTTCCATGCCGGCCTTTCCGACATGGAAACCCTGTCAGAAAGCGTGTTTGGGGGCCCCTATCAGGGCCCCCTTTCCCTTGCAGCCTTTGTTTGGGGGCCAAGGGGGTACCATAGGTGCCCCCCTGTTAATTAACACCACCTCCCATTTCCCCACGGGAGCATGTACTATAACCGGTTTATGGCCATAACACATGCACCCATAGAGAAATGTCAGAATGCGAGCGAACAGTGTTCGGTTGCATACTAACCAGGCGGTCGGTCCTGTTTCCTAGACGGTGTCGACATTGTAATATCAATCAATCAATCAATCATGTCACTTATAAAGCGCACTACATACCCGCGAGGGTCTCAAGGCGCTGGGGGAAGAGGGGGGTGGTGCTACTACTGATCGAAGAGCCAGGTCTTGAGGAGTCTTCTGAAGGCCAGTAGGTCTTGGGTCTGTCGGAGGTTGGTGGGGAGGGTGTTCCAGGTCTTGGCGGCGAGGTGGGAGAAGGATCTGCCGGCGGCGGTCGTTTTCCGGATGCGGGGGACTGTGGCGAGGGAGAGGCTGGTCGAGCGGAGCTGGCGGGTGGGGGTGTAGAAGCTGAGTCGTCTGTTGAGGTAGGCTGGTCCGGAGTTGTGGAGTGCTTTGTGTGCGTGGGTGAGGAGCTTGAAGGTTATCCTCTTGTTGACAGGGAGCCAGTGCAGGTCTCTCAGGTGGGGTGTGATGTGGCTGCATCGGGGGATGTCGAGGATAAGACGTGCAGAGGCGTTCTGGATGCGTTGCAGCCGTCTCAGGAGCTTAGCCGTCGTTCCTGCGTAGAGGGCGTTTCCGTAGTCCAGCCTGCTGGTGACGAGGGCCTGGGTGACTGTTTTTCTTGTTTCGGTGGGGACCCACTTGAAGATCCTGCGGAGCATTCGGAGGATGTTGAAGCAGGATGAGGAAACGGCGTTGACCTGCTTAGTCATGGAGAGGGTGGGGTCGAGGATGACCCCTAGGTTGCGTACGTGGTCGGTGGGTGGCGGGGCTGTTCCCAGTGATGTTGGCCACCAGGAGTCGTCCCAGGCTGAAGGGTTGGAACCAAGGATGAGGACCTCCGTCTTGTCCGAGTTCAGCTTCAGGCGGCTGGTCCTCATCCATTCGGCGACGGCCTTCATTCCTTCGTGGAGGTGGGTTTTGGCGGTGTGAGGGTCTTTGGTGAGGGAGAGGATCAGCTGGGTGTCGTCGGCGTAGGAGATGATGTTGAGGTTGTGCTGTCGGGCGACGTGGGCGAGGGGTGCCATGTAGATGTTGAACAGCGTTGGGCTGAGGGAGGAGCCTTGGGGTACGCCGCAGATGAATAGGCCCCATAATGTTTTATATATGTTTTTAAGACTACTAAACTTTCATAGTTTTCCCTATACTTTCTCATATGGAGAACTCCACCACAGTGGGGAAGGTCACCACCTAGAGGTGTAAACACGTGCAAAGTTACTTGTAGTAATTTTATAGTTGTAACTCCTGTTGTAGGAGGCCCCAGCCCCTCATTTGAGGGGCTGGAAACAATATGTCTACACCTGTGAGTAAATCAAACCTGGTAAATAGCAAAAAGTGTAGCTTAACACCTAGCTGTAGGTGTAACTAAGCACATGAGTAAAAATGCACATGTATATTTTCTTTTGCGAATTGGTAACTTGTGTATCCTTAGTGGTTTGTAAACTGAAAAACAAAGCCAAATGATTACATTACCCATCACGTGGGTCCTGTAAGAGAGTTAATTTGCCTTTGCCCTGGTTTTCTCAACAATGCATTTCTCCCGACAGAGCAGGAAAGAAATGGACAAGAAGCCTTTAGATTGCGATTGCACTGAATTAGATTCTTAGAGACATTTCACCTTGGTCATGAAGACAGAAACAGGATCTACCGTTTCTGTAATTCTATTATTGTGAATGGTTTTCTATGCACACAAGGAATGTGTCAAACTAGTTCCTGGGTAAAGGAGATGATGTACATACAGTGCGTTGTTTCTAGAGGTGTGACCGGGCATGTAGCCCACTTGTGAAGCATTACACATGGCAGTCGGTCTGCGAGGACTATTAACAATATCTTGATGTCACCATTAATCACCGATATCACTTTGCTTGAAAACAGAAGAGACTCTTGCCACCTGTTAGTATCAAAGATATAATGGCCTTGTTTAGTTCAGGAAGCAGTAGGCCAGTGGTCTCAGCATGAGAGCACACCTTGCACAAGAGCCTTGATAGTCTGGCCAGTTGTCTCAGCTTAAGTGCATACCTTGCAGAAGAGCCTCGATAGTCTGACCAGTTGTCTCAGCTTAAGTGCATACCTTGCAGAAGAGCCTCGATAGTCTGACCAGTTGTCTCAGCTTAAGTGCATACCTTGCACAAGAGCCTCGATAGTCTGACCAGTTATCTCAGCTTAAGTGCATACCTTGCAGAAGAGCCTCGATAGTCTGACCAGTTGTCTCAGCTTAAGTGCATACCTTGCACAAGAGCCTCGATAGTCTGACCAGTTGTCTCAGCTTAAGTGCATACCTTGCACAAAACCAGGATAGTCTGGTCAGTTGTCTCAGCGTGAGAGATCACCTTGCACAAGACCCTGGATATTCTGGCCAGTAGTCTCAGCGTGAGTGCACACCTTGCACAAGAGCCTAGATATTCTGGCCAGTTGTCTTAGCTTGAGTGCACACCTTGCACAAGAGCCTGGATATTCTGACCAGTTGTCTCAGTGTGAGAGCACACCTTTCACAATACCTTGGATATTCTAGACAGTAGTCTCAGTGTAAGTACACACCTTTCACAAGAGCCTGGAGATTCTGGCCAGCAGTCTGAGCCTGGGTGCACATCCTACACAAGAACCTGGATAGTCTGACTCTGTCCATCTAGTAGAACTCTGCTGCCCGTCCATAATCACCAGCAGCTTTCCTAGTTGTCCCACCGTGCATGACCTTCCAGAGAGCCACTCACTTCTTGCGGAGGTGACGTACAGGAACCTGGTTCAGGAACACCTCTCCTGCCACAGATGGGCCTGAACCAGCAGTAGAGATTACTGTAGAACATTGAGAACACTTAGCGGTATAAAGCAGCTGTGAGAACAGCCCACAGTCACAGAACTGGCAATCAGGATGGCTTTCTTTTGTTAAAGTTGTAGCCCAGTAGAGGATTCTGCCCAAGTGGTGTATAGCAGGTTCTGGCCGGATTTAGCTTTTTCAGTGCTTGGTGCAGTAGGGGGTGAAACGTAGGGTGCGGTCGGTCATCTGATTTCAGCCTCTAAGGCAATGTGTATGTGCATGACTTTCTTCCTGCAGCCTGACGAGTCTTTTGTGAAGTAACCCCTAGAATGCTTTTCCTACTTCCCTCATTAGTTGAACAGAAATATTCAAGCCTGTGTTGTCCTCTAAGGAGGGACCAATCCCAGCTGGTTGCACGTGTACCAGAATACCTTAAAAGAAATGTAATTGGTATTTGCCATCTAGACCCTTCTGATCCTCATCAGCTTATAATCTGGTTGTCCCTAAATGTGTGAGAGCTTCTGGCACCACTCAATGGTGTAGTTCTCTGCCTTTACACTTAAAGACTTGTATCTCTTTGTCTTCCGTCAGGAAAAATCTCAATACGTGGCTTTTTGATCTCTAAATCTGACTAGGCTTTTCTTTTTTATTATTCTTCTGTTGTCTGGATAGCGCCAAGATGCCTTTAGGCATAGTGCTTTATAACATTAATTTTCATTCCATTTATTTTCATAGGATCCATCCGCAATCGTTTCAATGGGGGCTTTCTGAACCAAATGTCCCAGTTGGGTGGTCTGCCAATTCACCATCCTCAATCTTACTTGCCACTACATTCAGCAACGGGAACCTGAAATTAGAAAGTAGTCAATCCTGGTTCAGATATCAGGGACCACAACACAAACCTATTTTCCAAAGTCCTTCTAAGGTTTGATTAAACATCATGTTTCCTGAAATATTAATGTTAATTAGAAGTCCCAAACCCTGTGAAACCATTTGTATCAATGGCAGGCACGACACTTTTGGGCAGGAGACATTTGCATCACTTCTCAGGTAGGACTACTCTGACAGTCCCCTTGGGACCTGCATATTGATTTCAAAGCTATAATTCCTCACCCAGTGAAATGTGGTGCTGCTATAAACACTCCTCATGCATGTTCTGTACTGTGCAGACATAGTACTGATGGGTGACTAATATGGCATTTACTCTTATGACAATGTCTCATTTATGAAGACTTGTTTGTCCCCAGCAGAGCACACATATGTCAGACTTGAGGATTCAATGTTACTTTAGGAATACTCATGGTACTGAAGGAATCAGATCTGTGTCACTTTATTTGCCTGGAAATCTCTACCATTTTGTAAAATATATTTGCAGAAACTGCTTTAATTTTGAACATATGGCAGAGGAACATTTGCAGATGTTTAATGACTACATGCATGAGAAATAATAAAAAGTAATCATTTCGACATGTGCAACAAATGCAAACAAAAACAAGTTGCTCTATCTCTGCTGCTTGTGTAATAAAGAAATGAATGAAAGGGTGTGAAAAAGTCATCCTTTTGCCTTGTTCACCCCCATTTTTTGACTGATACTTGCGGTAACTGACTCTGATTGTGCCCTGGACTCTGCTAACCAGGCAGGGGCCATTGCTCTGATGAAAAAGGTATATGGTAATTAGGTATAATTACAATTGACAATGGCAGACTCCTGTAAGTCCCTGGTATATAATAAGGCAAGGGAATTAAGTCCCTAGTAAATAATGCAGGGGGTTTAGAGGCCCAGTAGATTTCTTGCACTGGAGTGTGCACTACTGTGTTGCCTGCTGTCATACTTAAAGGAATCCATGCTTTGCACACTGTTGTTAAAAGTAAATTATATGCAAATTCGACTTTGGAATTAAAGGTACTTCTAAAATGGTAATCTACCTTATTTTTACATATAAATCACCCCAAGGTCTCCCCTAGGAGCCCCAGGGGTGGGTTGCCCTGTAACTATAAGCAGGGACATTATAGAAATATGTTTTGTATGCCCTGGTGAGGTAAAATCTGTCAATTTCGTTTCCCCCATTGTAGATTATTAGCACCACAGGCTAACATTGAAATATTTTATTTACATATAAATATTACTAGGAAGGGGCTCAAACTGTCATTCAAGGACTTAAAATAATAGCAATGATAAAACCAACAACTTGCTACAGTTGAATTTATCATAACTAATACAGAAAATAAGTCATAGGACTTTCTTTTCTGTGAGCCAAAATCCAGCTTTATAGCAGCCTCTCCGGATTGGTCAGCCTTAACCGGCTTAGCCAAGCTGCTTAGATGAGCTGATAACTGGCAGCATAGAGCAGAGGTTATCTGATGGGGAGCTCCGCAGCTGCAGAGAACAGGGCAGGTTGGGGGCTGGGTAAATCAAAGTGGGCTTTAAAGAGAGCAGGACAGTAAGCAAGGTCAGCCAGGCCTGCATCCTGCATTCCTGTACCCCCAGCCAGATGGCAGGCCCGGGAATGGAATTTGCAGGAGGTGGAGGGGGGGTGTTAAGAGAAATGGGCCACACCAATGGGTTGGTTTAGCCAGCTCTTACTCCAAAGGAGAGGAATTCTCCAGTTTGAATTTTGAAGTACAGTGCTTTGTGGGACAAGAGTATGCCTCATTTTGGAGGAAGCTATCATGCTTTTGGGTGCCCCTTGCACCTCATTGGACAGGGGTGCACTCCTACTTATCATTGAATACATATGTGTGGGCTGTATAGCAACTCAAATTTGCTGCCTCCAACTACAAGGTGAGAAGGACTGCCCTGCTGGAACCCTGGTCTGCACCCCAAAGGATTGCAATCTGAAGGACTGTTCCTGTTGCACAATTAGAACTAAAGCCCCGAGGACTTGACCTTGCTTCAAAAAGGATTAAGTAGTGGTCTCCCTGAAAGCAACAGGTTAACAGAGCTTCCCTACACCATCTCCCTCAAGCAGTCCTCAACCTGGAGTGCGTCCAGTGGACTTTTAAAGATTTGGCCAGCCACATTACGAGAATTGCAGTGTCAAACTTCCAAGGATCATCTCAGAGCTTCTAGATTCTTAGATTTGTGTTTTGGACACTTTGAACCCTCAAGAGGAACTTCAGGAAAAAGTTCCAGAAGTTTGGAGAGGTTTAGATCAACTTTTGGAAAAAACTCCATAAATGGACGAAACCGACGTCGAGAGTCAAATGTCCTACCTTCAACTGGAAACCAGCCTGGATTTCAGGTTCATCCTGCTAAACGTTCCGGACCACAAGACCGGACGCTTGCACTGAACCAAGCAAGCAAATCCACCACAAATCCAGCCTGACAAAGTACCTACCTCACCATCGATAGAAAATGTTCCAGAAAAGTTTCCAGGTGTGAAGCTAAAATTTTAACCGGTTGTCCAACCAGGGCTCCATTGCCGTCACCCTCGAACTTTGACTTTGTCCCAGTCAAGTGCAACTAGATGTCTCAAGTTGGCGTAATAGGTTTTTAAGAAATAGAAAGTGTTAAGTCTTTAAAAATCCAAATCTTTGGTTCCCTATATTGGATCTTTGTGGTTTTGGTGTCATTTCAAAGGCAAAAATATTTCATATTTTTATCAATTGGCGTAGGATTTTTATTGTGTGTTGTGTATTTCTTATTTAATTTATTGGTGTTTTTAAATGCTTTACATATCTGTCTCCTAAGTTAAGCCTGCCTCCTTGATGCCAGCTATCAAGGGTTGAGCAAGGAATCACTTATTGAGACCTTGCCTGGACCTTATATTGCCTTGGTGGCCTTATTGGTAGTGGTGAGTGCAGACTTAGCCCAACTAATAATCCACCTTTCAACAAAAGGATTTCCTTAAAACTCAGGACCAGATGTGGACTTGGGAAGAGATACCAGAAATCGTCTCATTTATTCCACTCCAAGGGCTAGAATAGTATTTTTTTCTCCAGATTTATTATTTTTTCCAGAAATTAGAGGATTTCACTTACCACTCATTATAAATCAAGACAAGACCTTAATGTAAAATAGATTATTTTCAGCAAAGTTAGTTTCCTCCATTTCTTACTACCCAAACCCAAAAAAAATGATTATGGATTTCAGTCAATTTTGCAGTTTACATATTTTAGCCCTCATGTTTCTAAGCCAGGATCTCATATTATGACAAACACAAACATGTCTTCAAAAGGAGGATGCGTTTGTCTGTCTATGTTGAAAGGTGGAGTTCTACAGCTCATATCTTCTTTCTTGTATTTATACAGAGTTACTAAGATTTTGCAAAATCTCACCATGTCTGTTGGAGCATTGATGAGGCTGATGGAGTCAACTTGCATGTATCAAAACTTCCTTTTGAAGGAAGCAGATGCTGCAAAAGAGTTCCTGCAAAAACTGCAAGAAAGGTAAGAAATGCGCCTGCTATAGTATCAGAAGGTAAACGTTTTTAAGACATCTGGCAGGCCTTTTGAGCATGCAACAGAGTACATAGTATTCTGATAACATCTTTCAGTAGATCACAAAAAAACTAGGGACCTGGCAAATAGCTTTCAAATCATGAAAAATGAGTCTGTGGCCTTCAATTAGGACTGATCAGTAGGGACTCCTCGGCAGTGTGTGTTAATACTTTCCATGTTGTAGCAAGAATGCTATGAAGGCATCCTATTCAATTGTAAATGACGGCCATAATTAGGGTGCATTGAGTCCTTCACAACCCTGTGCCCCGTTGCCACTGCACCTTCTGCATTAATGATAGCTAAGTCCCTCTGGTTTTACTGGCAAAATTAACGGATATAAAGCTATTCTGAAGTCCAGTGCCAGAAAGGAGAAAGTCATCAAGTTCAGGTGTTCTCTTTGCATCTTGATGCTTGGGGTGATGCAATAATGATCAGGTAAACAAACTATATGTACTAAAATAAAAACTTTGTTTACACATTTCTGTAATTAAAAATATGCAAATATTCACATGCCAAATGTTAAAAGCTTATCCGGTTTGTTTTTCCTTTGCATCTTCGTAGTCATAGTAATTAATTTATAATC